>OY748296.1:18608556-18966720 GCA_963556515.1 Nudaria mundana
AGTCATGCCAGCTAAATAATGTGGGCACTTAATTTCAATTAAACCGTTTGCATAAATGCCATCTGGTGTAGTACCAAGAAATTCATATTGATCGTCGACGAACAAACCGCAACCTTGTATACTAATATTCTCTTGAATTTCTAACTGTCTAATTGCAGTTTCTTCGTTTTCGATACCGTACCGTACAGCAGGCAAACTGGAGATATTACTACCATAAACGATTTTACAAACAAGAGCAGCACAACTTGTGCTCTCTCGTTTTTTACAAACTTCCCCGAACGATGATGAGGTTAGTAATTTTCTCCTTGTACTCATCCACTCAGCACTACTTCTTTGCAAATGGGTCGACCTTTCAAGCTCCTCTCTTTCAGCACAAGACAACTTTAAATCAACTAAAAAAGATGACTTGGCTTTCTCATATAATTCTGGACTCAGTCAATCAGGTTTTTCGCAGTTTGGTCCATAGTGAGCGTCTTTCGATACAGCGCTGTGGCTTTTTTTCAATCTTAATTTAGGTTTAGCAATTAAACGGTTTCTACGATTACTATTTTCCACTTTCGCGATCAAAGGATTAGGACTAGATTTAAATATGACTTCATGAGTTTTACTATGAATCGATCCCGTATTAAAAGACACAACAGCAGCTGCGCATCGGCCCGCATAAGAACCACGGGAAGAATAATTTACACGCTTACCCCCAACTAATTTGGCAATTACTCCGTTAAAACTTTCAACTATATTACTTGTGCAATTATGAATTAAACTTCTAGAATGATATGACAGTCTTTTACTTAAAATTTCTACCGCGTCCATTAATCCGCATCCAACAATTGCTGGAAGTAACCCAACAGGTTCTATTCGACGAGTGTCAGGTCTACAAAAATACTCCTTGCAATTTTGGTGATTACCAAATACGTGTTGTGGACCATTTAGAATATCTTCACTAAGATTTTTTATTTTTTCTTCGAGTGACTGATTTTGATCCCCCCAATATTTAATCGCGCATTTTACACCCGTTCTTAAACGCAAATACCTTTCTTTTAGGAATTTCCGCAACTCGCAAGGATACTTAGTGTCTTTCGACAATTTCTCCAAGCTATTGCAGTAGTTTCGTAAAAGATGATTTTTGCATTCAATTTTCTCTACTATTAAATTATCGTACGGACGCGAATCTAATATTTTTTTATAAGTACTGGAATCGCCGTCTGCTACAAATTTATTATAAATTACACCGTGATCAACAAAGGAACGTTTAAACCCCTCAACTATTATGGTCGATTCCATCCCGGTAGATGATCCTGAATAATTCTTGAAACAATGGTGTTCCGGGGGCTGACTGTTGTTCTTTGCGGATCGTGCACAGACTACGCAGTATTTATTTTTAACTCCAAAAAACAATACTTTATTAGTTTTAATGCCAATTATCGCAGCTGCGCCGGATATGGCGGAAAAATTCTTACCATAAGATCTCTTGCTCCAACAACCGTCAACAGCAACAGATATTAATGGTGTACCATTTTTATCAACACTACCTATAGACACTGCGTACTCCGCTTCTTCCTTGACAGCTTCTGCCATGGAATGTGCTGCTGTCTTTTCCCACCAATCGCAAACCGTATTATTAATTTCATTGTACAATGAAGGTGACATGATTGGTAGGGCTACTGCGGCACTTAATGTTTTTAACTGAGAGTAGCTCCCACCAGATGATATGATACCAGACACAATTTGATGATTCACTTCCATGCTATCTTCTTTCTTTTCAACCAAACACACAGTAAATTTCATATTACACATACTACATTTTATGATGAGTTTTGAGTCCAGACCAACTTTTACTTCACCTATTATACTGAGGTAACTTAACTTACAATCCATTGGACCGTGGTCCCCTATGGCCTGAAGAGCTTTAAAAAAAAAAGAAATATCCACTACTCTACGCCCAACTTCCACTTCATCCACCTTTCCCTCTTGACGGTTGTCAATAACTAGTTCCTGTAAAGAAAGATAATGGCTTGATTTTTATTATAAAAAATAATTCAAAAGGTATGGGCCAAATTTCTTCAAACATAGCTAAGAACTCCCTTAGAATACATCTTTGAAACACAGAACACTAGATCAAAATCTTAAACGTTTTTATCAGTCTTCGTCAATTATGAAAGTGAATAAATAAACATAATAAAAAACTGGTTGCTTGTAAAGTCGGTTTAGGACGATAATTTTATCGGATAACGTCATAATATTATTCTCCATCGCTTGTACTGCGCTCTCGCTTGACCCTAGCGTGACATAATGTGACACTTTTTTGTGCGTGTTGCCGGTGTTCATCGATTTATAAGACGTTATCACGTCATAAATTTAATAAATCCGACTATATGCATAAAAACTCAAAAGGTAAAAAGAAAACAAGTCTACGGTCTTGAATTATGTTACATAAAAATAAATAAGAACACTATTGTAATAAATCGAATTCAACAGTTGAGACCCATTGAAATCCTCACAGGCTCGAAGATATTCCTGACTAGCTAAATATTTCTTTAGAAATAGGCCCCGACTGCTAAATACGCTATATTACAATGGTGTTGTTATTTATTTTTATTACACATTTTCATTTTTTAATCTGTCGGGTTTTAACATTTTTATTGTTTATTTATTTATATTCATAACTGACGAAGACAAATATAAAAGTGCAAAAGAATTCATACAATATTATGTTCGTGATGAACAGAAATTATAAATTTCCTTTACGCTATACGTATTGGTTTTTTATGGCGTCACTTATTCTATGTCACTCGGGCTTAGAAGACAATTCTAATGATACTAAAAACATTAAAATCGGTTCAATAATTTTGAACTTATCGTGCCACAAAGATATATTACTTAGTATACATACATACATACGTACACCAGTCGCGTAAAAGATAATATATTACAAAAAAAAATCTTGATTTTGGTAAAATACGAGATTTGAACGTGAATTTTCTTTTGAGAAAGTAATTGAGAAGTATGTGTTTGTCTCACAATGAAAATAATAAATATTGCAAAAAAAAACTGTAGGTACTGAGATTTTGTCTTCGCCCATCACTAGCTAGTTTGTTTATTTATGTAACAAGTCTACAAGAATTACGTATAACAACTTACCTCTATACAGCGCGTAGCAGTGTTGCTCGGAGTCTCGGCCTGAAGGTTTTGTTCATTTTCAGTACTGGAAATATTATTCATCAATATCCACTTTTTATTTATTTTGTAATTTTTGTACAACCCTACGCCAGGCACGGCGCGCGCGCGCCCGTGCAATTTCTGATAGGAAACATACCTACTTCCACTTCCACATATTTAGACATGATGAACATGAAAACTAATAATACTGTAACTAATAATAGTGCAAACTCATTGCTTTGAAATACATAAATATATGAAAACTAATACTATATTATGTAATAAAATTTATTATTATGAAAATTGTTCCTATAGAAATTGACTTTATTACTTATATAGATATTGAAATTACGTAATTATTACCTACTGGACATTGTAATTTTTCTTCTTAGACTGACATACCTAATTGTGTACCTATCTAATTACATGTCAAATCAATATTTACATGCTGTTGTAGGTATATGTCTGAATCAGGCGATCTAAATCATTGTACCTATTTGCTTTGTAATGTACCTACCCTGTTCAAAATGCAAATAGATTATATTATTATTACTACTAAGACATGATAAGCATACACACAAATAAAAGTAATAAAACTAGGATTTTTACTTGACACTAACACAAATCTAGTAAATTTTTTCTAGGTATTTAGGACAAGACGTAGTCAAGTAGGCAGGTAAATAAATAAGTAGGGAGGAACTTACATTTTATTCCGAGATCTTTTGGCTTTCACGTTTTTATAATGCGTACTAAATTTTCTTTTCGCTGGCATGGCACTCAGCAAATTATCCTGCGAAAAGAGACCCTCGATTACCAATTACGTTTATGATACCTATTGCCTTTATCATGTTGAAAAATCTATGTATGTCGTGCAGAGAACTATATACCCCGCCAGTTCATATCTAGAGAAAATAAGGTGGGCAGGGCTTTGATTGTTTCAAGCCTGAATTGATACCTACTTTACAAGGTTCATAAAATGACCTACGCAACAAAGTAAATAATTTTGTATTTCTTACGATTTATATCTAGTTCCATCATGGTTTTCTTTCAGACTTTCATTATATCGGTACTTTCTATTTACTGAAAGTAAATTAGTTATAAAAATATTGTACTTACAGTTTTTCACAAAAAACACAAATTCACAACACGTAATTTTGCTGTAGCATCCGACACGCGTGGAGTCACTTTGAAATTCTATGGCGCACTGGCGATTAGTTGCGACGATCGTTCTATCGGGACGCGTTTGAATTTGCATACATTTTTCTATGGAGAATTTACGTAAAACATATCTAGATTTTAGGGCTTTAAAAGGGGAAGTCTTTGTTTGTAAAGGTACAAAAAAAAGTACATGGTTATATTAATTGGCTTTTTCAGTGTTCAAAAAGTGTTTCTTTTTATCAATTTGTGTTGATTTATTGGGTTAAATCTGAAAAATACGAAGGCAGGTTTTCGAATTTTTTCTCAATTTTGTGCGTTTGTTGACGTTTATTATATAACAACTACAGGGTTTTAAGAGTTAAAATTAGCACTAACTTCATTTTTGGTCTTTCATTTTAATATATACAAATTATCGTTGTTATTAATCATATGTAAATAGGTTAAATATGAAAAATCGTAACACTCTTTTCGGTGATTTTCACGATCTGGGCCCTTAATATACGAGGGTGGATTGAAAAGTAGTCGGCCTAACACTGATCCATTTACGAGGGTGGATTGAAAAGTAATCGGCCTAACCAAGAGTATAATAAAATACTATAATAAATGAAATATAATTTTTATTTTTCAACGTAATCACCATCAAGTTCAATGCACTTTTGCCATCTTCCCTTCCAAGCATTTAGCCCGTTGAACAAAAATGATTCTTCCTTAGAGTCAAAATATGCGTCTATTGCTCCTTTGACCTCGTCATTTGTCAAAAATCTTTGGCCTCCCAAGTGCTTCTTTAGGTTAGGGAACAGAAAAAAGTCTGAAGGTGCCAGATCAGGTGAATAAGGTGGATGCAGTAATAGTTCAAAGCCACAGATGTGAATTTCTGCCATTGATTGGACAGACGTGTGAACACGAGCGTTATCTTGATGAAACAGGACTTTTCTTCTGATCATTCCTGGACGTTTTCTTTTATTTCCTCTCGTAAACGACGTAGTAAGGTGCAGTAATAATCAGAGTTTATAGTCTGACCCCTTTCAAGATAATCAAGCATAATCACACCCTTCGAGTCCCAGAATACTGAAGCCATCACCTTACTTGCCGACAAAATCGACTTAGCCTTTTTGGGGGGTGGTGAACCAGGTCTTTTCCACTGTTTTGATTGTTGTTTTGTTTCCGGTGTACAGTAATGAACCCAGGTTTCGTCCATAGTAACAAAACGATTCAAAAAATCACATTCATCAGCTTCAAATAACTCCAAACAGTCGCGTGCAATAGTCAATCGCATCCTTTTTTGCTCAACTGAAAGCAGTCGCGGAACCCACCTCGCAGACACCTTGTGGAAACCTAACACGTTGACTATTATGTTTTGAGTACGTTCATAAGAGATGCCTATAATCTCGGCTATCTCTCTAATTTTCAATCTGCTGTCTCCCATAATTAAGTCGAGTATTTTTTAACATTTTCGTCAGTAGTGGACATCGAAGGCCTTCCAGAGCGGGGTTCGTCTTTCACACTCTCTCTACCACGCTTGAATTCTGCTATCCATTTTTTGACGGATGAATATGAAAGAGCGCAATCCCCTAATGTACTGACCATATCATCATGGATGGCTTTAGATGACAGCCCCCTCTTATGGAGGTACTTAATGACGGCACGCTGCTCGATTTGCTCCATTTGCGGAAATGATGTCAGATTGCTTTGTTAATCCTACTAATATTATAAACGCGAAAGTTTGTGAGTATGTAAGTATGTATGTATGTATGTATGGATGGATGGATGTTTGTTACTCTTTCACGTGAAAATGTTATATGGTTGATTATCCTGAAAGGGGTCAGACTATAAACTCTGATTATTACTGCACCTTACTACGTCGTTTACGAGAGAAAATAAAAGAAAAACGTCCAGGAATGATGAGAAAAAAAGTCCTGTTTGATCAAGTTAACGCTCGTGTTCACTCGTATGTCCAATCAATGGCAGAATTTCACAACTGTGGCTTTGAACTGTTACCGCATCCACCTTATTCACCTGATCTGGCACCGTTAGACTTTTTTCTGTTCCCTAATCTAAATAAGCACTTGGGAGGTCAAAGATTTTTGACAAATGACGAGGTCAAAGCAGCAGTAGACGCATATTTTGACTCTAAGGAAGAATCTTTTTTTTTCAACGGGCTAAATGCTTGGAAGGGAAGATGGCAAAAGTGCATTGAACTTGATTACGTTGAAAAATAAAAATATATTTCATTTATTATGTATTTATTTTCTTGGTTAGGCCGATTACTTTTCAATCCACCCTCGTACTACAAATATGGATATAAGGATTACACACCCACGATTTCGCCGGTAGTTTTATAGGTCCCACGTTATGGGACCTATTGCCGTTTGCGAGCACTATAGTATACAATAGAAAATCAATAACTAAGCTTTGTAGTTCCAGCAATATAGTGCTTTATGCAATCTAGACAAAGATCTCGTCGTCTAAGTTTACGTCTAAAATTAGCAATCGCTTTTAAACGTACAAAAATAAAAGTATCGACCTACTCATATTCTGTGAATGTACAAAATAACCTTAGCGGGGAAGATGGGCACGTGTCGTAATCCGAAAATTTAAATAACCCACGTGGGTGGGGCTCGGACTGATTCGGAAACTTGTTTATTTACCGGCCACACTTGTGCTACACGCGACCATATGCCACCGCAATCTTTATAATTAACCTTTATGTCTCGCTTTTGAGAAATGTACACAAAAAAATAACACACAATATCAATATAACTTCGTCGCATGATAAATGGTTAAACTCCAAGGGGCCTAGAAGCGAGTACCCTTGAGTATCATTGATTCAATGGTGGCAGGCACTGGAGAGAGACCACAGGCCTGCGTCTCGAGAAATTGAGGCTCAGCAGTCCCAACCCTGCCAGGATCTCATGGAGACATGGAAAGTGCGACTTGAGCAACCGAGGTGGGAAAAGACTGGTCACAAGATTTAGGGAACATAATTTGCGGCCAAATTGCGAATGTTTTGACAAATTTGAAAGTGAAATGTGTGTGAACATGCTTGAAAACAATAATAAAAGTTGGGGAAACAAAATAAGTATGCAAAAGTTGTGGTATATGTATAGTTTGTTACTGAAAAGTTGCAATATAAAACGGGCAAAACTTTGGAAATAGCCAAGTTAGCCAAGCTTTAATAAAAAAACGACGAGGCATGCTGTTCTTTTCTGTGTGAGATATCCGTTCTGTATTTACGAAATATGGAGAAGATTGGTTCGACGCTGACAGATTGATGGTAGTCTGGTTTGCACTTTCAATTTCTGTGTCTAGAGTAAGACGTAAACAGATAATAAAGCCCACCATATACGAAGAGATTTGCCGGATGGTCCGCATCGTGTATGGTGGTTTGAAGATTAACTCGTGTCAGTTGGCCGGAGGGACTGAAACGGGAATGAAATTATGCGATTGTATCGTGTATGGTGGGGTGAATCGTTCACCAGTTCCTCCGATCACAGTGGAAATGAAATAGAAACTCTCTGCGGTATAAATAATGAACCGCAAAATGTTATAATCACCGCAAATATAACAACCGTTGACATTTTGTGATTGAAATTGATTGTATTTTTTTATTTATAAATAAATTACGACCTCTGTATGTTTCCTCTTGACCCTGCAGTCATCGACTGTCTGATATAAAAGCTATATGTATAATATATTACAGTCGATAATTTAAAGGTTACGATTGTGGAGTTCGATATTGAATATTTTGTGGAAAATAAGACAGGTTTATTCTTAGTTTTCTCGGCTAAAAATAGCCTTTAGCACTAGGAAATACCGCAGTTATATATATTAGTGAAACAACTTTCTTAATCAATTTGGTTAGTTTCAAAGATTATTCCCTATTTAGTATCCCGTCTCCCTTCGCCGCAGTAGAAAGAAATAATGTTTTTATTTATGCATCAACACTTTGCAAGCAATTCAAATAACAAACAGTTTTTTAGATTTTATTGTCTGTGGCAACGATCGTCACAGGCGCAGGATGACGTGTGTCAGTGGTGACATGTGACACATATGACAGTACTATTCCCTATTCTGTGCCATAGCCAGACTGAACTGAATAATATCTGTGGCCTTAGCACAGAAGACATAGTACCTATGTAGTCTGTCCTTAATAGTCTCACTGCAGAGATTATATTTAGAGATATGTATTTATGTAACACCTGTCCTGGCTGTTGGAATTGAATTACAGAGTGGTTTTGAATATTTTGTAGTGCCCTGTAACGGCAACAGGCTGACTCCCTATTCCGTGGGAAAAGTTACTGGCAAAGAGTGCAATGCACCACTGCCTCGCCTTCTAGGGATACAGGCGTCTGATTAATCCCTAATAAAACACAATTGAATAATTGTACATATGAACTTTAAAATACCTATTACATGCACAAAGGTCAGTCACTTCTACAAATACGGCTACAGTTTAACGCAGCTAAGGAAATATTGAAGTTTCTCGATGTCTAATTGGTTAGTAGTTAGTGTAATGATGTTGATTAATTTCGATTGACCATCAAGTGTCTAAAACCTTCAATATGTTCGTAAATAGACTTAATTTGAGACAGACACAAATCACATCTTTATCCCCAAAAGAGGAGACAGAGGCGCTTATTACGCCCAGATTTCGCCAATTCTTTAACCCTCACGTAATAGTGGTGGTGAGCCTATAGCCGTTTCTAGGGATTATATTTGCCAGAGCCTCGTTCGTCAGCAGGTGCACCGAGTGAAGGTGAGGATGGCTTGGACCCTGGAGATGTGTGAAGGACCCCTTCAATTTGAGTCTCGTCCGTTCATCGCCAGTTGCACCACTCGCATGTGAAATTGACAGCTAAGATCTTGGTGATTGACAATAACTATGCATCGTAAAACGTTTTCTTATTGAAGAGAATATAATATGCATATAATAATTAGGAAAATTATTACTAGAACAGTTTATTTGAATATAGAAGGATTTGTAAACGTAGGTACCAACCGAAACAAAATTATCATTAAAATTTGCTCACTCTTCATTCACGCATAGTAATTTTTAAGGTTTACCCTTTGGGTAGGTACGTTGGTAGGACTTTGGGTATTACTGAGACTTCGCCGTCCGTCCTCCAGGCTGCATCTCATGAACCGTGATAGTTAGAAAGTTAAAATTTTCACAGATGATTTATTTCTGTTGCCGCTATAACAACAAATACTAAAAAACAGAATAAAATCAATATTTAGGGGGGGACCCATACAAAAAACAAATTTGTTTCGCCATTTTTATGGATAATGGTCCGGGGAATTTGTGCGCGTGTCCGACTCGCACTTGACCGGTATTTCTATAATAGGTACCTAACTAATTAGCACAAAAATTTGATTATTACTGTCTGTATAGTCCGGATGGTACGAATAAAACTGAGATACACGTACGTATCCGACATTTCCGGTCCCGCGAGGGGTAAACTGAGGTCAATCTGGGGAAACGGGGTCATGCACTGGTCTCAATATGTTATGTAGGTACACCTATGTTATATAAATAGTTACCTGCCTTGTATTTTCATACAAGCATAACATCATTGGTAAATCACAAAAAAACTTTGATAGCGGTGTATCAAAATACCATTTTTTTATGTCAAAATATGTATATTTGTAACTGCTATATAATACGGGGAATAACCGTGAAAATATAAAAGTAGGTACGACACCTTTTTTTTTATTCCTTCCGCTCTCACGTCCGTTGCCGAGCGTCTTTGGTACACACGCAGAAGATAGTTCCAGTGTCGCCCGGCAGGTACGATACTTACCTTATTTATTGCAGTGAACCCGTGACAACGTGACCTACCTTATTATCAACAACTAGTGGTCCCGGCGAACTTCGTAACGCCTGAAATTTTGCTTATGAACCTTCCCTGAACCTCCACGAATATTTTAACACCCAAATTAGCCAAATCGGTCCAGCCGTTCACGCGTGATGTCGTGACCAAGGGAAATAGGGATTCATTTTTATATATAGAGATAAGGGCGCTATTCCTTATGCAAGTCTGACCAAGTTGCATGCAAGTTGCAAATGTATTACTTATATTACTGGAATAACGCATTAGTTCACTAGTCGCATTTAAATGTCAGTTATACTTATGAGTGAAACTCGTGAAAATTTAAAATTATATTTTTATTTGTAGTAGCCTTTTAGGATGTCTTTTACAATGTTCAACAGGTGTTCCACGTAGCCGGTGGTATGGTATAGGCTTCAAAGTATTTTTTTTGTTATTGGCGCCTATTTTGGTGTGATAAATAACTGTAGTATGTACATAACTACAAAGTCGAATATTTGTAGCGATTGTCGTTATCAATAGATACTATTGTTATCGCTCAGCCTTTAGCTGAGTCGTGTTTTTATCTGATAATAAGTTTTATTATCTGTGACTGAAACGCGAACACGCGCCCATTTAATAATACGGTATATTTATTTATTCTGCGTATTAGAAGCCTATTTAAATAATACGTTTAATTTAACAATAGTTTTAATTGGCCGCGAGATGTCACTTTTTACTCCCTTAATACAGAAGTACGCTCTCTATTGGGGCTATATTCAGCTTATTCTTAGATAGATTATCATCATTTCAATACCCTACCGGGCGCCACTGGAAGCCGGACGCCACTGGAAATACCCGGGCGCTACTGGAACTTCTGCGTGCGTACCTGAGACGCCCAGCAACCGACATGAGAGCGGCCACGGCCTTGGGCAGTGGAATTAAAAAATATCCTTAATCCTACCAGAGGTATATGAGTAAGCTTTTAGAGCGCTAGGGTTTTCAAGGCTAACGCAAATTTGGTTTAAACTTCAAGTTTTTAAGGAAACGTTGAACAATAAATTGATTGTAGAAAAGCTGGTTGTCTGTTCTGTTGATAACCAATCTAAAATTATTAGCATAATGTTTATCACGTTAATTCTTATTACCTTATTTCTAAATAATCGATTTGCTTACAAAAGAATTATAGTTCTTAGAGTCAACAGCTATGCTCGCTCACCTTGCCCTGGTTTACTGTAGGACTGTAGGAACATCAATGTACTTGACATTGATGTTCCTACAGTCCAATAACTCTTAGATAACGATAAAAGTTTAAAAAAACCCAATGCTCATTGCTCATAGGTAGCCAGTAATATTTTTGGAATTGAAATGTCAAAAATATTCGCGGCAAAAGAACCTTCTATTTTGAAATTCGTTCGTGTCAAGAGTATCCACTTTACAGTTTATTGCTACAGGCAGTTTATAACGCCTTTTTATGGATGAATGTGTTGCCATACAAAACATAAAAAAATTACCAGATGTTCAATTGCATAAATTATTTGGAACAGTATTAAGCATAATACTTGTATAACATCCGATAGTTAACTTGACTATGATGAAAATAGGTATTATGCAATAGAACTGTAAATATATTTAAATTATACGATATTTTTGCATGATTGATTTATTTTTAAAACAGGTATTTTATTTGAAAAATGGCTTTCAAATTCGCTAATCCTTTTGGTCATCTAAAATTAATAACTTTTTACAAGTGGGTATTATTAAATAATAATAATAAGTTCTCGGACTCGGATTTTTGGCGAGCGCGTGGCTGGTAGCGTTTTAACCTCTGGCGCTGAGCAAAATTCCAGGCCCAAACGCTCATCTGCAATACCGAACAACGAGGTTTCCTTGTCTCGCACCGCGAACTAGTTAAGAGCTAAGAGTCACTAGTTCTTCTGTGCAGGAAAAATCAAGCATTACCTTGACATTGGCAAAATCATCGATTTACGATGTAGCCAGGTTTTTAAAAAGGAAGAAGAAGAAGTTTCTAATGAGAAGAAATCTTAAATGGCGTCCTCACACCTTCCTATCCTAGAATCTTTTACTTTATATCTATCAATTGCTGTTTCCTCAAAACTAATCTTATACCTTTCCGGCGATCGATCCCTGTTATGTTCCGAAATATTTAGGGGAAATATTAATAGGTTACTCTCAGCCTAACATTTCTGTAGTTCAAGGTATTCATGGTTATATCATATCGCATCCATTCGCCACGTTAACCGGTAATAAAACATTGCATATTCATGAACTTGGTCCCAACCCGGCACAGAATTCATCAACGTTCAATTATGCATGTATAATTAACATTAATCAAAAAGTTTTTAATAAATTTGTACATCTTTTGATAGTAATTTATTTATTTAAATATATTAAACTAACATGTAAATAAGTTTTGGGGTTTCCACTGAGAATAGTAAATCTCTTAACTTTTTCTATTCGAATGGTACCTTAATTATTCAATGTTTTATTTTATTTTAGCAACATTATATAAAATAGATACGATGCTTTATACAACTTATCATAAATCAATGTGTTAAAAACTTTTAATGCGAGGTTTTGAAAAATGAGCATATGTTCACTTTTTAAAACCTCGTATTAAAAGTTTTTAAAGTCGTAAAAATTAAATATTGGCAAATTAATACGTATGTGCGACTTAAACTGTAAAAATGCAGATATCTTGTCACTAAATTATAATTATGTTATTGATAGTGAGACAGTATGAGCGACAACTTTAGCCCGTCTGTAAAAAAAAACACTTCAAAATCCAAGAGATCCGATAGGTATTCTGTCACATTAGTAATTATAATGCGTTTAGTTACACAATTATTAAGTATTAGTCATTTTAACTGCAGCTATTGATGTTTGACCGTGAATATAAATGAATGATTCATGCAATATCTGTTTATTAGTGTTGTCGGTGGCAAGTTTACTTTCACTAACCCTCCCCCTGTTCCTTCTTAATAAATCTCGGTTTGGTTCATAGAAGAATACTGACAGAAGCGAAATTTTCAGTTCAACTATATCTCTGTAATGTGCTTCTGGGAATATATTTCTTTATTTAATTTTTCACGAAAGTGTACCTTGAGGTGAAGCAGAGATAAGTATCGGGTAGGTGCGTATTCTTGGCCATGAATTTGTCATCAAAAATGGAGATGGACGTGTAATTGGAAATGATAAATAAAATTATTCCATAGCACACGGAAATATTTGTTGGCTTGCCGTCGATAAACTGTTGAAACTTCGATTTTAATAATTATAGTATATACTTTCGATTGTCGACACTGGAACCTTCAGGGTTTACAAGTAATACAATCAGTGAAATAAGACTACAAGTGATTTGTTTCATAATTGCATTGTTTACCATTAAACAACAATTTAATTCAGAAGTAACATAGAGAAACTTTTTATCTTAGTAATGTGTTCCCGTGAATACAGAACGATACCACACGGACGCTGGTTTCGGCTAGTTGGATTTGCAATATCAGGAAATACACATACGACATTTCATCATAACTGTCAACATCCTAAATGTCGTATGCTTAAATAAATTATCGTTTAATATTGTTTACTTTCAAACACTTTACAAATAGTGTGGAGTAAATATTACCCAATACAAAAGTCTATTCACCTCACCTTGTAAAGTTATTTGTTCCACTTCCACTAGTTCCACGTATTGAACAAACCTGTACGATAGGTTCAAGATAAAAAAAAAAAAATTCTCGAGTGGAGATCGGGTACTGGTAAGGGAAGTGTGTGTGGGACAGCTACCTTTAAGCTGCTTTACCATAGCGCTCGGAAAAGTTACACATTTTTTTAAATTTCCTGTGATTTGGGTCCCGTGCTGCGATATCATTGGCTATGACTGAATAAAGTCGACACTGCCTGCCAAGCTCACAGGGTTGAGGGACCGACGCCCTAGAGAAAAGGGCTGGGTCTCGTTGGATGTCCCCCGGGAAAAAGGCATGACTTTTTTAAACTTGTATATGTGGGTTCAGCCCAATTTTTGTTACTGGACTTTTCTCCTGAAATAAATTATTGCACATAAATATTCGCGACCGCATTGTGGTTTGACACTATCAATAACTCTGTATTCCAAGGATTTTATTTCCTTCTTATGGACGTCATGGCACGTATTTAGGTCTCAAAGAACACCTTCTCGCGCCATTACTGAACCAGGTGAATCAGTGCCGATATCCTACCATACCTCGAGTATCCTTGATACCGCAACTTACGGAATAACTCTTGCTTGCAATAAGCCATCATTTGAGTCATCGCACTGACTCATTTTGTCCTCATTATAACTTGTGAATCATTGTAAACCCTGACTTGTGTTGTTTGTCATAAGAATTATAATTAAGTGAAGGGCTCGGTCATAAGGTCGACCGCAAATACTTCATATAGGATAGTTGTTTTTGTTTGTTAGTCATTTATTGGTGTTGAAAAATCAATGTTTATGTGGTTAATTAATAATTAATTAATTATAACAAGGTAAAAGTACTAATATAGCTAAGACGAAGGTAATGAATAAGGTTGTCGTTTTCTGGGATTCCATAGATCCAAGGGCGTACACGGGTCGTCCTTTATCCGTAGAAGGACGTACCTGGGGCGTCCGACAATGGGTGTTAGAGCGTGAGCCGCTGTGTAAAAAACCTTAGAGCCAGGACGGCAAAGGTTTACAACTATTACTACTGGAGGAAGCAGCCATAGCAAAGTAAACTAATAAAAATAACCTTGGGGCTAAACATCGGACGGCGTACCCGTAAAGTCTGAAAATGGTGGAGTTTTTGAAACTGCTAATAAAATTGGTTTTATTTATTTATGTTCTCGTACACACAAGAAGGAAGAGCGAGATAAGAACAGTACGATAGAGTTATAGTACAAAGGCACCACTTATTTCTAAGAAATCTCTTCCAGTGGGCCAGGTTTTATTGTAATTATGCGTTTTCGGATCTCAACCTTCTGAAGTAGCTAACTCTAAATGAGACTGAGTAACTGCCGGTTTCTGAATTGAGAATATGAAGTATCCGTTGAGCACGTCAAATGTCAAAATTTGTTCCTGAATTTTGACATTTGGCGTACTCAGTGGATGCTCAACTTCAAATTCTCAATTCAGAATCCGGCTCTTAATCAGTTATTTCGATCATTATACATGGTGTTACGTAAGGGTTGTATCAACCCGAAGACATATATATTACTAGCAGACGCCCATGACTACGCCCGCTACACTAATTATATACACAAAAACCTTTCCCGATAACCACTATATCCATTAGTGAAACCCGCATCAAAAAAAATCCGTTGAGTAGTTTTAAAGATCTAAACATACATAGGGAAGGGGCGACTTTGTTTTATACCATGTTATGATGATTTACGTACAAAGTGTAAGCGTGATTCATAATCGTCATCACAATAATGATCTAAGAGAATACTAACTGAGATTGTTACGAGGTTATCATTAAAAGCTGATGAGTAAACCACACAGGTTAAGTGAATGACAGTCACACATTGTGTTATCTACGTTTGTTTGTAAGCGTTAGGGTCAACACATGTTATATGGCGGATACAATGTTCCCAGGATTTTTAACTTCATTTATTTAATCTTCAGGTTTAGGATGGATTAATCGCCTTCTATCAATGTTATTTCAATTTGCCCAATTAGACACAAATATATAAAACGTAGGTAAACTATTGACTTACTCTTGTGTGACTGTCAGCTGTAACTAACGTTAAACTTTACATAAAAACCGCTGGGTCTCGTTGGACGCAGGTGGCAATAGACCGGTCACACTGGAAACTCGTTGGAGAGGCCTATCAGCAGTGGACAGAGATGAGCTTATGATGATAATGAAACTATACATTATTATTATTTTAAGAACTTACTACGTTATTTAAAAAACCGGCCACGTTTGATATATGGGAGCCCTCTTAAATGTATATTCTATTCTGTCTTTTAGTATTTGTTGTTATCGCGGCAACAGAAATACATCAATCTGTGAAAATTTCAGCTTCCTAACTGTAACGGTTAAGGAGATACAGCTTGGTGACTGACGGACGGACAGCGGAGTCTTAGTAATAGGGTTCACCAAAAAAACGTATTTGTCTGTCGTCCGATAGCGTTCTGATTGAGTATACGAATTGTTAATTCTGTGTTGACCTTAATAACATCAAATTGATTGTGTCAACATCCGCGCCATTTTTAATCACTATTCCGTACACGCGGAAACATTTTCATTTAATTACAAAAGCAGTGTTTGTGTATTGTGCGTTAAATAATTACATTTGCTATATACAATGCGAAAGTTGACATATCTGATATTGTATTATTGTAATTATGACTCAGATTAAGTATTTTTTAATCATCTATATGGGTTTTGAGAGACTCCATCAAAATATCGAGGGTCTATTCTAAGTCATCCTCTACATGCATCTTGTAGCAGATGCAGGAGGCTCTGGCAATAGCCATAGTGTCTGGAAAATGTAGTACGCCTACATAAACGTCTCTGTTTACACTTTCGGCGATAAAGATATGACTTTGTCTGTGTATTTATATACAACTAACTCGTAATTTTTTAGAGTAGTTAACTTATGAAAGTTCAAGCGGACGCCCGCGATTTTGACCTCGAGAACCACTCAATCCTTTGGTGAAAACTCATCAAAACCCGTTGCGTAGTTTTAAAGATGGCATACATAGGGACGGACAGACATCGGAGGCGACTTTGTTTTAAACTATGTTATGATTATACGGTAACTAAGTACCGTATAATACTTTGAAGTGAATCGGAACAACCCTTCAGAAACAACAGTATGAACGGCGGCCTATGTGGTACTGTTTTCTGCTCCTGTTTCTGGCAAGAACCTTTTTCTCGGGATGACAATTCCTGCATATTGACCCTTACCCAGTCCGCCGTAATTGGTATGATCGTTCGTGAGCTCTATATTGAGCTTTACATAGTTGAAACACTGGATTTTTTAACTGCCACGCGCAAATCATATACAAAAGAATCTGTTATACCTACTGCATTGCACGCTAATCGTGAAACGGGAAAGAAAAGTGAATCGAGTTTGTACGGCTGAAAAAGCTGCCAAGATCAATATTTGAGAGCTGTGTGTTAGTATGTGGTGTTTATTCAAGTAAAATTATTTATGTGTGTAGTGCTAGTGAAGTTGTTGTTTTGAAGAGAAATCTTTAGAAAAGTGTGTAGATCTGAATGTAGCTTAGGCACTTACTTTTTTATCTGACTTCCATTAGTGTTGTAGGTGAAAATGTTTGTGTACCAATTATAGTGCACCAAAACGATAGTCTTGGGGCAAACTCGAACCAGCAACTGTTCCCTTTCCATGATGAACTTTCTGCCAACTGACTAGGATTCCTAAATCACCAGTTTCCAGTGAGAACCAAACTCTTAATATCTCAATTCCGTCGTGTTACAGAGTTCTTCGGATTCGGTGTTAACAAACAATTCAATACACGACCGCATCAGTAATCTTCAGCAGCAAGTGTCGGAACAGGTGCTGGCGACACATGTGTCTTCAACCTTGCAAAGGAACAGGAGCTCCCTTCACACGGCGGGACAAGGGGCGCTCGGTTAGTATTTACACATTTTGCCGATAATGATTTAGCACTGTAAAGAAAAATATAACAAACCCAATATCTACATAACTTTGATATCGCCAATGAGTTGTGGACATCTGCTGGCACAATGGCAAGTCGCTTTAAGGAAAATATTGAAGTTCAGCCGCTTTGAAGCTAGACTGGAGATTGAGATCTGACCCCAACTGGGTTGGGAAATGTTTCATTGGATGATGACAACAATATGTGGTGTCTTGATTTTGGTGGAAAGAGAACAGTCGCCGGTTCAAGCCTGGTTCAGATGTTTTTAGGAATCATATATAATAAAAAAAATTGAGAAAAATTTACCAAATCTTCATATGATATAATATTCAAATTACAATATTTTGTGTAACAGGCGGTAGTATGACATCACTATCGTCACCGTCCCCGCCGACTCCCAGCCACGCGCCTTCCTTCTCGACATCGGACCTGTGCGATCGGCCGCGAGTGAGTCACGGCAAGCCCAACCTGGCGCCCAAGCCGCCCGCACCGCCTCCTGACACCCGACCCTCGCCGCCTCCCAAGAAACTGATCCCAAACGGCAAAATCGCGGGCAGGACTCAGAGTATGAGGATGCCGAGGTATTTATAGATTTTTGTAACTACCCATATTTTTCTCAAGTATTTTCAATTTGCCGCCCTTAGAAACTGATCACTCGGTCTCATTCAATCTTCCACGCGGGTGTCAAAGTTCAGACCGTCATATACACTACTTTGAAAATCTTGAAAAATATCGTTCACAATTTAATGATACCTCATTAATTTGTTCAATCCATTTCATTTCACTTATAAGCCTTTCTTCATTCTAAGGTCCCCACCACCGTCACCGTCATCTCCCCAGACAGTTGGTTCGCGTCCTGTCAACGCACCACCCGCGCTAAACCCGCCTATTGTTAGCAAGAATCCCGCCTCACATTTCGGTAAGTTCACCATTTTTACACTGCCATTGAAGAAAAGCAAATAGGATAAATAAATAGATTCAACAGTATCGTAAGAAGGTGTTACTTCTTTGAGATCTAGATGGCGACACCTGTCAGTGCAGGTGGCGCCATCACTGTCATTACATCAGAAGTTAATCAAAATGACACTTTATTTGATATTGGTCATTCGTATTAAGGAAATATGTTTACTTAATAATTGGTTTATTTTGTTATCTTATATTTTTTTTTACTATTTATACATTTGTATATTAATGATTTTGACATGAGACCAATGTACATTCGTCCATATTTATTCTTAAGGAAATATGTTGTAAAGTGTATGGTAGAAAAAAAGTGACTGGGAGTCTTATTGTCAGGTTCTTTCTCACAGGCTCAACCTATTACTTTTCGGATCTGGCAGTAAATGTAAATATAGAAGCAATAATATTTTTATTTTTGTAACTTGCTCACGTTCATAAGCGTAATTTAATGACCGAAGTGAGTAAATGATTTGATTTGAGTGGTGCTTAAACGTAATGAATAATTAATTGATGAAAATGAATTCTTATCTAACGTTGTGATTCTTTTGCTAAAAGCAAGCTTCTAGTCAACTCTAAGTTACCTTATGTAATATTGCTTCGTTCGATAGTTTGACTGGAAGATAATGTAAAAAATACATTATCTAATATTTATTTATTGCCATTAGTACTCATATCTTAACAGGTGTATATCTAATGCGATACAATCTTGATAACGATTAACCTTAATAATAACGAGAACTTAAAATCCTATAATGTTATTATTAGGTTAGAATTCCAGCTGATGTTTTTGTGTGACTTATTGACTGACAGCGAGTTCAGTCGTAATACTTTCGCTAACAACCTTTTTTTATAATTAATTTAATTCACTAACATGTACCCTATTCAAATCGCTGTCGACTATATTAGACGTGGATGATTTTTTGGAAGAGTCCGTATCAGACGTTCTATCTATTCTATCAATGTTGACAACTACGGTTCTAAACGTTTACCTGTACTATGAAACACGTAACGACAGCTCTCGTCGACCAACTTACGTCATTACTGGGCACCGGACGGAGATAACAATCGCTCGCTATTGCAATACAACTCAGTAACGGTCCGTTTGTTGACAAAATGTATCTCACGCTGTACATTTAGCCACTGGAAATTCTTCCTATTGCTAACCAGAGGCGCTTGGCAATGGACGTAGGAACTAAAATAAATAAATAAAAACGCTGTAATTGTATCTCTAGCTGTGTCTAGACGTCATTGCAACATTACGTACAGCCTACCTTAGTGGTTACGTTCCTCAACTACTGGTAGATGGCGCTCTGGAGTCGCGATATTAACACAATATGATCACAATATTTGAGGTCCAGGGATATTGGTTTCTTGGTCAGTTGGTAGAACGTTCCTCCTGGAAAAGGAATAGTCGCTGGTTTAAGTACAGCCCAAAACTATAGGTTTTGTGATTCATATTGTAAATTATTTGAGAAAATGTATCTCGTTTCGTTGACCTCACTTAATACTGGTACAGGCACCCTGCGAGCGCCGCGCGGCCTGCGTCCCCCCGGCGTGTGTCCCCCGCCGCCCCCCGGCGCGCCCCCGCCCCCGCCCCCCGCGCGACTCAACCAGCCTCCGCCGCCGCCCCCGCATCATAGACACCCGGTGAGTCTGACACACTTACTATATATGTCACAAATTGTATGTAACGTTTCCAATCCGAACCACGGCCATTCTAGTATAATTGAATCAATTTTTAAGCCATTAAGGGATCAATAAAAATTGATCCCTTAATGGCAATAACTTAACCTATTTACAAAAACTAAACAATTTACAGACATTAAACGGAGACGATGCGCCCGCGCCACCTGTTAGAGGTTCGTCAAAGCGTGATTTAGAAGCGCGGTTTGCCGACATGTTCAATCCGCCATCACTGTTCCCCAACCCCGACCCATTCATGAGGATCGCTAAAGGATACAGCAGCGCCACTGTCGCTGGTAAGTACTCGTGAGAATACGCTACTGTTATTCTAAGTGTTACTTCTTTGAGAGTCTAGATGGCGCCATCGCCACCGCCACCTGTCTGTCGTAGGTGGCGCTACCGTCTTTAAGTTTGAGGTTAATCATAATCACCACTATATTTGTAACTAGTGGTGCCTTTAATCGAAACTGTATTGTTATGCTTCGTGATAAGCGTAATGAATAACTAATTGATGCAAATGAATTCTTTAAGTGAATTTAAATAGCTAAAATAATAATGTCAATGTGTTTTTAAAAGAAATTACGAAAGTTTTAAGATAGAATATTAAATTTTCAAGACGTGTCATTATAAGTATAGAGATAAAAAGTGTACGGTTGAAATTATTTTGAATGATTTTAGTACACAGTGAAACTTTTCGACTTTTGTTTGTACAGTATTAACTTTTAAATAAATGGAAGGTTGAGTTGTTTATAATAAAATATATATTAATTTATAGTATTATATGAACAGTATATTAAGTACTATAATGTACTGGAGACATATAATATTCAGTTTAAAATGATTTAGATTATATTTTCGAAAAAGATTAAAAATATTTTAAATTTAAACACAATAGTCTAAATAACGATCGTCTTTATATCATGCATAGATTCATTTAAAGTATTGCAACGCAAAGATCGGAGTATCGATAACAAATTAATATCGACCAAATTGTAAAAAAATATTTTTCTTCATATTTATTACTTTTTTTATGAAAAGTAAAGTTAAAAGTATTTTGTTTAATATCGGTAGAGCAAAACGCGCACACGTGTGCTCTATTTAGTCATAGCGTTAACTTACTTCGTATCTAGGTAGTCTAAACTTAAATGCAATAGGTACAAGTAGAAATTGACACGCATAATAGCAAAGTATCGATAGTGTTGGGACGTTGAAATTGTTATTTATAATTTTTATCGATAAAAGTATTATTTTAAATTTGATATATTTTACGAGCATGTTCGCATGATATGGATTGAATAAGTGTCTTTTGGGAGACTGAAATATTATAATATATCTGCGCTTATTAATAATGGCATATTGGTTATATTGTTATAAATCGATACTCTTCAAATAAGTAGATATATACTCAAAGTATATATCTACTTATTTCAAAGTCTATGCATGCCAACCAAAGGAAAAAAATCAAACAAGTCATATTCATAAACTCCCATATATTTGATGAGTTGTTGACCAATATTTAATAAGCGCCCTTGATGAATATAAGTACTTGGACTCTGCTAGATAGTGCAATTGGTAGTATAGGTATATTTACTTTATTTTTGTAATGATATTTATATTTTCTATATTTTTATAGTCGAGTCTTCGCGTAAACATACCAAAATTATTTTCCAAATAAGTGCATTTAGATGTTTCATTCCAGGGGGCATATATTTGGTGTTAATTATTTATATTGGCTATTATCGTCTCACAAACATTTTCTACATAAAAGGTATACAGTTTTCATTATAATTAAATAGATGTCAGTATTTTTTGAAAACACTATTTCAATCAATGCAAAATTCACTCAAATTTATTCAATTTATTCAGATTGATACCAAAATGTTCATTCATTTCTTTTATTAAATAAGTTTAATTTTATTACATAAGTTTAATTAAATATAGGACTTTTACCAATGTATCGCGTTGAGTCATTATATATATTTATTATTAGTAATTATTTTATATGCATATTATAAGTTAGCTTAATGTAGTTTACGGAATCGGTTGTCTGATTCATGTACCAAGGCTTGCACGATAGACGGGAGTAAGTAAGTAAAAGGACTATGTTGTGATTCTTTTTTTATATAGTGAGGTGCCATTATTGCAAAATTTATGCTATCGTTGTACCTGTATCGCTTCACCACAATTTCATTATATTTGAGCTGATCAGTAAATTGCTTAACTGAAATATGTAATTAATAAGAAAACCCGTTAGGTTACTTATAAAGTGTAATTAATAGACTGAAAACACCACATTAAAAAATGATCTATATGGTATGATATTGCTCTGTTGAGCAAATATACTTATGTATTTAAGCTCCACAACAATTCAAAAGTAATACGTTTTTTTCTTCTATTTTCCAATATCATCTAGATAAATCAAATCATCGATATTTTACATAAAGATGTTTGCATCCCTAGTGATGAATGAAATGATGAATTATAAAAAAAAATTGTTAAGCAATTTAGTGATGGACCCGTTATGCTTTTTTGTATGAAATGCAACCGGCATTGTGATAGTGATGTGTACGACGCTCATAGTATTTTATAGTTATATAAATAATATTATTTTTTGAATAATAAAAGAGATAATAATTACCAATGAGTTGTCATATATTTTATTATTTTGTCCTAATATTATGTGTTGTGGCGTAGCCTATTTGTGTTCGTCCCGCAGTTATTTGTTGTTGTAACCTTTGTTTTTTTTAATTTAACTTCTGTTTTATTATTATCAAAAGGAGAAAGAGTCGCCATCTTGCCTCATGGTCATAGAGCCATAGAACCTTCGGCCATCTGGTAACCAGATGAGACATAACTATTTATCAAATATTATTTATTAACAAACGTTTTTATGATAACTTGCCTATCGGAATGTGCTTATGGATATTTTTAATTGAATAATTTTTGTTAATGGAATAATATTTGATAAGAAATTGTCTCATCTGGTTACCATGATGATGAGTGAAGGTGTCCCCTGCTATCATGATTTGATACTAATAAAACAAAGTGTAGATAATTACTGTAAAAGAATTTAAAAAACCGTACGCTTTTTAAACATTAATTAATTAGTTTTCACAATAACAACACGAGCGTAAAATTAATTTTCATTTTGATCTCTGTCTGTCTATGGAAAGCTCAGTTATTTAAATCATTTAAGTTTTTGGCATATTCACGTGGGATTGTATAAATTCCAAAAGCGTAAAATTTGACTGATTTTGGAGTATGAGGTGTATCAGGAACAAAATTAGTATGCGCAAGTTAGTAATCATTTGCAGTTTCAAAAGTCTAAGAATATTGTGGTTTTGTGACTTTCGTTAAATATATCAAGACAGACAGAGTGCGCTGTATATTCTTAGAGACTCTTATTATAACTCAATTTAAAGCCCACGAGAATTTTTTTTTTAAAGACAGATGCTAAACATTTTTCTTACCATAGTAAACCTTTTCAATAATTTCAATCGGTCATCTCATGGACTTAAATGACAGATTATATAATATCAGCATAGCGCAGTATCTACATTGAGGTCTACATGGTCTGCATGTAAATGTGGGTAAGTTATTATACCATTTTATATCAAGCATGTTTCTTTTAATACCGCATGTAGCATCCAGCATGCCCATAACTAACCGCATGGTAATTTTTCGAATATACACCGTGAAAGTACCACCGTTTAAAAAAAAATATTTTGGACTAAGTTTCGATAGCAGAACCGACTGGGAAGTATTACTTTGAAAAACAAACACATATTTTTAAATAAAATCTTAATATTGACGTAGTTTCTTTTTTAATACCGTGGCCCGATGCCGCGGCAGCCTATTGCCGAGCGCCTCTGGATAGCACTAGGAAGCTTTTTAAGGCAGTGAGCTACCACGAGTACTCATTTGATGTCTAGAGACTTCATCAATTTTAAGATTTTTGTAAAAAAAAATGTTTGTTTTTCAAAGTAATACTTCCAGACGGTTCTGTTATCGAAACTGAGTTCAAAATATTTTTTTTGTAAACGGTGTTACTTTCATGGTGTATAATTGAGCCTAGACAATTATTTATAATAATTATACTGTGTGGGTCAGCCTGGGCATATTTTAGTCCTCTAATGATAGGGCGTGATAGGATTTTAAAAACAAAAAAGTTAAAGAAATAACCAAGTGTAACTGTCACCTGTATAGCGCCAATTCAAAGATTATACGTGAAAGTGAATTATGGATAAGCGATTTTTGAATATTTAATCTTCTGCAAGAGAAAATAAAAAACTGAAATATTTTTATTATTATTGCCTTATTATATAACGGATTACGGATAAAACTGACCACCTATGCAGTTATTTGTACATTTTTGTATTTTGTATCTTCAATACGAATATAGCTACCAATTTGTATATACAGTGACTTGTAAACTAGCATAATTGCTTTTATTAACTGGTTTTAATGTGTTACTCGACTCTATTTCTTTAGCTTACTAAAGTTAAACACTAAAATAGGGTTTGACGTGCTTTTGACACTGTGACGAATGACACGTGGAAACCCGACTAAGAGAAATGACAGTCAGTGCCAAATTTGTAGAGTTATATTATACGTGACAGTGTCAAAAGCACGTCAACTGTCATTTTTATTGTTAACCTTTAGTTATCTACCTAAAGAAATAAGTTGATTGTGTTGTTATAGTCTCCTGACATATACATTGATGTCATGGTGTGGTTATTTCAGTGAGCAAGGCCCAGGCGCCCCCGCCCCCCCTGCGCCTACCCCTGGCGGGCTGGGCCGGCACTTCCAGCGCCTGCTAGCGAGACCGGGGGGCGCCCGCCCCCGCCGCTCCCCCGGCACCTTCCTTCAGTTTAGCTAACCTCTTCAGACAAACTCCACCTGCCCCCAGTACCTCCCACTCCCCTCACTCAGCTAGTACGGCCCATCTCGCCCCAGATTCTCATCCCGCTCATGCCCTTCTATCCGTAGCCCACGCCTTGTTATGCCCGGCGAATACCCTCGCCGCATCCGTCCTTCCAAATCCCGAACCTACTCCTGATCTCAACGTGCTGCCCATAGACGAGGTGACGTTACCGGAGGAGGATGTCAGTGATTTCCAAGACGTATTCGACGCCATAAACAAACTGTGTGATACTATGAGGACTTCCAATTATGAAGAGACGGAAATTATAGTCGAACCTTCGATCGTTGATAAAATTATAAACGAGCCTTCGATCGTTGATGAAATCATAGTGGAGCCTTCGATCGTTGATGAAATCATAGCAGAGCCTTCGATCGTTGATGAAATCATAGTCGAGCCTTCGATCGTTGACGAAATCATAGTCGAGCCTTCGATCGTTGATGAAATCATAGTCGAGCCTTCGATCGTTGATGAAATCATAGTCGAGCCTTCGATTGTTGATGAAATCATAGTCGAGCCTTCAATCGTTAATGAAATCATAGTCGAGCCCTCGATTCTTGACGAAATTAATGAGATGGTCGAGATTGTGGAGACTGAGGATATTACTAGAATAGTGGAGTGTGAGGTACTGGCTAGTCCAACCGAGGTAGCCGTGACAGTAGTAGACGCCTACCGAGCAGAGCGATGGAGTGATGCTCTAGTCTCTCCGCCCTTAGATGAGGACACCGAACCAGCGCTAACCAATGCCGAGCCGATCAGTGAAATGTACTACACCGCTTCATCTGAAGTCTCGCTACTATCTGACGGGGAGTTACCAGAAAAGGCTGTTGTTGAGAATTATGGAGAAGATGCGGCACCCCAAAGACAAGAGAAAGATAAAGAGTCAGAAAAGGGTTGTGTGATTGCCGGTCACGTGGCCGCGATGCGTGAACGTTTCGAGAGTATGACCAGAGAGAATACGCCGTGTTCAGACCTGGCGAGGTCTATGTCGCCAAGTTTGGACGTATTATGTAATATCACATCCTTGCCCGATAGCCAAGAGTAGACTGCGTTAGTACACTTAAATTAATCTGTTGGCATCTTGTATCGAAACAAATATAATTAAATGATTATAAAGGTGCGCTTACACGGGAGCAATACTGGCACGGCCACACAATGGGTCAATCTTAGAGTTACAAGTAGAGAAATATGCGGTAATTGTTTTGAAAATATTGCATCTGCTCCTTAAATTCTATATTGCTACGAATAGTCTAGTATCCAGTGGATATGAAAATTTATGTCAATTCTCTTGCTCTCTCTTTCTAGCTCGTATCGCGTATCTCGCGGAAGTACCTTGCCTGACGTCGTCGCAATCGATTGAGTAGTTTTTATTGCCCATGTAAGCGCACCGTAAGAAATGTGAACATTTCAGGAACTTGTTTAAAGATTTTTGTAAACTTTAATAAGGCAAATATTAACATGTATTCTAAAATTACAGATACCAAACGTCAGTGCATTTACTGACAAACGATACTTCTTATTGTGTCAGTCATAAACATGAAGACTGATACTTAGTACCTAGTCTTTAGGGTAAAGATGTTATTAAATAGTAATCTTTGCTGTCCCTTATAGATCCTTCGCTTATTTTGTATTGACTTTCGTTTACTCATTACAAAATAGTCGAGTACTGTTTCTTAAGAGTTTTTCAAGCTCACACGTGTATAATTGAATTTTAATTCTTGAGTCCAGAATATTTCTGTAATATAAAGGAAGCCTCAAGTTTTCACAATGAATTAGCCACTTTGTGGTAGACCTACATTGCAACTACTACATTATTGAATTCTATGTTTATGCTTCTAAATTCTTAATTTCTATCTTATTGCTCCATCTTTTCCTTTCATTTTTGTAACTCAGATATCCCACGAAATTAAAATGATTTATTTTGTCTGGAATTGTAACTATATTATTATTAGAATATCTAAATATACAGTAAAGAATACTTATAGCTACTAGTCCAAGTGACACCAATATTAAAAAAAATAGATTGAACGTGCCAAAGGGTGTGTTCACACTTAGCTAAGACGGTTGTGATTGATTTCGTTTGATATAATGCAATTGTAAAGCAGCCCGTACATTGACAGATCGCGTTCAGCTAGTTCAGACGGATTTTTTGTTCAATTTTAAACCTTATCGACCGTCTGAACGATCTGAGACTTGGCGGACTGTTGATCTGTGGGTCCCTTAAGGGAAGGTAGTTACATATCGATGGTTGCTTAATTATAGGTTGAGTATAGATATTATATACACGGCCGGATTCTGAATTGAGAATTTGAAGTTAAGTATCCGTTGAGCACGTCAAATGTCAAAATTTGTTCCTGACATTTGACGTACTCAGTGGATGCTCAACTTCAAATTCTCAATTCAGAAACCGGCCGTAAGAGCAATATAATTATAAGTGAAGTATTATTCAATTCGCGTAAGAAGAACGCTGGCCGGGAGTGGGAGGGTTGTGTTTGCGCATCGGTACTCTCGCTGTTACTCGCTGTTACCGCCATATAGATCGATAAATGGTCTACTGCGCAGCTTGAAGGTCAACGTTCTTTTTAACTAACGCGACCTATACCTACATACAATATTAGACTTTGTGAATTTAGAAAGCTCAAAATTTTTGTAATTATTTAGTAGTATATTAATAAATACCAAAACATTGCAGCGAACTGTATACTTCAAAATTTTTGTCAGACCAAGTAGGAATAGTTGTATTACGGCCGGTTTCTGAATTGAGAATTTGAAGTTGAGCATCCACTGAGTACGCCAAATGTCAAAATTCAGGAACAAATATTGACATTTGACGTGCTCGACGGATAACTTCAAATTATCATTTCAGAAACCGGCAGTTAGTATTATTTTATTATTTACATACATAACGGAACAGATCAATAATATAGGTATTAATATGAGACGTATGTACATACCTATTAAAATAAATTTGGAATTACGTATTTTTGCTGTTCCGTTTTTAAAAAGTTGCCATAAAATAGTTGATAAGAATTTGTTGTGAAAATTTGTTTTTTTTTTTCAAATAAGTTTTTACTTGAAATTTAAATGTTGTGAATTATTTACAAAATAATATTTAATTGGGTTGGTTGGATAGTTTGATGGTGATACTAGTTAATGCAATGATTGTATTATTATTTAAGCCTGTTGTATTTCATGTATGTTTATGGTAGTATAGAATAGATAATGTACTACGGCTTGTCAAGTATACGTTGGCGCGTGGCGAAAAATGGAACTAATATAATTGTATGGAGTTATTGTTCTGGAATATAGTATTTGACGTTTTTCAATGTAATGTGGCGCCACCATTGCAAGGCCAAATTATACTTGGTAACCCGTAATAATTCTTCTAACAGTTTAGTGAATAGGAGGTACCTAGTTGTCGTGTATAAACCTGTTATATGTACAGACAAAACCTTTTATTCATATTGTAATTATTCGATATACAGCTTTATTCATATTATAATGTTTTATTTCTATACTTAAAACATTTTCAGAGAGTACCTACGACAACCGAGTGCTCACCTGAGTCGCCCGGCAGTGGACGTAGGGAACGGCCGCGGACTTAATTTTCAACTACTTCCAAAAAAGGAGGTTCTCATTTTCTGTTCTGTTTTTGTTAATGTTTGTTACCTCATATCTTCGGACTAAGTGAACCGATTTTGAATTTTTAAATTGCTACTACGTCACAAATGGTCCCATTTCAGTTTGGTCCTATTTCGGTAGTTTGAAGTCTTATTCTTCTTCTTTCTTTAAAAATGTGGCTCCTTCGATAATGATCTATGATTCGCCAATGTCAAGGTAATGCTTGATTAGTTGATAGACCCGCACAGAAGAACTAGTTATTCCTAACTAGCTCCAGGTGCAGGACAAGAAACGTTCGGTATGAGTGCCTGGAACACAGAACAGTTACAAGAGGTACCTCTTGTAGCGTCAGCAAAAATCGAACTCCTAGTTTGAAGTCGGTTGCTGTGTCAATTTTTAACGTGTATTTATTGTTCTTCTTGCTAGGCATCCATCTCATTGTTTTCATTATTACTTACCTACCTACTAGCCGTCGGCGTGGTTTAGTTATCTCGCTCCAAATTCCAACGGGAACATTAAAAAGATAAAAATAGCTTATAATATGTAGGTACTTACAGATAGATAATGGATTTACATAATGTATACCTACAAGTGAAAGAATTTTCTCGACTTCGCATAGTTCATGCTTTCGATTGTCGGCATTTGATAGTATAGTATTAATAGTCAAAGAATCAAAGAATCAATTTCATTTATTCAGTTTAGGCACATAAAGAGCACATATGAATGTCAAAATTTTACAATTTTGTCAAGTAATATTATAAAAATACTAAATTAAGTAAGTACATAAATAACCATTAGAAAATGATTCTTTCGCTGGTTCGGTAAGTTGGTTCTCCTGAGAAGAGACCAGCAAGAAACTCAGGTAGATTATCCATTTTCTTTTTTAATATTGTTTTGTTTACATTGTTACAATTAGTTTCTATTGTATTATACGAGTGGCCAACAACAGAAGATTAGGGTGACCATGCATTTTTATCATTAAGATATTCGTCTACATTATAGTAGCCTTTCATCATCAAACATTTTTTAACTACTATTTTAAACTTATTAAGAGGCATGTCAACCAAATCCTGAGGAATTTTATTATAAATTTTTATACATTTGCCAACAAACGAATTACCAACTTTATGAAGTCTAATTTTTGTCATTGCCAATTTATTTTTATTTCTTGTATTAAAATTATGGTTATCGGAATTTTTTTTGAATAGATCTATGTTCTTCCGTACATATAAGATGTTGTCGTAAACATATTGAGAAGCAACTGTTAAAATATTAATTTCTTTAAATAATTCTTTCAGCGAGTCACGGGGTCCGAGTCTATAGATTGCTCGTATAGCTCGTTTCTGTAATATGAATATTGTCTCAATATCGGCAGCTGAGCCCCACAGCAGCAGACCATATGACATAACGCTATGAAAGTAGCTAAAATAAACTAATCGTGCCGTTTTTTCGTCAGTCAGAGACCTTATCTTTCTAACCGCATAGGCAGCTGAGCTAAGTCTTCCTGCCAAGGCTGTGATATGAAGACCCCATTGTAGTTTACTATCTAGAGTTATCCCAAGAAAAACTGTGGTATTGACTATTTGAACTAATTCATTATTCATAGTAATATGAGTATCCACCTGTCTAACATTGGGCATAGTAAATTTTACACATTTTGTTTTCTTCGCATTGAGCAGCAAGTTGTTACTTGTGAACCAATGCAATATTTCCGAAAGGGTATTATTTACATCGTCAAGTGCTACTTTTTGTCTATCACTTTTAAAAATTAATGATGTGTCATCAGCAAATAATACTATCTCACAAAGATTTTTAGTGAAATAAGGAAGATCGTTTACGTATATTAAGAATAAAAGGGGTCCTAATATAGAGCCCTGGGGTACTCCCAGGGCAGGTAGGTAGGTACCTACGTAATATGTACAAACCTACTAAGTAGTACACCAGTAGGTACCTAATTTATGCTGATAAACTTGGCCGGTTTCGCTGAACAGCATTATTAAAGGACTACCCAGACAGTCTTGTATATTTATGTACCTTCAAGCCATTGTCAACGCCGTTTCAGAGATTACCGACCACGCCACCGAAGCATTATACCTACTCACTTTTATATAGGTAAGTACTTACCGTACTTAAATATATTATAGACCCTTATAGTTAATTTGTCTTTTTAAACAGTATACACACAAGCCAGGTTCTTTCTCACCGGCCTCTACCTACATATTGCGGCGAACGCAATTTATGTTCACCGACCTGTTTTGCGAATCTGGTAGTAAATGTAATTAAGAAGCTATTTTGTTTGACTTTAATAATGAATGTTATATACATTTCATTATTTTAACCTTCATAAGCATAACTAACTTCAAAAGTGTTACCTTGTAACTTAAGTATAATTAAATTTAACACTTGTTTGTCAGATATTCGTAAGCCATAGAATCCCCAAAAACAAAACAGATTTTCGTTCTCAGTATGATATACGGGTACTATGACCCCAAGTTATTCTTTATATTTAATTGTTTAACATGTATATATTGTAGTAGTAGCCCAATATAAACGTACAGGTATGCCCAAATCCGACGGCGCTCTGGAGTTAGTGGGCTGTCCGGCTATGGATGTTCAATTCTTTGTTATGGCCTGTGCTTGCACTTGCAGCAACTTGCCAATGACCAGTGAGTAAAGCTAATAACGTAGGAGATTTAACTGTGGGTCGAAATATGATCGGTGGCCGAGTAATTCCATAACTCAGTGACTATGGACGTTATCCACTGAAACACTTGGTGTCAAATTTTTGACAACGAAGCATTAGACGTGTTGTCAATTCCAAGCGCAGTCACGTAGTCGTGGTAGTTTAGGGTATCTTTTAAATACATAGTATAAGAAATACCACCTTGTATGTTTGTTCTCAGTCAGATAAAAAGAAAGCTGACCTTCAAGCTGAGCAGTTGGCGATTTATTGGTCTATATGGTGGTAACAGCGAGAGTACCGATGCGCAAACAAACTAGTTCGTCTCTCGCTCAGCGTTCTTCTTACTCCCGTAAGAAGAACGCTTGAAATGTTACACCTACCATTGAGTACCTACCTAATAATCTGCAATGTCGGAAGTTTGGACATAATAAAAATATATTTTTAAATAAAGTGGGAATCACCATGACTTCAAAAATATATATTTGTCCACAAGCATTAGACTGAAGGGTAATGACCATTGGCTACACTCCCCTGTCATATCCCAACCCCATAGATAACATTTTCTCATTCTGGTAGATACTTCACCTTACCCACTAGCACACCCACAAACAAATTTCGCACGAAGAAACTTAGCTACCTAGTGATCCCATTCCGGTAGGTATTTCACTTTACCCACTAGCAAGCAACACAGTTCACCCAGACTATTTCGCACAAAGAAACGTAGGTAAAGAGTCAGCTGGAAAATGCAAGCGTTGGTAAACAACCATTGGAGTCTCAATGCCAATCCCACCATGCATCAGACAACCAGCGAGATCGACATCGAGACCCTTGACTGCCGACAGCGCTCAACTTCCAGCTCCGCGTCACGACTTTTTAGACAGGGTATACCTAGACTTGCTAAGCCGTGTAGGTACAGACCTGTGATGCGTCTCTCATTGTCAGATTACAGCGTCGACCAAGGAGTTCTTTTAGTTCCGAGAATCTCATTGGTGAATTCGGAAATCCGCCAACGAGATTCGCAAGAATTCTGAACATAACCTATATAAGTATACACACATATCACGCCTATATCCCCGCAGCCCGCAGGGGTAGGCAGAGATGCATATCACACCCACAATTTGCCAGTATTTTTAGTCCCTCGTAATAGGGGAAGGGGCAAGCCTATTGACGTCACCGGGCACACATATAATGGGTTATGTCCAAAATGGCCGAATGAATATAATAAAGAAGCAGTTATATTGTAATTTTGAAAAAAAAATTAAACCTGTTGCCTTGCGACTAAATGATGATAAGACAACAAAATCTTACGTGGCAGCCGCTATGGCACAGCCAATTAAAAGTCCTGAGTGTTTCGGACTATAATTTATTTTGACAATGAGCGAGATTGACACCGAGACACAAATGATTGCCGTCAACAGCTCTTTGATAGGGTATACCTGTCATTTCGGACGCCAGCGCATAGACAATAGATCTCTCATTGGCGGATTTCAGGATCCACCAATGAGATTCTCAGGGCCCAACGGACTCACATTGGTCTGTACATGGCTTCAATATTAATTTTCACGTGTCATTTTGCACCTGTCTTCTCCGTATATTTTACTTACCATGTGATCTCACATCAACAGCAACTACGACTACCCGCAGCTTCTACAATTGTTTTTCAACTGCCTGCTTGGTCAAGAATCATAATAAAATTCCAACTAGAAGAAGGTATTAAAGTGGATGTGGAACTATATCCACCATATTTAGATTTAAAGAAACAGTTCTACCGTAACAATAATAAACTACTTACCCGATTGAATGTTTGAACTCATTATTCTGTAAAAGTTCCAGGCGATCATAACAGAATAGGTTCTGGTTGTAACTTGCTTGTATGTTTGTAACCGACTCTTTTGGTTTCGATTTTGCTCCTTCGTCCACGTTCATAACAAAGATTTCTTAACTGGTTATGAATATAGATTTTTTTTCACTGTTTCATAACCAGTTATCAAACAATACTTTTTTCCATTTTCACGACCAGAACCTCCTATTCTGTTATGATCGCCTGGTACTTTTTCGGAATAATGAGTTCAAACATTCAATCGGGTAAGTAGTTTATATTATTGTTACGGTAGAACTGTTTAGTAGAACTAGTGGGAACGAATCGAAAGTGGGATTCACTAGTGTGCATGCATCATAATATCTGTAGTGGTACAGTGGAATACATTTTTAACATTTGTGAACATATGATCCACTGTACCACTGAGGGGAACCACGGAGCATACCTATTTTACCCGTCCTACCACTGGTGGTATAAACCAGTGGTACAGCGGAGCATAACCCGACGGAACTGAGATTTCACCGATGTCTGAATAGACCTTTTAAACTTACAATTTGGCAATATCCTGCCAGTTGAATCCAAGGAGGAGGGGTATATTGCGTTAATTCAGTACCTCTCAGTATTATTTATAAGAATTTTATTCACATTCATATAACATTAAGCTACTTACTGTCTAGCTGGCAACAACACAAAAACAAAAAAGGTTCCATAACTGCTCACTAGCGTAACATTAATTTGTACACGCATGCAATTTGATGTGTGGCATCTAAAACATCATGTGCCGATACAATATACCTACTGCTGCTAGCAAGCCTGTGCGCGCACAGATAGTGCATCCCGATAACTCTGAAAACTCATCAAATTGTCTGAATTATCATATAAAAAGATAAAATATAGTAAATTTGCATAATATAAAGGAAAATAAAAATGCAACAATCATGTCCAGAGCATTTATTGAGTAAAATAGTCAAAATTCTACAAGAGTAGGCAAACGTCACAACTTGTATGCAGAAACGCTTAGAGAATTATCAAGGCAGATAACATTAACTTATATTATTATTTTTACACACAATCTCTTAACACCAGAAAGTTTAAGAACTACTGAAATCTGCCGTCGACAGTCTATGTGAGAACTCAGTGGTGAGGTAAGGAATATAATGAGTGACGGCTATAGTGAGGGACAGGGGGCCGCCAATCCAACAACAGGTCGTTGTGACGGGAGTCGCCTGCGGGCCGCGGCCGCAAGGAACTGTCGGCCCAGCCGCGGCAGGCCGGGCGACCTGCGTCACCTGTCCACCCGAGCCCTTACCTGTGCGTTAGTATCCCTCACCGCGGTTTAGCAACGAGGACACACAACCGGTCAAGCGGACGTATTATAACGATTACCTAGGGACGAGCGCGTACCTTCGCTCGGGCGCCGTCCTGTCAACAGATAGCGGGCTTTAGTCGACTACCGGAACCGCGGCTGCATCATCACGCCGCCGGGGAACATGGCGCCCATGGGCATCATGCCGCCCATGCTGCCCATCGCTCCCATGCCGCCCATGCCTCCCATGCTGCCCATGCCGCCCATCCCGCCCATAGCGCCCATGCCGCCGGGCAGCAGCATCCCTGCACACAGAGCGCACGTCAGACCGGGCCGGGCGCGGGGACAGGGGACCGGCGGTCCCACGCGGCCGGGCCGGTGGACTGCCGGTCCAACACCGGCCGGGCCGGTGGACTACCGGTCCAACACTCGGCCGGGCCGGTGTGACTGCCGAACAATCGCCTGTCGCCCCCCCTGGCCTCGGACACCGGAGGTGCAGTACAAGCAAAGGAACACAGGTAGGTAGAACATATCAATAATTCACATGAAAAATCACACTTTAAAAATACTGACGATTTAGTAAACGTAATATATATCCGCAATACATGCATGGTTGAGTGTGACCCGAGAGTAGAGAGACTGCTCCAAGACCTCGGCCGACGACTATTACATACCGTTCTCATCATGCACATTGTAAAGCGACAAACTACTGTACGTAAATATAATATTAGTGTACCCACCCGTCGACCGACAAGTCACATACTATAGTATATATATGACACTACGAGAAAATCGAGACAGTAATAAGTATAAGAGCTACTACAATAAGCAAATCCATTAAGGAATGTGAATAAAATTACCGCTCATCGTCTGATTCCGATCCTCCGCTAGTGCGGATGGCCTGTCTAAGTAGGTACGACTACGTTCGTTACTACGAGTATATAGATGTATGAGGGGGTGAGATCGCTCTGTAGTGTTAGTGGGGTTAGGGACGAGTGAGTATGGCAGATGGCAGATGGCAAGCTGTTGTTAGGTGTAGGTCATACTGAGACGGTAACACTGGAAGGGACCCACCGGCCGCAGCTCTGCTGATGCCGAAGGACATTAGCCAACTAAGTGGAGAGCTGCTCCACGCTCTTAAAACATAAGCGGTCATTTGCTTACACACACGTCAATAAACAACATTCCGTGGAAAATAGAAATTAAAATCAATCCAAATTATGCAAATTTATTTAAAGACACAAAACTAGAAACAGTCCATTTTCCACGTTTATAGCATATAGCGTGTATAATATATGTAAAAACAATGATTGATTCATTTTAGTCTTACTCTAGAACTATCTATATTTAAAGGGAAAAAAATATTTATTACAAAAATCTCCCATTCTATGTTTCATCTATAAATGCAAAAAACCATGTTCATAAATGCTATTTTAGAATAAAATTCGGAGTTGAGTACGTAAATATAAAAAATAGACACCTTTATTGATTTTTAAATGGAATGTCTAAAGAATCCAGTCTTTTACTTTAATATCTTCCCAATAATACATACTTTTCTGGTTCTCAATGTACAAAAGTCTCAGAACGATTCCACTCAGGGGGTATAGGGTCCATTCCGGATCAAAAATACATCTTCATTACAATCAATACATATCATAACACATCTTTAATACTGAGCAACATGAAATATAATACTAATATTATAAGGGGTAACAACATTATTTCTAAGAACTTCGTGAGGGTACTTAAGAGTGTATAGAATGAAAAATTAATAGCACTTGTCAAAGGTTCATGAAGTTAAAAACTTTTAAATTCATAGTTTCAATGCCAGAACGCCAAAATCAGAAGTGGCGAAAGGATTGTTGAGTTTTCTGTAACCTAGACCTCAATCAAAAAGTACAAATTTTGTATAGTAATTTTTCGAACTTCATTTAGTAATGAAAGAAAGGAAAAAGCATTTTGTGCAAAGTGCATACGACACAGATGTGGCGGTAGATTACTTTGTTGGAATTAAGGTTCGGTACCCCCCTAGCTGAAATAAGATAGCCCTCTCCGCCTGGCAGAGAATGCCTGCCTATATTGCAGTACAGTTGGATCTGGCTGCGTCGTGGACACGCCCGTTTGTTGTACGTGCACAAGTCTCGTAATTAAGTATGTCATAATCATAAGAGATGTACTGCCACCGTCGTGATCGGTCATTATCCACTTTTACGTTGCTGGCACTGCTTGACTCGGACATATTGAGTTTGTTTATTGGTACCATTCGATTGGTTTTGAGAGGTCCATTCATGAGGATTTCTGTTTTAGATTTTCGACGCGTATAGGACATTACATATTTTTATTTTTAATACACTAATAGTCATGACATAACACTTTATATATTTATAATCTTTGACAAGAGCTGACGATTGAAACTGGAAACTGGAAAAAAACGTCGTAGCTTCACATAGTAAAAAGTTAATCCTCCTAAACAGAAATCTCAAAACACAGCAAAATTACATCAAAATGGCGGCGCTAGAAAAAAGGCGGGAAATGGGGAAAAGGCCCCAACTAATGTTTTTTATTCGAGAGGCCTTTCGTCATATGATCACCCAATTGTTTTAATTGTATTAAAAGTAAAAGAACTTTACTTTACTTTTCGCTTTATACATTGACAACTAAGTATTATGTAGTTGTCGATTGTACGCTTTCAACTTTCCCCTACATATATCTTTCATTTTGGTTACTATAAATCACTTTTAAGAATTCAAGTAACCACTTAAAGTTCATAAAATGAATGTTGTTAAACCTTAAACGACTTATTTAATACTTTGATATGTTTTATGTTGTCCAAACACATTGGAATATTGATTAGAACATTTAAAAGTTGATTTTTCCTAACACATGTAATTTTGTACATGACATAGGGAAGTATCGTTGTCAATGTGCCCTGTCCTATAACTCTAAAGACTTAACATTATTAATCTCATGGAGGAATAACATTTTATAATAATTTGATTTTATAAAAAAAATACTTTAAATTTTTTTTACTAAGTCGCAAAATTTCTTCAATAACCGTCAATCTATGTCAAAGGAAGCAAGAGAGGGGGATTAAAAGGTCGTTAAGACAACACGCCCCTCACAGAAATCCAGCGGCGAGTATTTCAATTATTATTTTGTGGTAGATTTTATAGAGTTGTAATTATTACATGTTTCAAAATGTAAAGACTCAGGGCTCAAGTTTTATACCTGCACTATTTAACACACTTTAGTTTACTAGTCAAGTTTATTTGTGACTATTGTTTCAAACAAGCTTATAAGCCGCGCAAGATGACAATGGGCGGCCATGTTGGTGACGTCATAGTGACATAGATTAACCTACAATACTGTCACGAAGCGGTTATTGTGACAAGGACATCGCACTCTCATCGTGCGCGGCTTATACTAGATGGTTGAATTTGCAATCCTCACTTATTAATATCCTATAATAAAGTAACAACTCTTATTATTCATGATTAACATCGTCAACTTTGAATCAGTTTATCTTGTAAGTATGTTAAAGTTCCATTTTGTTTTGAGCTGTACAAAAAAATTATATATTAGTTCCTATTAGCCTTTCGAATATTTAGTTTAATGAATAAAAAAATAGCAATTATTGTAGAATTAATCAAGAATATAATTTGTTCATTTAGTGTGAATGTGAACCTACCTGATCTTATCGACCGACGACGTATAAAGGCAGTAATGTATGAGACGTTTGGTGCCTAATCTTTCATTGAAAGCTACTATCTTGAAGCAGTTAACCGATCAGTCGCTATACCTATCGTAGAGGTCGTCAGCTATAGCAGCAGTAAAAGCTATTTCGAGGTAATGCCGCAGAATAATTCACATTTTGAAACATATTTTGTTAATATAATATAAGCCAGTCAAATTTCGGTATTTCGAGAATTTGGGTGTTAATATATTTAGACATTCAAAAAGTTGTGTCAAGCCCTATTCTCTTAAAATTTTAAGTCAAAAAGCCGCAAAAATTTTTTTTAGCTAATATCTCGATTCCTATGGGTTAATCATTATTTTCGTAGTGGATTAATATGGAGAAATGGACGAGGCTCTGGCAAGTATACTCCTCGGTAACGGCAACAGGCTGGCCACCTATAACGTGGGGCTAACGATGTGACCGGCAAACGTCTACCCCTTAGAGGATGAAGACGTGATTTGTGTCTGTCTGTGTCTCGACTGGCCTATAGTTAGCAACAAGGGGAGACTCGCCGCTAGGTTGTCGGGGTGTGTGTAGTTGTGTACTGGTATATCAGCGGGACGGTGGGTAGTGTGGGACGTGTGAGGGGAGGTACTGACCGGGCTGCAGTTGCCGCACCAGGTTGAACTGCGGCATGACGGGCAGCATGGGTACCATCTGCGACATGGACACGGGCACGTGCGGCATGGGCGGCAGCTGCGGCACGCGCGGCAGCACGCCCACCACCACGCCGCGACGCAGTGCCGCCGCAGCTTGCTGCTGCCGCGCCGCCGCCACGGCAGCGTTCATGTGAGCCGCCACCTGCCAGGGGATCGCCTAGATATGTTACTAGAGCACGCCACGTGACCACTCCAAAACGTTTCAATTGGGACGTTCAGTCTTAGCTTAACAATTTGACATTCAAAATTGACGGCAACAAACCACAAACGGCTGACTACTAAATTACTAGTTTTCAGGAGAATGTTTTTAAGATAAATGTTTGATAAGTTTTACGAAATGAATGCTTCTTCAAAGCAATATTTATTTTATAACATTTGCATGAAAATAGTGAAAATAATTTATTTTCGAAATACGGTAGATGTCTTTTTTCAACTTGGTTACAACTAACTGCCATATATTTGGTAAAACGTAGACATTTCTAATTAAATAAAAATGTCCAAATATTGTTTTTTTTTCCACAAACTACTATGACTATAATCTAGATTAATTAAATTAACATTTTGGTAATAAACCAGCGGTAACCTTGAACTGCTGGTGATGAATTAGTAACTTTGTTTAATATTAAATAACCCGCCGTATTGAACGACGGATGGTTAATTATTGTAGATGTGTAAAATGGTGTGTTGTCTTTTAAGAGACAAACAATATACAAGAAATTTACAAGAAATTCTAACTTCAACTTATGTAAAAAAAAAACGATAAAATACAAATGCCTTATTATGCTTTGTTGCTGTCCAATTGTATTTAATACAACGCAATACATTAATACAGATTATTAGGTATATTATTCAGTTGCTATAAAAATTATATTATGTTGCTGTTGCAAAATGCTTTTTTTGTGTTGCATTTACAATTTCCCTCATCAGAGATAAAATCAAATAATATGAAAATTTAAAGACTAGTAACTACAAAATTTAAAAAGCAACTAACCCATACCTCGGCTTGGCTTGTACTAGGCGTGATCATAGCAGGGGCCGGTTGAGGCTGAGGTATCGGAGCATCAGGTTTAGGCTTGGGTCGATACTTCATAGTTCTTGCACGGATCTCTTCTACGGAAACATCCTCAGGAGGATGTATGATCTTAGACCCTGCGCCTGTCGACGTCACTAGGGGACACGCGTTGGGTCCTGGAGGTTTAACTTCCCCGTTTTCTTTCAGATCTGAACTGCTTGTAGTGGTTGGCGGTGCGCTTATTGTTGCGTTACTGTAGTGTGGTGGAAATTTGGGGTTTTTGATATTGTTAATTTGAATGTATTGCATGCAAGATTTTAGAATTTAATTTTAATATATTAGTTGTAGTACCTATGTGTAAAGAATATGATGTGAAAGTATAAGGGGACTTTTGTCTGACGATGCACATATCTATATAAATAATTGGGTGCTTTTATTTTAAACAAATTTATTATTGATGGACCAAAATCCCTCGTCTGAAGACAATAACTATGATAATAATATGCAAAAGTATAGTGTATTTATTTGTTTATTTATGTACAGAGAAAAATAAAACAATATTAAGAATACAAAGAGAACAGTGAGCAGTTAGTACAAGGGCACTATTTATTCCTAAAGGAATCTCTTCCAGCAGGCCAGAGAGGAGATGTAAAGGTGACAAGGCAACGTGTGCAGTGCAATAAAAATAAACTTATGTACATAAACTAAAGGTGCATTATAATATATACATACTGTACTATAATATACTTAAATATATAAGAGACTACAATATTTTATTACCCAATATATATAACTAAGATAAAGAGGAGAGGTAGCAACAGTAGACATTTTAAAAATGTTGGTTATATAGCCTATTTTTTTATTTCATTTATATATTTATAAAGCTTTATGCACAAGCAAATGCACAAAGGCGGACTTAATGCCGGAGACATTGACTACCAGTCAACCTTAGGGTGATGTAGAGAATGTACTGGCATACACGGTATACTTAAATCATACATACCATCAAAAAACTACATATATATAACATAACATAGATAATTAAATACATATATATAATACTATTGGTTGAATATATCCATGTACTAAAGTCACAGCGCTCTGGCTTATCTCAGGAATGATGAATGGTTTAGTTTTGGTCTAGTACTGATGATGACATCCATGAGAATACTATGTCTTATGAAGTTAGATTTTCTTTCAGAAGATTATTTAAGGCTTGTTAATAACAAATGATAGTAATAAAACAACCTTTATTTTTCGTGGTTTTAGATTTTAAATATTTAAGTTCCATACCTATACGCAGGGAAGGTAGGTTTAGATGATGTGGATGCCATGCTGGCCGCTGGGAACAACGGCCTCATGCCTGGCATCATCATTCTGTAAGAAACAAACATACATATTTTAAGCTGTGGCACTCCAAGTGAGAGTAAAAATATTTTAGAAACTTGCCAAGTGCGGATTCGCTCACCAAGGGTTCCCCTACCAAGACGGATTTTTCAGTATTTGTTGTTATAGAGGCAACAGAACTATATAATTTGTGAAAATTCAACTTTCTAACTATCATGGTTCATGAGATACAGCGCAAGACAGACAGACGGACAGACAGTGAAGTCTCAGTAATAGGGTTCCCGTTTTCCCCTTGGGGTACAGAACCCTTTGAAGCTCCTTTTAGATAAACAGACAACTTACCTATGGCCCTGCATGAATGGTGGCATCATATGACTCATTTGCATGTGTCCAGGGTACATTCCTGGTGGGACGGGTCCCATGGGTGTGGGCAGTATGCCTTGGGAGATACCTGAAGGGCCGGCCCCCAACTGCAAAACAACAAAGCGAAGTTTAAGAAATAATCAACAACATAGAATCAGATGATAATAGAGGAAACTGACTAAAAGTTTCACACACGCCGGTCATGTGTGTGTCCACTGGCCGGTTGTCATGTACGCGATGAGACTGGTAGCATTCTACACACATGCACACACCCAGTTGACAATCTTAGGGTTAGTATAATACACATTCCATTCTGTCTATTATGATAGAAGTAAGTCTATCCCTGAAGGGGTTAAATACATCCACATTTCGTATGTCACTATTGTTCCCACATATTAGGGGTTTGGGCCTATTGTTGGTTCCAGGCTAAAATAGTACATGATCACTAAATTGTATATCATAAAGTTTTAGAGAAATAAAGCTACCTATTTCCCCTCCTAACCTATAGTCACACTATGGTACCCATGTTATATTTCAGTGTAAAAGAAAGAAGTTATTTGATCAATATTATCCATTGTAGTAAGCATTACTGGTTAGGGGAAATGGACGAAATGGCCCGCAAACATCACGGGTGGATCGTCCGTTTGGTTGCCGGCGTCCCCGTTGGAAATAATAAGCATTACTGGTATTTTGGTGAGCATATAATTTGTTGCAATGTTAAGCACATATTATGTGATCCATTTCTATAATAATTATAAATTAAGTTTTATTTTGTTACTAGCAGACGCCCGCTAAACAAATTATATACATAAAAACCTTCCTCGAAACCCACTCTATCCATTGGTGAAAACCGCATCAACATTCGTTACATTGTTTTAAAGATCTAAGCATACATATGGACGGAAGCGACTTTGTTTTATATTATGTAGGAATAGTGAAGTGATTATGCTATGGTATTTGTTTTTCCCAGTACAAAAGAAGGCTCAAAATCCACTTACCAATGCGGGCGTTGCTTTTTTCTTTGCAGCTGGTTCGTCGTCTTCGCTGTCTGACCCTCTGACTCCACCTATACATATAAAACTAGATAAGAAACAGAAAAATTATGGACAGAATGGACTCACCTTTGTGTAATAACATTTAGTCAAACTACACACCAATATACAATGAACTAACGTGTCCCAAGCATAATAAAAAAAAAAGTAAAGTACATACATCAATCCAAAGTCGTTCAGAGGTGCCCAAATAAATAATTTTGTACCTGATTTTTGTTTCTCATGCTCCTTCATATCTTCAGGTGGTATACCTTCCATACCATAGATTTCTATTTCTATATTTGACCTATTTGGTAATGAATTTGGTACTTTATCTATAGCTTCTTTGTGGACCTGTAAGAATGAATTAATTTAGAATTAACTTTGCAATGTTAGGTTGAGGGTTATTTCTAAAGTTACCTACCCGAGAGATTATAGGAAAAGACATAATTATATCATGTAAATTACACAATTAAGAGGGTAATATAGGTGAGTAAGTCGCGCCAAAATGTCTAAAGATAGACAAATAAAGCATGCGAGTTAAAAAAAGCATACGATTCGGAGTTTCGGAGGCCGTGGGCGGGTGAGGAGCTTGCCAAAACTATAACACACGTACCTGCATGCAGTGTATTGACAATCCAGGTCCAGTGTAAAGTTTCTTGTGACAAATGTGACATTTGAAGTGCTTCGCCTTTTGATGTTGAATTAATATCTTCTCGTCGTCGAATTCCCTGTTGCAATACCTGGATACCTACTGGTTAAGGAACATTTATTTTGTGAACACCTTACATTTGCGACTGACCTACTTACCAAGGCCATATACAAATCCAATTTCGTAATCCGTTTACATTTGGAAAAGGATACCAGCACCATGGTTTCGACGCCTTCTTCTTCTTTCTGCCCATTGTACCGTAAAATACAAGAAAACTTAAGTACAATAATCTAAGACCTAGAGAGTAAATAAACTAATTGAACTAGTAACAATCACAGAATTCTCTAACACTAACAAAATAATTATTATTTCACTAAATGCTTAGAAGCCACACAAATGCAACGAAAAAGCAACGCAAAATGGCGATTCGTAGAATTATTGTCAAAGTCAAGTGGCCACGCCATCTGTACCACAGAGAAGATATTTATAAGTTTTAATTACACGCCATAGTTATACGCCCTTTGACCCAGAAAGTCCGAGAGCCTGTTAGCTTAAATTCAATTTAGTTGAAATTAAGTTGTATGTAATATTATGTTGATATTTAGTAGTGGTTGTTATTAATTTGGCCAGTTTATGGTATTAGAGGAACTCCTGGAGGAACTCAAGTTTGAGGTTAACCTAAAGGTCTTGAAACCAAACCATAAAATTAACAAAATAAAACCAATTTGAGGTTGTAGGCGCTAGATGGCGGTACAATTACTATATTTTGTTCGTGCGTTGTGGGTTCGATTGAGTCCCACCGAGGACATTTCTGAGCCGCCGGGCGCCACTGGAAATACGTTCTGCCTGTAACCAGAGACGCCGGCAACGGACGTTAGAGCGGCCGCGGCCATAGGCCGTGGAACAAAAAAAAAAGAAAAGGACATTTCTGAGGATTACTTTCTTGATTCTGAGGAGTCCTTGGCATTATGACACCATGGACATTCTGTCAATTGGTCCAAAACACTCCTAACTCATTTGCACGGAGTTGTAACCGGGGCGTCCGGAAAGTGGTTGCTGGACGTGCTGGTGGTCTCAAACCACCCAAAGAGGTACTACGTGGGTAGCAAGAAATTGCCCACCGAGTTATAAGTGCACAGTAATCGGGCGTCTGGAAAAAATGTGCTCGTGCTTCACAGTACTGGGGAGGCCATCCATTCATCCATCCGGTCATAGCACAGATTATAATTGTGTATAGTGGTCGATTGGGAGTAGGGGACTGCGAGGCCGAATGGGCCCCTTACCTTCAGACTGACATACGTGCTTTTAAGGCACGGTTGCTTTTCGGAAAGAATCTGTTCCTGAGACGTGCAGTCGCGAACTCACCGCAATAAAATTGTTGATTGAAACCTTTTTCCACCTTGAGTGTAGCCGCGGGTGTATGGGACGAGGAGATCCCTCCACCGGTACAATCATGTGTCAACAATCATTTCAGTTTTGAAATTACGTACTTACTTTTAAAATGTAATAATATACCTATACAACACTGTACGTTTATCTCTTTCTCACGGTCATCCGGGAAGTGCGAACTTCTAAAGTTTGTTATGAAGTCAAAACGACTGTCGGTAATGGTTTACATCGAAATATCAAGTATGGGTAACACGATTCAGGAAACGTTCAAAATGGACAATGATTTCCATCCATTATTTTTCTCAAACAGCAATTTAGTGTATACTTATGTTGATAACACGTTTCCGACACCATGACATCATGACACCCCACTGAATCGATGTCCGTATGGTATTCCGAAATACCGGTCACCGAATAGGACGGTTTTCCCATAACATTCTACTCCGACGGTTAGTTGAACGAAAAAATACTTGGCCGATGGAACGTTTCGCCGAAAATATTATTCATCGACGGTTGGTAGTCCGAATGAATCCTTCGCCGATGGAACGGTTCGCCGAAAACACTCTTCAACGACTATTGATTAAACGAACGAATCTTTCGCTGAAAGCACACGTTGTAGGGGAATTCTTTTGCCAAATGGATAGTTTTTCTTTCAGCTTGACTACACCCTTAGATTTTGTAGAACTCATGTTAAAAATACAGGTAAAAATTATATTAAACAAAACATAATGCGATTAAAGTTACACATTAATTGTAATGGCTTTTTTATTTAACAATAAGAAAATTAATCACAAAGGCAAATTTTTATCATTTCTCTAATGGAAGTGTGACAATAGAAAAAAAAAATATTTCATACTCTATTAGAAACTGTGCGAACAGAAAAAAAATATTTATCATTTGCCTGCCTTTATCCCAATTAATTGGGGTCGGCGCAACATGTTTTCATCTTCCATACATCCCTGTCATACGTCATCTCCTCAGTCACTCCTTTCCTGGTCATATCCTCTCTCACGCATTCCATCGATCTTTTCTTGGGCCTACCTCGAGTTCTCAAGCCATCTACATTCATACACCTTTCTTACCACGTTACTTTCCTCTCTTCTCATAACATGTCCAAACCATGCTAGCCGTTCGCTTCTCACTATTTCATTTATTGGGGCAACTTTCTAACTTCCTCTAATATACTCGTTCCTTACTCTATCCATCCTTGTTCCACCACACATCCATCTTAACATTCACATTTCCGCTACATGCAGTTTTCTTTCATCCGTCGCTTTTACAGCCAAACATGAAAGTCCATACAGGACGGCAGGTCTGACGACAGTCTTGTAAATTTTCCCTTTAAGTTTTGGAGGAAATTGGGGGTCGTTTATAGTAGTGGCTTTGACCTGCCGCCATTTCATCCACCCTGCGTCAATTCTGTACTTCACTGTACGATCGATTTCCCCAACGTCTTGGATAAGAGTGCCGAGGTACCGGAAGCCGGAGCAAACTGGCAATGGTACGCCGTCTAGCGTTATGGGTCAGTCGCGTTTTTCAATTTACATACATTTGCATGAAATATATTTTTTTACAAAGTACGTAAATTACGGTACAAAGTTCGTCGGGATAACTAGTATACTTTAGTATCACGGAAGGCAGATAGGTTATTGATATTTTTTTATGTAGGTACCTAATACTTATGGTTATGCATCCAAGAAAAATCCGAATGCCTAAACATGGTATACATAGAATACTTGCACTATAAGCATTGCTATTAAGATTGACAATAAAAAAATTTAAGAAACTAGTGGTCTGTAAACAGTAGACCTCGCGTTATTTTCGCATTTTCCCCCCATTTCTCCCCCATTTTCCCTCCAATCGAAAAATCCCTTCGACAAAAGTTGCGCCTTGCAACAAAAAACACTTGTGCCAAATTTCATGAAAATCGGCTGAAAAATGCGGCCTGTAGACCGGAACTGACACACATACCAACCACGCCAAATCCGCCAGTCCTCGAGTTAAAACTGAGACGCTTCGCTCGCTCGGTCAATAAATGCCACCTTATACCATTTCATTGTACCAGACAAAATTATAAATGAATTACATAGGTACCTAACCTACCTACTATACTTACTTATCTGAAAATTAAACAAATAAGTACCTAGGTATGTACCCTAGTTAATAATAAAGTTCTGTTTACATTCATTTTAGACATTATAATAAGAAATGTTACCTTATCACATTATTTGTCCAGACAAAATTATGACGATGTTATTTTTGTGATGAAATTAAAGAACTATAAGTAGGTCGGCTGCAGTCAAAGTCGACATAGTCTAATGACATTTTTAACTAATTATGCTCCGTGTGACAAGTTTAACACTATTTGGCAATTTTCAGCGATAGTATTGGTGTCGATCAACAAAATGTCGACAGTTCAGAATGGCGCACCCAAACAAACAGCTGATTGTATTCTTCCATGAGTAAACAAATGCATATTCATAGAATTATTAAGGTAAGTGGTATAACTTAGATACTTAGGCAGGTACCTTTCTTTGAAATGGCGGCCTATCGTCCATTGCCTGACGTCTCCTTCGCAAAGATAACCCTGTAGCTATATTAATTCTTCCGATCATATAATCACGTCTGTTTTGCCGAATGGTTAGGCAGAGAGACATTATATTTGTACATTATAGTACATTATACAGTGTGTCCCAAGACCCTGCTAAATGGAGAGACAGTATCTAAAATATTGCAGATAGGCAATTTTACGTAAAAGAGATTATTTATTTATATTTTAAAACAATTATAACCGCATTCATAGCGAACCGACCAAATGGTAAAAAAAATACAAAACAATTTTACGGCACGGGCCATTTTAATTTTGTCAGAGCCTACTACGTTGATTGACACAGGACACCGCTTGACTCTGGATAAATTTATTTAGGTACTTAGTTGTTAGAGAGCTACCTGAAAGTACATGCTCCTTTTGAAATTTGGTGCGGCCTTATGAGTTCATAATTTCATTGACCAGATTCTTGTGACTTGTGTGTGTGATAAGAGCTCGACAATTTAAAATTTCGCTGCATCATTGCCAACTAGGATACTTATAAACATAGTGTTGTTATTACCTCAAATATTTAATCAAACAATGATGGTATCTAGTGCTTAACCCATCATCTAATGTTGAAATCTAATCCTCTAAGAACACTTCAATCAACTGATAAATTTATCACCTGTATGAACTGACTAGCAGACGCCTGCCACATCGTTCGCGTTGAATTCATTTATCAAAATATTTCAATAGGGAGTGGAGTAAGAGGATATTGTAAATCCAGTAAAACATTCTAATAAATTGACTAATTAGCAGAAAAATAACTATAAATTGAACTAGCAGGTCCTGATATTATTGCGTACTTAACCAAACAAACTTACAAACTCTTCAGTTTTATAATATTAGTTTAGATTGTCTCTGGCCAATAGGAAGCCAAGAATCATTCACGCCTCCGTTTCATGGATTGCATGATATTATTCTCAGCGGTGCACGAGTCTAGCACAGACGTGTCACTGATATAATACAATAAAAATGTGATAAAAAATCTCGCTAATTCCATTATAAACTCAAGCTCTTATAGTTTGTCTAAGTGCCTGAGTCGAGCCTCCTTGACTACGTAGGGATGGCCTGAGATTATTGTTTCGCGTTTACATAAAGTTACACTAATCGATCATTTTCAGTAAAATGCTGTCTTTCTTTATATTTCAAAGACTCGTGGAAAATTTGAAGCATATTGCAGACTGGTAAGGTTTCCAGACTGCTGGCACGTTGGGAAAGGCAGAGCTATATTATTTGTGATGGTAGGTGATACCAATGGGTCGCCGATTTGTTCATACAGTAGACCTCGCGAATTTAAAAACATTTTTAGGGATTGTCCCGTATAAACCGGAACCATGGAACATAATAAAAAAAATCTTTTATCAAAAAAATTGTTTGAAATCAATGAACACTTGTGCCAAGTTTCGCGGAGAGTGGATAAAAAATGTTAGTAAATGAAACACAGATGGACGAAAGCAAAATTGTCTAGTCTTGAAATGTTCGCTCGCTTCGCTCTCTTCGTTAGCTCGGTCAATTATCACATTATCACGGCCCCGATCAAATATTGTCAGTTATGATTTTCTGAATTAAATTCTTAAAAGTTTAAAATACTCTGTACCATTCGGAGTCGATACCATTATTACTTTTATAAAAAGCTAGTGAGCATTCCTAATTAGCCTGAAAAATAGCCTGGAAAATATAAGGAATTAAGTACAAATTGGCTACATTTATTACCAACTAGCCAATCAACACATTGTTTGCAACGAGTTAACTACCATTTGCTATTGACTTATAATAACCTTATTGTATATGTAAGTTCGCTCCTTTTGCCTATTAGTTACGTTTTATTTAATAGACTACCTAGAAATATTATTTACGTAGCGTACGTGAGACTTTACATCTTAGCACCCTCACACCTTCCAAACACATCTGTATGTGCCCACTTTGCCACTGTATCGGCGGAAGGACTCTAACGGCGTAAATACGCAAACTTAAGAGTCCTCCTATTAAATTTTACCGTTTTCGCTGATTTTACAGTCGTGTTTTTACACTGAAAATACTGTATTTTTATAAGTTTTAATGCACAACATGAAATATCATTTCAATAATGATCTAATAAGTGAGCTACTTTCTTATTTTTGTCATTAAATTTTGATTAATCGACCTAAAACAATTGGTAGTTTTTCGTATCTTTTGCTGGAAGAGGTCTAGAATATCACAAATTCGCTAATCGTTTTGACGTCTAAAAAGTATTACAAAAATACAGTGTATTCTTGTACAAGTCATCTATCAAATGTATGGATTACTTTTTATCACTTTCATAAAAAAAAATTGAGAAAACACATATTTAAGTTAGTCAAATTTTAGAGAAAATGGGCAATGAATTGGTTCTTATTTCGGCTACATAAAACTCTCGTTCATAAAATTAAAACAACATAAATAAACCTTGGTTCAAACTCAATCCATTTCCAAAAAAAAAGAAAGCTAAATATTAAAAAATAGGCTGTAAATAATCTTTCAAAAACACCTAAATTTCGCTTTATAATACTCGACGCATGCCTCAAGTAAGCAGTCCGCGCCAAGCGCTTACAGGGAGAGGACGTGTCGCTCTGCGCGCCAAAATTCGACGCCGTCTACAGACGAATATAGCGTGGCGTGAGATTTTGATACTTTGGTAATATTAGTTATTATTTTGTGATGATTAGGCTTCTTTTTAAATACAACAAGTGATTATTATATATATTTATCATTGTTGTTGTTAAAAAAAGCTGTTATATTTTATAAAGCTGGATTACTCACTCACTCACTGACACAATTTTATTGTTCTCCTTGATGGTGGAGAGGAAGGTACCTATGTTTTTTTTGCAGAAATGTAAAGGGGGTTCGGGGACCTAGGGAAAATTCCGAGTTTTTGAGATTTGCCCTCCAGTCCCCCAAGGGGGGCTCCCGAGTAGAGTCAAACTGAGTAATAATTTTTTAATTAGTTTTTTATTTAATTTTTTTGTATGGATTATATGTGGGAGGAAACACGTGCACAGGCAGGGCGTTCCAGGCCAGTATCGTTCGGCACAGAAACGAACGTTTAAAACGTTCGGTTCTCGCGAACATGTACCTACTGTGTGGGAGTGGCATCTCTGCCCGGCACGCGTTGTTCGGGATCGGAAGGAAGATGGGATCAGATTGAAGAGCTCTTCAGAATGCTCGCCGTGGTAAATACGGTAGAATGCGGCCAAGGAAGTTATTGTTCGGCGCTGAGCTAGCGGCTCAAAGCTTCCCGTTACCTCCGGACAATCTATAATACGGATAGCTCGACGCTGCATAGCGTCGAGAGCGTCCAGCAAATACTTCGCGGAGCCGTCCCAGAAGTGAGAGCAGTATTCGACGCAGGGTCCAATCTGCGTCTTGTACAGCAGACACCTCTGATGCAGTGTAAAGAATCGCTTTACCTTATTCAGTATTCCTAGTTTCCACGAAGCTAGCCCTATACATCTGTCGATGTAGTTTTTATTATTGAGCTCTTGACGTCTATGTCAAGGATCTCAAGGTTGCCCTTCATTCGTAATAATGCATTCTGAAGAGAGGGTAGGGGAAGGAAAGGGGATTTCTTCGCTGTAAATGCACACGCCTGCAATGTGCTGTCATCTGCATAACAATGAATGTTCCCGAGGGATAGCATATCATTGATTTGCAGAAGGAAAAGAGTTGGTGACAGCACGGACCCCTGCGGCACCCCGGTAATGTTCCTCGATACATATATACATAACCGGGGCAACACAGGTAAGGCGTGTTGTCAGGGCGGCGTATTTGTGTCTCCGTGAGGAACGTCACAGCGGGCCGAGCCGTCTCAAGGTATGGTGGACGGCATTGAGGTTCGCATGGAGTCCACGGATGCTGGTGAACTCCACCTCGAAAAGTGAAGCTGTGGGGTTTCCTGGGGCCGCTGTGGAACGTTTACTTATTTCTGTTGCACTGCCATTATAAATTTGAAGAAGAAGCGTGAAGACAGGGCGACATTTGGTGCAGCAGTAATAAGTGACAAAGCGCAGGGGCTAGCTTCGCCTGGAACCGTGTGGTTAGGTTGGAGCCGACCCGCCGGACGGAAGGGCTACCAAAACCCCCCTGGTGCAAGGCCGCCGCTATCCCGCACCGGTTACCACCCGGAGCGGCGATCCCACATCAGGATTATGCGCGAGAACATTTGGGGCAGCCTCCTGGTGTGGTTGGTCCCAGGCGGGCCCCATGACTGTGTTGCGGGCGGCCGCGGCAACGCCGTTGCTAAGGGTCTCCCTGGCCGGCGAATCGACCCACACCACCCACACTAGACTCCGCTTTGCCCCCACTGGTCCCATGCCTGCTGAACCGTACATGGCCCCGGGCCCGGCGGTGCAGCTGTTGAACCCCTTACGCAACCAGCCTGGGCTGGGTTACTTGTGGGGCTTTAGCACAGTTGCACGGTGGCACCCCCCGGACCAACACCCGGTACCCACGTAGGGACCGAAGCCACTTCATAGGTACCGTAAATTAACGAGCCTCGTCCGTTGATCAGCAGGTGCGCCACTAGCAGATGAGTTCGCTGGGGCCCTAAATATGTTGGTAGAGCCCCTTTGTATAGAGGAGGTCCAATGATTTTGATTAGGAAAAAAAATTAGCCCTCGCCCCCCCCTTTGAGAGTGCAACCACAGAGGAAAGGTAGAGGAGTTTTGATTACGGGATCATACGAGTATAGAGGGTCTTTTCTTGAATTTAAGGAGAGAAAAAAAACATCCCCCCACCTAGCCCTCTTTTCACCACACAAGATACTATTATTATAAAATGAAAAAAAAAAAGATCAAAACCATGTAATCGCCGTACCTACTGGCTGACCACCATCGGTAACTCCGGACTCACGCACAAAATGTGTCAAATACCTAATTCCGCCCGTTTCGATTCTGCATACGGACTCTGGGTGATGTGATTACGTATTTGAGCAGTTTGGTGTTTAACACTGTTTAGAGATATCACTAAACGTCTGATCGATGCTTCTCAGGATCAGATTATCCTGGCTCAGAGAATTAGTATTGTCATTCAACTTGGCAACGCAGCCAGGATTCTGGTTACTTGCCAGTCAGACATGACGCGGACGATATTTCACACATTTTTTTGTTGTAAATAGTATATATAATTCGCGAGGCGTAAGCTGAGCTTTGCATTTGTGCGAGTGCACGTACGTGAACGTATATGTGTCCTGTTTTACACATATAGATCTGTTGTACACACAGCTTTTTAACTCTACTTTTCGTGATCAGATCACGATACTTTTTTTTCTAAAAGTACCATGATGTATTTTCCTAATGATATGTGTACCACTTGCAAGTGACGTTGGCAGGGGCCTTTTAAGATCTTTGTGCGACCCCTATGTACTCTAAAAATAGGTACTCAAACTTACTACGTTTTTGTTTTATTGCTCATCTTTTTTACAGACCGTACTTGTACAGTTGAACACTAACCCACTGCATGAACGGATATGAGTGCTAAAATCTAAATTAGTTTCCTCATGCTAATAAGACCAAAGAAACATATATTGGTAGGTATAGTATTCTTATTTACTAGTGGTTCTGTGAACAGTAGACCTCGCGTTATTTTCACATTTTCCCCCCATTTCTCCCCCATTTTCCCCCCAATCGAAAAATCCCTTCGACAAAAGTTGCGCCTTGCAACAAAGAACACTTGTGCCAAATTTCATGAAAATCGGCTAAAAATGCATTTTCCCCCCATTTCTCCCCCATGGACCCCCAATCAAAAAATCCCTTCCACAAAAGTTGCGCCTTGCAACAAAGAACACTTGTGCCAAATTTCATGAAAATCGGCTGAAAAATGCGGCCGGAACTGACACACATACCAACAACGCCAAATCAGCCAGTCATCGAGTTAAAACTGAGACCCTTCGCTCGCTTCGCTCGCTCGGTCAATTAACTGATTCGGTGGCGTGGTCGGTAGTTCATTGGCTTTCGACTCCGGAGTCTCGGGTTCGATTCCCGGGTCGAATCAAATATTTGTGTGATCCACAAATGTTTGTTTCGGAGTTTGGGTGTTTTCTATGTATATTATGTATGTATATTGAAATATATTAGTATGTATATAAGTTGTCTAGATCCCATAGTACAGGCTTATACTCGTAGCTTAGTTTGAGCTAGATGACGTTCTGAGAATGTCCAAAAATATGTAATATGAAATGTAATGTAGTTATCTGTGGTAATACGTAGCACATATGCATTTAGATGACGGTATCTATGTGTTAATAAAGATGTATGACACAAATAATATATGCTAAATAATTATTAGTTATACAGCAGCAGTTATATAATCATGAAACTTACATAATACAGAATGTCCCATAAGTGTAATCTATTTCTGTTCGTGTCGCTATTCGCAATTGATCGGTCTTTTTTTAAGTACCTACTTAAACTGTAATTTTTAGGGTTCAGTTCCCAAAGAGTAAAATGGGAGCTCTATTACAGAGACTTGGCTGTCCGTCCGTCTGTCTTGGGCTGTATCTCACGAACCGTGATAGTTGGAAAGTTGAAATTTTCACAGATGATGTATTTCTGTTGGCTCTATAACAACACACACACACACATATCACGACTATATCCCCGAAGGGGTAGGCAGAGGTGCATTACACACCCACAATTTGCCAGTATTTTTAGTCCCACGTAATAGGAGGCAAACCTATTGCAGTCACCGGGCACATTTATAATAGGTTATGTCCAAAATGGCCGAATGAATGTAATAAAAAGTAGCAGCTATATTATATTGAAAAAAAATTGAAAACCCGTTGCCTTGCGATAAAATGTTAATGAAAGGCAACAAAATCTTACGTGCCAGCCGCTACGGCACAGCCAATTAAAGTCATGGGCGTCTCGGACTATTATATTGCATCACGTGCTGTTTAATTTTTATAAATTGGATATGAAATTATGATCACATGTGATTCAGCTGAATTCTACATGGGTACATACTATATTATTATAATCTATTTCTCCAATTGTAGGCAGTTGTGAATACATCGCCGACAACTTTTGACCCCACATTATAGAGTCTATTAGCGCTGACTTAACTCGACCTTTTCTGTTTGCCAGAGTCTCAACATATCGTCAGCAGGTGTACCACTTGTCGGCGACGTTGGTTTGGGGTTTGAGATCAGGGAGGAAATCAGTCAATAAATTAAATACTAAGGAGCTGGGTTTCTGAATTACTTTAAATTACTTAAAGGTTTAGGTTTATTACTATCTTCGTGGTATTTTTAAATAAAAAAAATAAATAATTTTATTTCAGACAATGTCCATAGATGGTTAGTTACAAAAATCTTATAGCCTATGTTAGTATAGTTCTTAATTTAAAAATTAGTTTAAATATTTTAATTATAAGAAATATATATTCGACTTTTAACACATATAATATTATAATATAATATTTTTAAGCACTTAGAAAACCTCTCAGAGCAATCCAACATGGATAGCGTTTTAAAAATTAGAATATACTAATATTACGAAATTTCCATTTATAATATTTAAAACTCCAGTAGTCCGAGGAATTTCGTTGCATGGACACCCTACAATGTATAATTTGATCGATAACCTAAACGACGCTTGTGGCGCTACAAGCGTAGTGAAATGGAACTACAATATGATGACTATAATAGCTATATATTATAGCTGGGATAATCGATAAATACGTTGCTCTTATCGATCTGCCCAATTTTATGTTGGGAATGTCATGAAATAATCATCCAAATCACGATATGGCAGCATCCACGGCAAATCACGATTTGCCCAATCCAACGAATTACCTACGACATAAATAAATTATAGGCAGATTATAGGTCTCTAATGCAAGGACCAAAAACTCTTAAAATAAATAAAATTTCCGTTTTTATTTTGCTTAATTTTTAGGGTTCCGTAGTTCAAGTTTCGGAATCCTTATGATTTCTTAATGTCTGTCCGTCCGTCTGTCCTCGGCTTTCTTCCTAAACAGTTAGTGCTAGAAACATGAACCTTTTATTTAATGGAATGTGTGTTTATTACGTTGACTAAGTGCTAAAAGAAAATTATGAAAAACATTTTTTTTTGGGGTAACGTAACCAGAAATTGTCTTTTTTTCTTGCGTCTACCCCGGAGTGTGGGGTCTCATTATATAGGTCTTTTAGAAACATTGAGAGGTTGCTACTGCCATTTTTGATTTAGGTGTCTGTTTGCTAGATTCAACATTAAAGCGCATTTTTTGTTAAAACAGAGTGTCCCCCCCCCCTCTAAAATCTAAACACATGTTACTGCTCAATTGGGTTCCAGTTGAAAACCAGCGGTAGGTTTCCACCTGGCACATGCTGAACTGGACACCCATTTTGTGCATTTGTGTCACTCTATTAATCGCGCGTTTGTTGAGTTTGGGCACAGATATAAGAATACCATACTAGTACTTTGGGATTTGGAAGTATGCTCATTCATAATGAGTGAACATGCTTCCAATCCCCAATGTCATATTGTTTGTTTATTGTGTTAGCTACTATAAAATGTTCATTTGTTGTAAGTGTGTGACCATAGTGCACTAAATAAATGGTTCTTTCTTTCTTTCTTTCTAAACGTCTATCTCGAAGAATCTGAAATCGAGCTCGAATTTATGATGGTAGTTCATATGATGAACTTTGAAGCAAAACTATAACGGACCAGATAACTAAGTATGTTAGTTTAGGAATTATAGAGCCTATATTGGGTAACTACGGAACCCTATATTATGAGTGGGCCGACACGCACTTTGCTGGTATTTTTGTTAGTTACATGTAGGTATTCTATTTATACTAGCATAGTATTCTTATAAATTTGATATTATATACAAATAAGTCAGAGATCTCTTCTACGCTGACAGAAGTAACACCGGAGGCAGGTATTAAGATATTATTATACCTACGATAAACTATGTACATCAAGAAGGGAAAGGAAATGTCAGTCAGAACATTTATATCGCTGATAATGTTGATTTATGATTCAGACACAAACGTTTGTGGCACTGAAAAGATCAAGTAAGCATCTGAACGTTGATGAATGTGATGAAGGGTTTCAAATTGAAGTATTGAAGTAAAATACTGTCACTAGTCACAGTACGAACCCCGTTCGAAAAATGGCAGTACTTATGGGTAGCTAGAGCCCGACTGGTCTAAATATAAAAATTCAATATCAGCAATGGGTTGTGGGGGACAGATGGCAGTCGTTTCAAAGAAAATATCGCAGTTAGGCGAAAGGCTCTGTGGATGATATCAGTCAGTTATTCAGTATACTTACTTAATGTATCAGTGTAGGTAGACTGTGTTGAGTGAAACCTTGGAAAATCCGCAAAAATAGTGTCGAGATGTGTATTATGAAGTACGTTAGTGAATCATTAAACATGGAAATCCAACGTGTGGCTAACCTAGGTAGGTATACCTAAGACGTAACATGTTGGATGTCCAAGATCACCGTAAAAAAATGACTTTAGGAAAACTAAAGAACTTTTGCAGATTCTAATCACAAACTAGTATGGCCTCCGCCTTGGGCTAGTAGAGCCTTTGCGACTCGGTTTGCTGTTCGGCTGGCTTTTATATCGGTTAAAGAATGATTCTTCCGCTCTTATCGCTACCAGAGTATTCCCTGCCTATCCGGTGGTGGTTTACAAGGTAGTCTAACCCTCCTGACTTACGAATGATAGACATAATGGGGGCTGGGTGGAAGTCTCTCTCTGGGTTGGAGCTCAAGCAACATCATTGTACTATACCTAAATAGAAACCGCGCTTCCATTTGGATGGACGAATCGTGGTCCAATTGTGCCAAGCTGTTTAAATGCTTGAGCAGTACTTAAATTTAAATTTTTCAAACACAAACGTCACTTTTGAGTATCTGAATATTTGAGTGACGTTTCAGTTTTCGGCATGATGATTCGGCCCTTAGGCAAGGCATATATAGCAACGCGGTCGTCGTATACGCGGTCGTATACTACTTAGGCACCTATTATACAAGCTTTTATTTAGGTACTTTCACCTGTCCCGATATCTGTGTATAATCAAATCTTGCAAGTTAAATTTTACACACTTCCCGGTTTCCGATTGAGCTGAAACTTTGCACGCGCATGTAAAGTGCATGACAATGCAATATTATGGTGATAGAACCTTGATTTACAAAATTTTTTTTAATGATTTTATTTTAAGTACCTGGGCATGACTGTGTCTTGAAAAAAATGAAGTGTCAACAAAATAATGTCAACCTTGAGTCATTGTCAACAGTGATATCCTGTTGAGGAATGTATTAAAACATAAAAACAATGTTTATTGTGTGTTCAGTAGAGAAAATGATGTACCGTAATGAGCTGGGTGGTGAGCCCTTGGGAGACAAAGAATCTTGTAAGTCATTATTCACGTTGAAAGTACTTATACGGTGATCTTACAACCTTACACGTCTTTGCTCCGTCTGACTTCTGCAGTGATGAAATTTTGCGTCACACCACACACATTATTATTGAGCTAATCGGGCCAATCATCGTAAACCAGAAGTAGGTACCTACCTATGCAATCTAATCTTCTTCTATACTAAAACAGTATAAATCATGCCTGTTAATATGTTCTTTACAATGTAAAGATAATAAATAAACAACTATAATAATAGGTAGAACCTACAGTTACGGAAAATACACGAGGTATCAGGTACTATAGGTAAGTATACCTTATTCTGGGCTACTGTGGCAGATTTGAGTTTAAATACCTTACAATTACCTTCTCTATAGGTAATTTACCGGTAAATTTAGTAAACAGTTATAAGTCATACGGAAGGTTTGAATATGTAAAACATCACGCTATGCCCAGTATGAGCGGAGCAGGAATAAACAAATACATGTATATATTAAATCCTATTAATTTATTATTTTTTTAATTATCATTTCTTGTAACTTTCATTTCATCTTAAGGTTGCCTGGTAGAGATTGCTCTTTAGCAATAAGGCCGCCTGTTGTATATTATATTTTTTAAGGCTTGTCATAAACCATTTGTTTCTCTATTGTGTACAATAAAGAGTATTTACTTACTTACTTACAATATACCTATTGCAATCACTTAGAAGGGCTGTGGTATATTGATTTAGGTAATACTATTATATGTAATAACTAGAGGACGCACGCGGCTTCACCCTCTTGACAAATTATATAGGCACTAAAACCTTCCTCGAGAACCAATGTATCCAGTAGTTTTTGAGATTATCGCGAACATACGCGGCGGAGGACCTTGTTTTATAATATGTACCTAGTGATGGTAATGTGACACTTACGAGTATTAAGTAAGCATCAAGATTTTTGACACAGGAATGCAGAAACAAAAACGACTTCAAATTACCGAAATGGGACCAAAAATTGTTATTTTAGATGTGGCAATAACCTTAGCAAAATATTCATTAATAAAAAGTAGAAAATTATGTTATATTGCAGTCAGAAATTAATGTGCTTAATCCTATTATACAACTGTGTACAATATACATACCTAATCTCTTTTATAATAGGCTTTCAAAATGTCACCAACATTAACCAAAATAGGTAAGTATGCATAACACAGTTTACAAATGTCAGTCGACCGACAATATGAAATAGTTACAATACATGTTACTTACTGTTCTATAAACGGCGGCGGGCGTCTGGAGTTATTTAGAAGTTAGAGGGTGTTAGAAATCACGCCTTGAAATTAAAATTATTCTGATACTTAGTTAGTTACTTAAGAGGGGCTCGTGTCTCGGTAACCGACAATGTTAACACATTGCAAAGGTTAAGCAAAATCTAGTCAGGCCGGTCTCGGAGGGAGAGCACGTTAAGCCGTCTCGTCGGTCCCGGTTGTCATACCTATATATCTATAGCAGTCGTTAGGGGTAGTTGGAGTCCTTAATCTAAAATCCGACCGGTCTAACTACAGAAGTTCAATATCGCCCATGGGTTGTGGAGGTCAGATGGCAGTCGCTTCACGGAAAATATCGAAGTTCAGCCGAATCGCAGTTAGAGTGGAAAGCCGACCTCAACTGAGTTGGGAAAAGGAGTGAGTTCCTTGACTACATGGCTATGTTACGAGGGCGTAAGTCGCACATTGATAATTATTAATGATCGCAGGTTCTGATATTTTGGGCTAGTGGTGTCTTGCTCAGTTGGCTGCACGTTCCTCTTGGAAAGGGCCAAATGCTAAAACTATCGTAGTACTGTAGGTAGTACATGCAGAAAAGGGTGTAATAAATAAATATATATTTTTGGACATACACACACGTCATCTAGCCCAAACCACAGATTAATAAATAGTTACTACGTGCCCAAACTAAGCGATAAGCTTGTGCTAGGGGATCTAGACTGATAAACATACTTATATATATATTTTTGTATTTCAAAGCAATGAGTTTGCTTAAACTATTCTTAAAATATTAAGAAAGAAATTATAAATAGATCACAAAAACTCAGTTTTTGTGATCTATTTATAATTTCTTTCTTAATATACTTATATATCTCTAAATACATACATAATATACATAGAAAACTCCCAAACTCCGAAACAAACATTTTTGGATCACAGAAATATTTTATTCGACCAGGGAATCGAACCCGAGACTCCGGAGTCGAAAGCCGATGCACTACCGACCACGCCACCGAAGCGGTAAAATTTAATACTTAAAACTAAATATGTGCTGTATAAGTATGGTGCTGTTTAAATGTTTCCTGGTTGGTCTAGAGTTTTATTTATTTAAAAAAACAATGATCAATTCATCAAGTCTGAGTTTATCTTTCTCACAACATGACACAATACAATATAGGTACTTTAAGTCGTGTTTTATCATTTATACAAAGTGGCTAAGTAAATAAAATACAGACATCATATCACACCTGTGATGTGGTAGGCAGAACTGAATTATCTACATGTCACATTTTGCCAATAATTTTGCTGGTCGCGTAGGCAGGCAGGATCGGGCACTCGCACCGAACATGATATAAATAGGTACAAGTATGTAAATTGAAAATAAGCCATTCAGCAATGGGCGTTTTCACATTGCACGATAACGACACACGATATCGTAAGTAGCAGTAGTAACTTAAAGGTAAGAAGGTAAATTAGCGTGACGATATCGCCACGATATCGTACAGATGCAAACTTAATAATATGTATTACGAGTACCTTTGAATATTTATCGTCACGATATTGTCACGATATTTTGGACGAAATCATAACGATATCGTACAATGTGAAAACGCCCATTGACGCGGAAGATATTTAAGTACTCGTAGATAGGTATTTTAAATATGTTTAAAGCCTTATTCTTAATAAATATTCTTATTGTAAATAAATACATTTAATTTCTAGGTCGGACATTGAAATTAAATTCTTTCAACCATTCTGTAATCCAACCTTAAATGACAATTACATACCAGGACTGATTACATACCTACGGAGAATCTCTTCCTGATTGCTGATAGACAGACAAGAAAAAAAAAAATTGTGTTTAATCAATTTAGAACTCATTTTCAACGGACTTCAAGCGGACTTCCTAAAAAAGAAGGAGGTTCCTTCTCTTTTCGACTGTATGTTTTTTTTAAATGTTTGTTACCTCAATAGTTTGAACTGGGTGAACCTTCCCAAGTGGTCCCATTTCAATTTCATCCCATTTCGGTTTTTAATTATTTTTTTAATTGTGAGCTAGGTACTACTTTCCAAGTGGTCCCATTTCAATTTGGTCCCATTTCATTTCTTAGAAAAAAAAAGGAAAATAACAATAAAAATAAATGAAATAATAATAAAACATGTGGAGTAAATGGCTGTCTCCCAGCGTTATGGGTTGCCCAGAGTCGTGCACTTTAGACGACCCGTACGAGGCGAGGCCAAATGCGATTCGCGTCGCAGAGCACTAGGCCAAGACAATATAATTATCATAGACCATCGACACGAGAAGAAGTAATTGCATCTATTACGTGAGACGTCCCTTTTAGCACACCTCAAACTGAGCTCAACATACATTATTATCACGAAGGGTAGGCAGACGTGGTTTATTCCAGGTCCTAAGCTATCTGCACCTGCTTACAAGAATACTCAACGTCCAGTCCGAGACGCCCAGGACTTTAATTGGCTGTGCCACAGCGCTGGCACGTAAGATTTTGTTGCTTAATCAACATTTCATCGAAATTACAATATAGCTGCTACGTTTTATTGTGTACTCGTACCCGGTGACGGCAATAGTCTTGCCCCGTATTACATGAGACTAAAAATACTGGCAAATTGTGGATGTGTAATGCACCTCTGCCTACCCCTGCGGGGATATAGGCGTGATATGTGTGTCCAGTAACGATAATAGTAGACCCCTATTACACACCTATTACGTGGTTTGGTTTAAATAGGTTTCAGCTATCTTTATTTGTCTCTGTTGCTGGACCTATTTTAACGGAATTTTCACAGGCATGTAGCTGATGTTATAAAGGGTAAGTTAGGCTAATTGTATTTTAGAAAAATAACAGAAGTTTACCACCCGCGAGAAGCCACTACGGACAACTACTTAGAAATAAAATCTTAATAGAATTTCTTGTTAAAATCTCAATTCGTTCGTTTACTTAGTATAGTCTGTCTATGCAGGTGAAACTCCAACCTGTCCGTTGTCATCTTGCCACTGCCTCTGGCAAATTAAAGTGGTCTAACGGCATTTTTAACGTTTCTTCCTTAACAAGTTCCGCTTGCCAATAAATTGCAACTAAGTTGATAATTAGATAGATATTTTGACATCATTGTACATGTCATTTTGTAACTCTGACATTCCGGGACTTATTCTGAAACTCACCCTCTAGAAACTCAATGGAAAGAGAATCACAGAAACTTATCCTAGAACTCAATGCGCTGTACCGAAGTTCCTAAGATTTTTAAGTGTTTCGCTAAGTCTTACAATTACACCGGCCTTGAAAGGTATACCTACTATCCGATACATATTGGTTATTTTTATTATGTTATTAAGTAGGTTAATTAAATTAAATAACTTTTTATCTATTTACAGCTCATAAAAAACCATTTACCGTACCTAACGGTAAATTTCAAGTAGTTTTAGAGTAAGTTTAAATACGTGGGTTGTAGGATCATCGAACTTGAATTTGCGTATAACCGATACGTAATCGATTACGGAGACCCGCAACTGCAGAGATTGTAGGTTCTTATATCTGTGGTTATCAGTGGTTATATCTACATTATTACGAGTCAGGCCGATCTTAGGATGGGTGACCATTTCTTAAGACATTGAGAACCCTCCGTGCCTTGGAGAGCACGTTAAGCCGTCGGTCCCGGTTGTCATACAAACATCTATGGCAGTCGTTAGGGGTAGTTGGAGCCCTAAATCAAAAATCCGACCGGTCTAACTACAGAACTTCGAAATCGCCATAGGTTGTGGAGGTCAGATGGCAGTCGCTTCACGAAAAATATCGTTCAGCCGAATCGCAGTTAGACTGGAAAGCCGACTCCAACTCAGTTGGGAAAAGGCTCGGTGAATAATGATACCCAGTGGCGTAACTACAGGGTGGCAGGGCTGGCCAATTGCCACGGGCCCCCAACCTAATGGGGCCCCCAGACCCTAGAGCAATTTTTTAAAGAACTTAGGGAGGTAAGTACTTAAAATCAAATAAATCAGATACACTAAGACATGAGCGACGCACAGAGGAAGAGTCCTGAATTCTGTTTGTTATATGCGGAGGGCTCTAAGGCGTATTCTTTGTTTGACTGTCGCAACATTTGGTGCCAATAAAACGGTTGACGCGTATTGTTACAAGTACCTACTGACTTGTGAATACAATGCGTATCATCTGGACATCTGGTGCCGTCACAAATACCGGCGGAATATTGATCGGGCCGCCGCGCCGCTCGTCGCTTCGATTGTGTAGTAGAACACGATAAGGAAGTGATGGCGCCTGGGAGAGGGGCTCTGGCGGCAGTGAGCACCTGAGAGCCCCGCATGGATCCACTGCTGGAACCAGTGCTGGGCGACTGGTAGCGCTTGAGTGTAGCGTACACTCGTGCCCCTGACAGAGAATGGCCTTAAGCGCCCGCCGCTCACAATACTACTTGAGGAGGGTGGGAGTCTTTGTGTTTCGGGATCGTTGCTTTTGTGTCGTTCAGGGAGGGCCAGCCTCGGGGTCGTGGCCTTCCCTTTGCCGAGTCGCCATCTATTCACAGTATCTGCCTATCCGGTGACTCGGCTAAGCCCAAGGAGAAACACCGAGTCCCACACAAAGCCACCCTACTACGCGTAAAAAACTGCTTTAGTGGAAATAATGACTAGCTAGATTGCGAGTTGATACCCCACCGTCTTCCTCCAGCGATTCGAGATACAATTCGGCTCCCAAAGATTCGGGATAATCCCCGACCAACCTTTGCCACCTTGATAGAGGCGGCAAAAGTCAACCGGCGCTCTGGGGTTATTCTTTGACGGCCTACCCGTACGTGACTCCCGCGCCTGGCAGTAAGAGGCGGAATTAATAGAAAAAAGGCACTGACATTATAATCTGCCACACTTATACATTTTTTATAGGTGTCATCACTGATGGTCACAGTCGGGTGTCATCCCTAAGAGGGTGGACCCCCTCCTCCAGCCCCCCTAGCTACGCCACTGCTGATAGGGCCCCATCCAAAGGATTTGCCACAGGCCCCAGACTGTCTAGTTACGCCACTGATGATACCTACATTATTATAATATTAACCGCGACCCGTAGCGCGGGCTCTACGGAGCTTCTCCATTCTTTACTTCTCCGATGACTGCAATAGGCTTAAACCCATTTCTTAAACCATTATCTTCAAAAATACTGGCAACAAGTGCTACCTACCTCTACGCCTATATTAGGCGTGATTATATATATATATTTATTTATGTACGTAATATGTTAATTGATTTTATGTTTTCGTAAACTTTCTCATCGTGCTCTTGCAGCAACTTGTCAATGACCCGTTTATTCTATTTTGACTGTCTTGGTAGCGTTGTCGGACGTACCACTGCTACACCTCAGAGGTCCTGTTCCTGACGTCTGGCTTAATACCTCTACCTAATTCCTAAAATTGTTCTAAAACATAATAAAATTATACGAATATAGTCCATTGAAATGTTAATTTTTTTGGGGCTAAGTGTGCAAAAGTCAGAGGAGAAGACAGAATTTTTTTTAGATATCAAGGGGGGGGGGGTGTAAAGTTAAATCCAAGTTTGCGGGGTCCCAACTTATGGGGTTTTCGCCATCTTGAAAAAGGGTTGCAAATCGTTATCGCGCTCTATCGGGCAAACTATTCAACTAACACAAAAACATTGCGACAACATTTTTGTCGTAAATTATATTCTTTACAACTTTGTTCCATATTTTTTGTCGTAGAATTAAACATAACAAAGTTATTAAGATAAACAGATAAATAATTGAGAACGAATTTTCTTTACGGGGTTATCTTTTTTTTTCTGATCTTTTTACAGTAAAATTCATCAGAGCATTTTTGTAGAAGAGTTTTCGAGGAATAATTTCCAATATTAACCTTTCAGTGTTTATTTATTTATAAGGGATTTACAGCGCTCTGAAATTAACAGTATTCGTAACTCTCCTCCTCCTAACTCGTAAGTACTTATATACATAAAAATGAATGATCACACAGTTTTCTCTCATTTTTTCATTATTGAAATAAAAAAACATTGTAATTATTGATGCTGCACTGTTGTTAATAACTATTTATGGCTATTTATGGACTCTTTTCCCCCACGACGAAACTTTTGAAATGATTGATTTTCACAATAATTTCTAATCGTACCCCACAAACTTGGATTTAGCTTTAGACTACCCCCCCCACATGATATCTAAAAAATAAAATAGCGTCCTCTGACTTTTGCACACCCAAATGTAACATTTCAATGTACTAGTAATAAGATATCAAGAGCGATGCCTCAAGATAAATCCGCCAGTGTAGTTTAAAACTGTGGAACTGAGTCATAGATCGCTATCTTGTCATGAAGACGAGAGCAATGACTTGGCAAGAGATATGATGATTATCACGGCTATATCCCCAAGGGGGTAGGCAGAGGCGCAAAGGTGTTGGACTCATGTAAAAAGGCTAAGCAGGGAAAAGGTAATAACCATTCTTTAACCTCTTCGGCATCCTTATCTAACTGCGATGCGGCTGAACTTCAATATTTTCCGTGGAGCGACTGCCATGTTTTAGTAGGTGCCTAAATTGGCTGAAATAATGATGATATTATACTATGTTGTCAGCTCGCTGCGAGTATAGAGAGACGACTTTGTCTTGGAATCTCAACCCAAATTATCTGAAAGTCGATATTCGACTACCCCAAACCAACACTGTGTTTTTCCTTTACCTTAAGCATGTCACAGGTTCCTCACAGGATATGTGGACCAAATATAGCGAGTTTGATAACACCTTTTTGTTAAACGCGCTCCTTCATTCCGTGCCTACTACGTGTACTATTGCTCCTCACCTCAACAAACGAATCTGGTAAATCAACTCGGATTTACCAGATTCGTTTGTTCCCACGTTTCCACTATGTAGTTCAGTTGTCCAGTTTAGTTGATAGAACTAGTGGGATATTGTTTCTCGTTTATCTGATGAAACACACTTAAATCTGTGCTGTTATGCCAACGAGTGTACTAAGTATCATGTATCTTGTCATTTCTTATCGTTTTCCTCCATCTACTACATACCAATTTATATTTCAATGAAGGGGGTTTTACAATGACGGAAAAAACAAAACAATTTGAATAAAATTAATATAGGGAGGTAGATGATCTATAGAAAAACCTAAATGTATTAATTATTGGATTTTTGCGGCATTTTAAATGATTTTACCAATTAATGGAGAATAGGTAAGTTCTTTATATGAAATTATCATCTAAATTTTGTCAGCTGAACTTGCACGTGAGTTCGATCTCAGGCAGTAGGTACACTGCCTGCGTGAATCTACTTTTTTTAAGTCCAAGGCCGCAGCCGCCCCTACGTCCATTGCCAGGCGCCTCAGGTGCTCGGAATAATTCCCAGTGAATCGCCCGGCTAAATCTACTTCTAACGTAAGAAATAAGTGTAAGTATAATTTTATTCGTTGATTTGTATTTGAAACAATATGCCCACCTGATTACTCTCTCTAGGTATAAACAAAACCACGATACACTAAAATGTACAGTGTGTGTCGCATGCCTGCAAGCCGACTCGCGTGCCATAAAAACAAGGCTAATTTCATTGTACCGTGACAGTCGATACCAACGTTCGTGGACGAAGTACGCGGCCAGGCTCACCTGTCGCGAGCATGGCGATTTAATGCACGCGTATTTTATTAGTTTCAAACACTAACTTTCAAACAAATATTAATAATTTTTTTAAATTTTAAATTGTCACGTTCGAAATCAACAAACTGCAACTTTTTTTGTGCAAGTGAACAGCGGGAAAACTGTTCGATTTTTAAAAACTGTGATATATTTTTTTCTATTTGCCGGCAGTGAATATGGGTTTAAAATCCGAAGATGACAAAAGGCCCAGCAAAATGGCCATTATGGATGACGACGATGCATCAGATAAACCAAGTGAGTACATACCTAGTTAAGGTTATATTATTAAGTTTAATGCCACTTTTGTATGAATTGTTTAATTGAGCTGTTAGTAGGTAGTTAAAACTGGTTTCCGTTTGTGTTTACTACGAATTTTCATTTTAATAACTAACAAAATACTCGTAACTATCGCAATGTTACACAGTGAACATTTTAAAGAATAGATAAACATTGTGTAATTGTCAAAAAAGGTTTTATTTAACATCAATTATCTTCTGCCATAGACAAAATAGTACTTACCTAATGTACCTACTTAAATAGCTCTGTAGGGTTTATTTACTTTGTGTAGGTAGGTAATAATTATTACAATAATCTTTAACTGTTTTATTTCTATTACATGTGAAGTTCTGGCAGTTATTATTGCATGTTTTTCACTCGAGTATATTTTTTCCTTTTTTGTGCTGAGGCCTTTGTTCTAACATGCCTAAGTAGTAGATATAAGATCCTTAATTCACACCGCTTCTCACTGCTGTTTGCCACCGCGTTGAGTTAAAAGACACCATCTTCAAATTGCCTATGTTTACTTTATGGAAGAACGTAATATCCTACCTAAAGGAGTTTTAATCAGGTTTTGAAATCATCGTCTAATTGAGTATGCTATCCTTAATAAATAACTGAGTTGTCTAATACGATTCAATTCAAAATAACTCCTAGGAATTTTTTTGAAATAATTTTTATTATTTCTCTATTCTAATTAAGTATATTCTTATTATAATCATTTTTCTAGTAAATAGGTACCTAACTACCTACATAAGCATAGGTTCAACCTGCCCGGAAACCGGATAAACAAATTGAGACCAAAAAGTACTTAGTTAATACGTCAGTCAGTACTTTATTTGCTGGATTACTCCTAGAGCCATGTTCGTTAATTCAATAACGTTATAAAACCGATAAATCGATTACAATATTTTGTCGATTTGGAAATGGTTTTTCTACCAAGTGTAGGTTACGAGATTATTGATATATTATAATAAAATGCATTACATAAAGATTACGTTATATGCATAACCTTATAGGTAATGCAATTACAATAATAAACTGGTCAGTGGACTTGCAGAGATTCTATTTATTTCCATATCACTTCGACATTACTATCACTAAATATTATAAAACAAAATCGCCTGTTCCGTATGTATGCTTAGATCTTTAAAATTACGCAACGGATTTTGATGCGGCTTTCACCAATGGAAAGAGTGATTCTCGAGGAAGGTTTTCGTGTAATAATTTGTCAAGCGGGCGAAGTAGCAGGCGTCCGCTAGTTAGGTATAATTATAGTAAACGTAACTTCTGTCCCTGTAGGAATTATGATTTATAATTAATTAAAAAGTGGTAAGGGATTTTTTATACTGTCCAGTAAAATAACTGCATTGTGCTTGCTCCCAATTGCATGCGACTAACAAAATAAGTGGCATTGGGTAAGCATATCTGCCTGCGGCTTCGGGTATATAGCCTATATAGGCATGATCGTACGTACGTAGACCCGCACACATTTAATTTTTCACCTGAATAAACAAAGAAAGTTTCATATCTGTTCGGAAGGTCTTAAACGTTCTAATATTCCTACCTATTAACATCAGTAGCGTATCAATCAATATCATGTATTCTACAAAATATGTCTGATACCACCCACCATAGTGTTACACTATGCACTCCTAGCGCAAGTTAGACTTAGCCTGCATACATAGATCAAATATACGAAAATAAACGAAAGAAATCATAGATTCTAGAATAATTTTAAAAAACACAAGGAACATTTTGGTAGTAAATGTTTTTGCATCGTTTTTTGTTTTGTTTTGTATCGTTTTCATTAATATCGCATTCTTAGTTAATTAATTAGTTCAAGTTAACTTACTTATGTATGAAGGTTAAATGTAGATTAACGAATAGGTTTCATTAAGAACGTTATATTTTATTGTCCATATTTATATGGATATGCCACTTATGCGCGATTATAGGAGACCCTTTTGACTAGAATTGATGAAAATTTAGAGAAAATCGTTTTAGATTTTTTGGGAAAAGAATAAATCCGGGGTTTTGGCGGTTTTTCATTATTTAATCCTATCCTGGAAAAGTTATGTCAATGTGCTTTCCCCTCAGCTGTCCTACTGTTAAAATACACGTTCGTTCTAAGTTTCAGCGAATTCGGTCAAATGGTTTAGGTAAGGCTGTAGCTCTCACGATTATTATAATAGAATAAACTAATTCTTTTAAATGACTTTTTATAAGTTATAATTTATGTTTATAAAGCACAAGATTTTGATGCATTTGATCAACATTTTTCATCGCAAAGCAAGGCAACGGGTTACAAATTTAATTTTCAAAATTATAATATAGCTATGTACTTATTTTATTAAACTTATTCGGCCATTTTGGACATAACCCACTTTCTAGAGTGCCCGGTGACGGCAATAGGCTTGCTATTTCGTTAGACTAAAATTACTGGCATATTATGGGTGTTTATTGCGCCTCTGCCTACCCTTTCGGGGATATAGGCGTGATAGGTGAGTGAGTAAATTCTTTTAAACTAGTACGGTGTGTTGCGCGGTGCTTCGCGCCTCACCACGCCATAGGTTTTGGCCTGTAACTTTTGACCCCTTAGGGCTAGGTAAAATTTTCGATTTTTTGGCTTGCCTCCAGATCGAGGGCTATTCATAGAGGGGTCAACCATCATTGGAGCATAAGCAGTTCTCGAGAGCTAAGGGGGGGACAAAATTTACATTCCCCATTTCTATATATAGATTAATCATAACATGGTATAAAAAAAAGACGCTTTCGTTCCCTATGTATGCTTTGATCTTTAAGACTACGCAACGGATTTTGATGCGGTTTTCACCAATGGATAGTGTGGTTCTCGAGGAAGTTTTTCGTGTATATTATTTATCAGGCGTCCGTTAGTACATATTATAAATATTAAATAATTAAGAGAAGAAGTATATATTTATTACATTTCGGTTGCTTACAACACAATATAGACAAGACAATAGGTACCTGCTATCACAGAATAGGGAATACTTTGGTACATTATGTAGAAAGAACAAGGAAGAATAGGAAGAAGGAATAGTTCGATTTCTGCAAGGCTAGAACGATAATCTGCACACCTAGCGTCGACTTTAGTCGATAACCAATGGAATGTGTTAATTTAGTCACGTGACCGACATACTCTACGATTTAATTGGTTGAATAAGTCGATGGTCTTTAGTTGGTGCTGGTTAGAAATTTTGTTATGATGTTCCGATGATCAAAAGTTGCGGTCGGTGAATGAATGTGCAACAGTAAGAATCACTCTAAGTATATTGTCAGTAACATAATTTTTCCTTCCCCGACAAACAAAAGTATACAAATATAATATATTAATAATATACAGATATTTAAGACAGAGAGGAGAGATAGTGTTCCTTCACTTTCCTTGTAAACTACTTACTAATATTATAAAGGGATGTATGGATGTTTGGATCTTTGTTACTCTTTAAAACGAAAACAACTGAATGGATTTTTTTGAGACTGAACATTAATGTTTTTTATCCCGGTTATGTGTTCCCATGAGAATCGGAAACGTCAAAAACCAAGTATATCACGCGAGCAACAGCTAGCATGATATAATTTTTCTACTACATAGTTGTAGCCCTTTGCTCCACTAAATCACAGATTAGGGAGGAATTCCTATTTTGTGACTCAAGTCCACTCGCGTCAAGACCTTACCTATCATCAATTCAGCATTCTCATACTATTCATAGAGTACATACCTCATTCTAACTAAGTTATCTTAGAAAATCCGATCAGCAGCTTAGCTTTGAGGGTCAGTCAGTATATAGACAATTTTGCATTTTATTACTTAATGTTTTTTAATGTACAAACAAACATTTTCTAGTCTTTTATTACGGTAGTTATAGATATTAGGTATAGACGTCAGAAATGTTATTGTTTACAGGCATACAGCCTGTCAAGTATTGATTCATCTAGCATTGTCTTTGATTTAAGTAGCAATTCTTTTTTTATAGTGCTGTACCAGCTGTACCACAAACAGTGAGGATATTGTCTTTAATGTTTCAATTTCTACCTTTAGAAATTGAAACATTCGTACATCATTGAACGGAAAAAACAAGCATTTCTCGCGCTCGAAAATGACCCTACGCAGATCTTGCCGCGAAGGTGTGTAGTTCGGTTCTTGTAGCCGGCCTGTCTATTTTTTTTGCTGCTCCCATGTCCATTTCAGCCCCCAGACTTTAACTACGGAACCCTAAAAAGCATTAAAATCAGACTAGTAGTTTTAGAGAAAAATTGTATCATGGCTTACAAATATTGTCTGCTGCAGTGCCCTCTGGTGAGTTATCACCGTAACACCTGTTTGAGGACATACACCAATCAAACATAAACTCATAACTGAAAACTGCATCAAAATCGGACTAGTAGTTTTGGAGGAAAATGTAACATGGGTTTTTACAAACAACATCCTCTCACCCCAAATATAGCATACTATCTCCGTTCCGTCGTGGGTAAAAAATAACTATAATTAATATACCTGTTATACAAAAATACAGGGAAAACCTCAAAATTATCTTATCTTTAGGAATACCCAAAAATAAAAGTTACGTTGTGGTAATAAATTTCAAATTAAACACGCATTTTTAAATCTAGTCACCAATGGCCAATGGCACCGATGAAACCTGTTATGTAATGATATAATACTTAATGGAGATTACATAATAAATAATGTTAATTACCCGATACAATACCTAACTGACTAATATGTTTACGGATATCAATAATTATTTTTTGACTTTCTATTAATGGATAAACTTTCACTGCGCAAACATAAAATGTCTTCGCCAGGACATCAAATCTATAGACTGGCAGTATGAAATAAAAATTGTTTCGTACTCAAGGGCACGCGAGGCGACGCCGACGTTGAGTGAATGAGAAAAGTCGAAAATGACGAAATATTATATTAAACGAAGGGCTAGGGATGCACACTTTGCCAGTAATTTCGTCAGTCCTACCACGTAACGACCGTGATAGTTGATAGTGGCCGGTAACGACAGTAGGCTACATAGCCTACTGTCGTTACCGGCCACTATCAATATAATTAGGTAAGTACATCCTAAGATGTTAGTAGGCACTTAATTATTTGGCGGACTCAATAATATACTTTTCTTTCTCAATTTGACAGTAATTAGTTATTTTAGGGTTCCGTACCCAAAGGTTAAAACAGGAACCCTATTGCTGAGACTCCACTGTCCGTCCGTCCATCCGTCTGTCTCATGAATCGCGATAGTTAAAAAGTTGAAATTTTCACACATGATGTGATTCTTTTGCCGCTATAACAACAAATACTAAAAAACAGAATAAAACCAATATTAAAGGGGGCTCTCTTACAAAAACCGAAATATGTTTTATCATTTTTATAATAACTAGCTATCCCGGCGAACTTCGTACCGCAAAAAAAAACCTTCTAAACCTTAGAAGGTTTTTTCATGCGGTACGAAGTTCCCTGAACTTCTACAATGCGTTTAAGACCAAATTTAACCATATTGGTCCAGCCGATCCTGAATTTTAGCGAGACAAACGAACGGTGATTCATATCTACGAGTATACTATTATTAAATATTGGATAGAGACAGGCGTTACTTGGCGAAAATCCATGACAAAACAATGGTAAGTAAAAATTTTTTTAAGAAAAAACTTTTTAGCATTAATTAATAGCATTAATTTTTCGCAGAATCAAAAGGACAACAAAACGTCGACAATTGTTTCGCCTCTAAACGAGGCATTATCAAGACTGTCTCTCTGAGACATTTTGTTTGACGTTTTGTTGTCCTTTTGATTCTGCGAAAAATTAATGCTATTAATTAATGCTAAAAAGTTTTTTCTTAAAAAAATTTTTACTTACCATTGTTTTATACTATTATTATAAAGAGGAACGATTTGTATTTTTGTATGTTTGTAATGAATAAAATCAAAAACTACTTAGCCGATTTCAAAAATTCTTTCACCATTGGAAAGCTACATTTACCCTGAGTAACATGACTACTTTTTATCCCGGTAATGTGTTCCCACGGCATCCGGGAACGAGTAAACTAAATCACGCGGGCGGAGCTGCGGCGATTAGCTAGTTTATGTATATAGATAGATAGATAGATGGTACGGAACCCTTCGTGTGCGAGTCTGACTCGCACTTGGCCATATCTTCCAAACCATGGAACAGATTTAGTTAATTAACATAATATCGTTAGATTCGCCTTGGTAAAGCAAGTGTTCTTATATAGGTGACGCGAAAAACACAAATATTTGATCTAAATCGTTTCAGGCGATTTTACATGGTTGTCGAACGCAAACACCATGATTTTGGGTTCAAAATTTGGTATTTAGTTGCGTAAATACGTCAACAGTTCAGACTTATTTCAGATAATATTTGGCTATTGTTATTATTGCAGGAATACCATCCGAATTTTGAATACTGTTATGAATATGTATTGTGCTATACAACAAATAAAATTAAATTGTAAAGTTGCCTCGAGTCGCCTTTTCAGTTTTATGAATTAGACATATCTACCTACATAATTATATTAAAGACCTATATATTATATTAGTTTTGGAGTTGACTATTTCTATAGTTATGTAAATGCTTGCTATTTAGTCATGCACGACATTCACGTGGCTACTATTATTAAATCACGCTCATGGACGTATGGTATGGTAATGTCTCAATAGTCACTTGTTGTTTCCTCCTCTATATATTCCTCAAGAATTGCCCGCTCCAGTTGTAGGTACTTATATGTCACCCAACCGTGGCAACCGTAAGAGCGCTTTTCCTATCACGCGTTCCACCTGGCAGCGTGCGGATCTCACCCGCAATGCGTGTCGATGTCACTGTCAAATTTCATACAACAATGAAATTATTACTATAGATAACTATAGTGCCCGGCAATGGCAGTAAGTAGGCTTGCCCCCATAACTTACGTTGGACCTAAGAAATTACTGGCAAAGTGTGGGTGTGTATTACACCTCTGCCTACGCCTTCGAAGATATAGGCGTGATGTGTGTCTATAAATTGAAAAATAATGGTAGTTAACGTCACTTTTTCTACGACCTTTCCACCGAGATGAGACCAGCTGTCATAATTTTTTTTGCGATTATTCGAAAAATTCAATGTCAGCAAGCCGGGATTGAACAGGAATTTTCTTTTCCTGTCATGCGTGTCAACGTCAACGTCAAATCAGTTCGCGACTAGCCCCGTTACCATAGCAACCGGTGGCATCCCGCGCGACATGTAACGCATTTCATTATTGTCTGTAATTTGACATTGACATCGACACGCATTGCAGGCGAGATCCATACGCTGCCTGGTGGAAAAATGCTCTTACAAACCTCTTACAAATACCAACTATACTACTGATGACCATGCTTATAACCTTGAATTTCTGCGTCATACGTTCCTTACATAACTAACGGGTTTTTGGCAACGACTTTTAGGATGTTAAGGATAATGATGTATTTAAATAAGCCGTAAATTTTCCGCAATGTTAATGTCTAGTGACTTTTTTTTCCCTCCATAACATAATGTTAGTTGTAATTTGGCGAATTATCTACTTAATTTAGAAGGAAAACTCGACACAAAACCGGATCACCGGCTCTGTCCATGCTGCGTGGTGTAGTTTCTCTCGTTCATAATTCAATCAACACATTATCGGGATGAAAAGTATCAGTCAGGGATAATGTAGGTAAAGGATTTTTTTGAAAATCAGTTCAGTAATTACGGAGCCTTCTCAATTCAAAGAAACAAATTCAAACAATCAAATCTTAACTCATCATGCTCCCTACTTACTTGTACTAGTTACTAGTAATTACAGATATAATATAATGCCCGATAACAGCAATAGACTTGACTCTTTCGTACAAGACAACAAAGCTACTGGCGACATGTGAACAGATTACTCATCCCCATGTAGGTATGTTACATTTATTAGTACATATTGGCAAATTTACACAATATCATCATTCACCGAGCCTTTTCCCAACTAAAGTTGGGGTCAGCTTTCCAGTCTAACTGCGATTCGGCTGAACATCGATATTTTCCGTGAAGCGACTGCCATCTGACCTCCACAACCCATGGGCGACATCGAAGTTCTGTAGTTAGACCGGTCGGATTTTTGATTTAGGGCTCCAACTACCCCTAACGGCTGCCATAGATGTTTGTATGACAACCGGGACCGACGGCTTAACGTGCTCTCCGAGACACGGAGGGGTCTCAGTGTCTTAAGAAATGGTCACCCATCCAAAGACCGGCCTGACTCGATGTTGCTTAACCTTTGCAATGTGTTAACATTGTCGGTTACCACTAGACCACGAGCCCCTGTTATACGTTACACAATATATTTATGAATTATTAAGACGGAGCGTAGCGGAGTGTTCTCTAAGATGGTCCCAATCGAAAATGTATGTAAAACGATACCGGTCGCAATTTTAAACCTATCGACTTGAAATTTGGCTGCAGATAGAACACATTAACGTGCTTAGCTTTTGGTATGTGTGGCTTTTATAGTTTTTAAGTTATTAATTACGTTCTCCGTCTTATTTATTTCGACGTAACCGCCCGCGTTCCGGCGAATACCTAGTATTATAATAATAACCTATGTCACAGAATAGAGAATAGTACTTACATACAGAACTTGCACTCCGACGTTAATTAAAGCACATTCTTTTGTTTAAAGAGAACATAATTCGAACGTTAGGGTCGTCAGTAAAGTAATAGTAGATTGTTAACCAAGGGAAGAAAGCATAATAGTTCAAGGCAGAAATGGGTGTTTTCACCCGAGTTAAACACTCTACTCTTCATTTCGAATACGAGGAAAGCAAATAAAAGTCAAATAAAACAAATATAACAATAGAGATTGATCACGTATCAAGTATTGTACTTCCCGCCTTTTTTTTATTTTTGTTTTTCATTCGCATTTTTTTCAGGGCAGGCAAGTCTTTTGGTCCTAACGCCTTGTCATTAGTTATATTTTCCCATAGAAAATGGTCCTCAGTTTTTTTAATTACTGCAGTTATTTTCTTACGCACATATTTTAGGAAGCGCTATGGTACTTTTTTTATGATTTGACGCGTTACGGCGGTCGATTTAGTCAGGTTTGGTCGGAGTCTCAATCTTAAAATTCGGAGTAAAATACTTTGTATTTTAAGTTATAACTGTCCAAATAATTATTGTTTGTGCTATTTACGTTTTATTTTATTGTAACTCAACTCTTTTTTTGTTTATGATCATTCATAAACCAGAATGTTATATTGACTATCGAACTTTGGCTGTACTTATACGTTTTAGCCATCGCCTCAAGATATGCTGGTGATTTTTTTTTTACTTTTCCGCCCTAGCGCCGAAATGTATCACTTTCAACTCGCATATTAGGTAAGCACTTTCACAGCATGAGAGATGAAAAATATATACCAGCATAATTTGACTAATAATTATGACGTTAATGCCTCAATATCAACTCTATGGTCCATGCCGTGTCACAAACGAGAGACAACCCTTACTGACTTACAACTTCAAGTTGTCGATGACGTCACGTATTTTTGCGATTGTTAGGCGAGTGACATAGGCCTCTGCCTATGTGTTATTCTGATGTAGGTGTGAGCTATATTGCTTCGGTGGCGTGGTCGGTAGTGCATCGGCTTTCGACTCCGGAGTCTGAGCTTCGATTCCCGGGTCGATCAAATATTTGTGTGATCCACAAATATTTGTTTTGGAGTTTGAGTGTTTTCTATGTATATTATGTATGTATTTAGAAATATATAAGTATGTTTATCAGTTGTCTAGATCCCATAGCACAAGCTTATGGCTTATTTTTGGCTAGATGACGTTGTGTGAGAAAGTCCAAAATATAATAGACTACCTCGGTGGCACAATGGTACTATGTACGAACTGCCACGCTCGAGGTCTCGGGTTCGATTCCCGGGTCTGGTGGATAATGTATAATTCTCTTTAGAATTTTACCCAGATAATTATCCCAGAGTCTGGAACTTGTGCCCGGTAAATGGCAATAGGCTCGCCCCCTATTACATGGGACCTAACATAGCTGGCGAGATGTGGGTGTGTTTGCACACCTCTGCCTACCCCTTCGGGGAAAAAGGCATGATGCTAAGTTTCATTAAAATCCCATCAATTGTTTTTGCGTGACAGATTAACAATCATCCATACAAACTCTCGCGTGTTATATTGTTATAATTTTAGTAGTATAGGCTTCGGTATATTCTTTTAGTTTGCAGTGTGGAATTGTATTGTAAAAAAGGCAAGGAGTGCAAGGACAAAGTAAGTAGAAACGTATAAGTACAAAGTAAATTTTTTAATAGAGAGGTAAGTAAGTATACGCTGATTCAGCCTTATCAAATAAACGAAACTTTCGAAATAAATAACAATGAAGCAATAATTATTACTTGTAAGTCGCACACGTAAACGAGTATTAACCTAATATCGCATATTACAGTAACTGTTATGAAACAAAGACCTTCTTTATCGGTTTTTCTATATTTACGCCTAGTTACTCTATAAGGGCCACGTGCGTTCCAATTACGAAATATTGATTGTTTTTAAAAATATTTGTCGTTTGCCGCCTAGGTTACGAAAGTTTAAATTCGAATTTTAAATTGATACAAGCATGCCAGCATGCATGTCAAGGATTTACATGTAACGTGATTAATTATATTACCTAGCTGTGACATATACCTACATTGAGATAGGTAATGAATATTCAATAATTAATCTTGTAGATTATGTCACGGTGTATTTAAAAAAGGGTATTATCTTTTTATTGCTACAGTGGCTATGTGAAGTATTATTTGGGAAAATAATCTGTTGTGAATATTTTGAGTTGTTGCCAATTGACAACCACGACGTGCGAAATTTTTCAGTACCTACTACTCTTGGTGTCTATGTATTGAAAGTCTCTGTTTGTAAGTTTGTATTGTAAGTATAAAATATACTTCATTAGATATTATTATAAACATTGATTAAATCTTATTAAATATTTTAACTCCAGTCACATTTCGATGGTGTCTGAAAATTAATTAAAGTGCGTGCTTAGGGAACTTCACACTCAACATTTTCCGACGGTCCGGAGGCATTTAAACGGCAAATGCCGCCGGATGAGGAGGCGAAGCACTCAAATACACGTATCGGATTACTTCAATCTGTCAGGACATAGATAACATACCTAATGCCCTCGCGTGTTTTATGTCGTAAACTATATTTATTTATAATTACCCATTGTGATAGAAATATGCATATGAATGAATTGTAAATATCATTGATGTAAGTATCTCATATATGTTTACTTTCTGCTTAGAATATTTTTATATAATGCTAGTATTTTAATTTATAATTTGAAATGTTATACCGCAAAAGAATTTATGAATTTTATTGTCGTTTACTTGTTTTTTGCATGAGATGATTTATGTAAGTATCATATTACATATTCATTGGTGTTTAACATATTGGAAATATTACAATAATAAAATAAATTTTAATTATAAATACTCCGTGAAGTACCACCGTTTTCAAAAAAATATATTTGGACTCAGTTTCGATAACAGAATCGTCTGGAAGTCTTACTTTGTAAAACAAACAATTTTTTTTAATAAAATTCTTTAAATTAATGTCCAGTCGGTTCTTTTATCGAAACTGAGTCCAAAATATTTTTTTTGAAAACGGTCGTACTCACGGTGTATGTACATACACATCTGAAAAAGAAATGGTTATACATATACCTACCACTCTAATGGTGAGCTCAGAAGAGTGTAAGTTTGTTTTTCACCAGAGATGAACAATGCCACGTGCTATGGATGCGTTCGATTATCCACTAATCATATTCACTGCACATAGCATGTGAGTATGGTTAGTGGATAATGGAAAAAAGCACCCTTATTGTTTGTGCTGTGAGGCTCGTAGTCCGCAGTGTACCTACTCTGCACATTCGGTTTCCTGTTTGTTGTAGACACCACACGGCGAAATGTAGATAGATAAAAATAAAAAAAAGTGTGTGTGTCAGCTCCGACGCACGACTGGAGTTTACTCCTTAAGTACGAGTATCTAACCATAACAAATTAGAAAGTTGCGCACTAGAGGTGCGCACCAAAAACGTGACACGATTTTCGTTACTTGTTAGTAGGTTTTACCCCTCGGATTTTTCTCATACCGGGCGCTTTATATATGAAAATCGATTCTTAAGGAGTAAACTCCAAAAAAAGTGTGTGTGTCAGCTCCGACGCACGACTGGAGTTTACTCCTTAAGTACGAGTATCTAACCATAACAAATTAGAAAGTTGCGCACTAGAGGTGCGCACCAAAAACGTGACACGATTTTCGTTACTTGTTAGTAGGTTTTACCCCTCGGATTTTTCTCATACCGGGCGCCTTATATATGAAAATCGATTCTTAAGGAGTAAACTCCAAAAACAAAGATTGGTGGGAGATTTTATTGTTTTTCAATGACTTCTTTTTAATTTTAAGGAAAATTTCTATTCGAATTACACAAAATAACGCTATATTAGAATCTGGAACAGTAATTGAACTATCTTCATGTAATAAAGTTAGAAAGAATAAAGTTTTTCCTTATTGTTTAATTAATGCAGTTATTTAGGTACTATTTGCAGGCGTGGAAGGATTTGTTCTTTTCCAAAGATCCAGATTTCAATGTAAAACCTTTAGAAGGTAATTGTTACAATCTTTAGTAAGTAGGTAGGTATCTATTTATTGCTAGACTTCAGGTGGAATAGTTTATCATCCGCCAGAATTTCCAATGACGTATAAAACCTTCTAGATTAAATATTTTTCGTCTTATCAGAATTTCCATGCATGAGTACGTTGGTAACTTATGTTATGGTATTACATTAGTAAGTCCGTCTGAATGTTGACACACTGTGTTACATGAATATTACCACTTTATTACTACACTCGTGAGTATAATCGAATAAAAGCAAACAAAACTAGTATGTAGGAGCCTTTATCTTGATCGGTTTCGAAAAAATTCAATTCCATATTCGAGAAAAAATCTTTTAAAAATTGTAATGACAATTGATCTGATCGATGACAATGATTGAACAGATGAACTTTCTGGTGGCTCATTGGGCAGTTTAAGCCATTTAAGCCATAAACCTTGTTTGCCCTATAGTATTAGAACGTTTTAGATTGTGTTTTTTTTTCTTCCATTATGAACAGGCTTCCATTGTGGAAGCTCTTTGACCATACTACCTACCTCAAGATTAGCAGGGCCGAGCCGCCCCTGTGTGCGAAGTGTGCGGCGCACACAGGCGCCAAGACGATAGGGGCGCCCGCGCCGTCAACGAAATTATTTTGGACGACGACGTATATATATATTCTTTTTAGTAGAGTAGGTAGGTACTTATCGATAAGTAAGTAACCGCAACATGTCTTGTATAATAATAAATCATATTTCTACCTACTTCATGCATAGTACAAGGCTCCCAAGACAATATTCACGTTTGTTGCTTACAAGATAGGCTTTAGTTTACATTAATTAGGTACCTACGAGCTTAAATCAAAAGAACTGCGCCGTGCTTAGATCAATTTTATCAAGGCGCGTTCGCCGTAAGTTTGTTTATTAACGCAACCCGATGCGGTACGTGCGGTAACGTGCGGCGTAAGCCGAGAGGAGCCACGGGAATTCCCTGATTTTAACGAACTAGCTAAAATAATTGAACAATCATTTAATCGAAAGTGTGTGCAAAGTGCGCATTATATTGTTGTAATAAAAACTAAAATAATAATCTAGTATGTTATTATAATGTAATGGTAAGTAAGATGTAAAAACTTTTTAAAATTTAATAGCATTATTTTTCGCAGGGTTAAAAGGACAACAAAACGTCGACAATTGTTTCTCTCTCTTCTCTCTCTTGTTCTCTTTGAGACAGTCTTGATAATGCCTCGTTTAGAGGCGAAACAATTGTCGACGTTTTGTTGTCCTTTTAACCCTGCGAAAAATAATGCTATTAAATTTTAAAAAGTTTTTAACATCTTACTTACCATTACTTTGTCATGGATTTTCGCAAAGTAACGCCTGTTTCTATCCAATATTTGTTATTATAATATCCTGAAAGAATTAACACGAATCATACCGATAGATATGCACAGGTAGGTACATATCAATTGGTATAATTCGTGCTAATTCCTGTAGAATATTACCTATAATAGATTATGTAACGTAATAGTTTAATTAAAAGTTAATATTCTAGTAAAACAATAAGTATATTGTGTTAGGTACTGGACTGTTTTAACGTCTTCGAATCTAGAAGACCGTGATAAAAATACAATTAAAAGAAGTAATTCCTATTTTACGGCTCTACTCTACCATCCACTTCCTAAGAATCATTTGCACAGCAAGTGCAGGAGGTGGCACCGGCACCCAGGGTAGACGACACTGGTTGGAGCTACCCAGTGGGGCGCCTACCGACACACTGTACTGGGATGGGCGACTCACCAGCTGCAGTAGATCCAGTAAAGCGGGCGCGTGAACTGACCTGTCTGGTATCTGTGTGATCCCGTATACCGACATCTGCTGCAGTAGTAAGTGAAAAGACGCAGGGGATAGCTTCATCTAGAACCGTGTGGTTAGATGGGAACCGACCTGCTGGACGGAGGCCCATACGTACCGGTCACCACCAGATATGTGCCACGGCGACACAAATTAGGATTATGCTCGACCTCGTGGGGCAGCCTCCTGGGGGTGGTTGGTCCCATTCGGGCCTCGTTAGGTTAGGCACTGTATTAGGCGGGCGGCCAGCGACACCACAGTTTCTGAGGGGCTTCCGGGCCAGGGTGAGTTGACCCACACCACCCACACTTGACTGCACTACACCCACGGCTGCAACACACACATTGCACCGGGCCCGGCTGTGCAGCATCTCTGAACCCCCAACACCACCCAAGCCGGGCTGGGTTACTCGGAGGGCTTTATCACAGCTGCACGGTAGTACCCCCTGGTCCAACACTGATGACTACCTGGTACCGACGTAGAGGCCGAGGTATGGATACCGTTAATCGTCAAGTGCGCCGCTTGCAGGTGAGGTCGCTGGGGCCCTGAAGATGCTAGAATGGCCCCTTAAACCGATTCGTGTTTAATTTTTCCCAATAATTAGCAAGCTAATTAGTTTAACATATTCAGAACAAAAAATCGTTGGAACATGAACATTCGTAAAAAAAGCGCTTCATAGGGTTCGCACACAGGCGCTGCCAGGGGTCGGCGCGGCCCTGAAGATTAGTTGCATTACTGTATTTATAATCTCTGCTTTACACTTTTCATAATATTAATAAGCTTCTCTCAAATCAAAATTAAGACATACTTTTACTTTAAAATACTAAAATATGTATATAATTTTATTGTATTTAGTGCTAGTGGTCTATGGTAACCGACAATGTTAAGACATTGCAAAGGTTAAGCAACATCTAGTCAGGCTGGTCTAAGTATGGGTGACCATTTCATAACACACTGAGATCCCTCCGTGCCTCGGAGAGCACGTTAAGCCGTCGGTCCCGGTTGTCATACGAACATCTATGGCAGTCGTTAGGGGTAGTTGGAGCCCTCAATCAAAAATCCGACCGGTCTAACTACAGAAGTTCGATATCGCCCATGGGTAGTGGAGGTCAGATGGCAGTCGCTTCACGGAAAATATCGAAGTTCAGCCGAATCGCAGTTGACTGGAAAGCCGAATCGCAGTTGACTGGAAAGCCGACCCCAATTGAGTTGGGAAAAGCTCGGTGAATGATAAAAGTGCTATGCAATCTTTAAACGCCTCTTCAAATCTGATATTATCTGCATTACTTATATTATCTGTGGCATTACGAAATCAGAGCACACGTGCCTTTTCATTTAAACTCGATATAAAATTGAAAGATATTGCAAAATTGACAGTTGAAGGTCATCCACTTGTCTCATTCAATAGAGATATGAAATGAGATGATTATCTATGACGGAAGATGTGAGATAACACACTTACATACAATGACAAGTCTTTCTATTCAATGGGATGATATAAAGGGGTTAATACACCTAATTTGGGTGCTAAATGCGCTACCAACATCTCCAAGGCTAAGTCATCCTCCTGTGGTGCAGCCCGTGCATCTGCTACTAAACGGCTTTGGAAAATATACCTACTGAAAGGACCCCTATTTATTACGTGAGGGTAAACGAAGCAATTTGCGAAATGTGGGCGCAATAAGAGCCTCTGTCTACCCCTTCGTGGATTCGATCGTGAACAACTTCGGGTTCACAATATTGAGGAACAGGACATAGATAGATATCGTTTAACCTACTCGTGTAAGGAATGACTGCATGACACAGCAATGGACATGGGAGCGGCCGCGGTCTCGCGAAATAAAAAAAAAAGGTGTCGCTGTTGACGGATACTTACGTCATGGAGGACACCAACAACATACCTACCTAAAGGTTACCACCAAACCATTTGGTTTTCGCAACCATCATTTGTCAAAATTGACGGGCCAATATCCGATTTTTGATGGTTGTCGAAACATTTTGGATTTCCAAATAGATTGAGATCCAATGATAAGTATACTATGTAGTTGTATATACTATATATTTGGAATTCCACAGATAACTTTTTTAATTTATTTAATATATTTCGGATATGAGTCCGAGACGCCGAGACTTTTTATAAATTCATTCGGCCGTTTTGGATATAACCCATTATATGTGTGCCCGGTGATGGCAATAGGCTTGCCCCCTAATACGTGGGACCCAAAAAAAACCTGCAATTGTGGGTGTGAAATGCACCTCTGCCTACTCCTGCGGTGGTATAAGCATGAAATGTATTTCATTTGGAGTTTAAAGTGAACGAAATTTCGGGGAACTATCCATTTTACTATGGTGAAGCTATGCACAATGTGAAAAAAGCATAGTAATAATAAAATGGGACCATGTTTGGATGCATTACCATTCGGTTGGGGTGCAACCATCATTTCTGACAAATGATGGTTGCGAACACCAAATGGTTTCATCGTCAGTGCCCAGCTTAAGACATTTAGTGAAAAACTAATCAAATTACAAAACAGACAATTTTATTTATTTACATAGATTAAACTATGGAGTGGTATGGTACCCATATTACAAAGGTGTGGTGAATGATAACAAAAACCACATTTACGGATCTATTGTTATCGCCGCACCTAATGACTGTTTAAAGTTAAACATGCAAATATTAAATAAAAACAATCAATATTTACTTATCTTTTTTTTTTAATAATTGGCACGACTTGGTGCTATGCTCGACCGGGTCCCATAACACCGACAATAACAAAAGTAATATTTATTCTGATCTCATTTCAGACCAGAATTCGAACTAGCATTTCTCTCTTGTATACAAATACGTGGCGACTAAACTGATATCTACTCGTGTAAGGAATGACTGCATGACAGAATACTTAATACTTACACAGGTACTTGGATTACCTTACCGGCAATCTGCTACTAAAAAAATGTATAAAATATTGTAGCATTGTCTATGGGTGTGGGATTTGCAATTTTTTTTTCTGAGACTATAAAATTTTCAAATATTAAGGCGGCATTGTCTTTGCTGTCTTTTTTTATTTCTAGGTACACGTCACTTAACGATGTATAGCGGAAAATGTCACTTACCACAGCTACCAACAAAGAGATTCCTTGCGCGATTACTCAACTACCTACATGAATATTATTGCTGGCAATACCTGCTAACAATAGATAATCGTTGTTACTTCCGGTTTATAACATTGTGGCAAATTTTCCTTTATCTACACAATAATAATATTAAATGTAATTTTTATTTCAATGAGTGAACAAAGCCCGGAAAAATATCTCTGTAGTTCCAGCTCTTCTTGAGTTTATAAAGAAAACCGACTTTGTTTTATATTTACAAAGTAAGTACCTACTTACTTACTTACTTTGTAAATATAAAACAAAGTCGGTTTTCTTTATAAACTCAAGAACAGCTGGATCAGCTTGTTATTATTTATTATAGAAATATAATAAAAAAATTACAAGGGTAATGAATTAAATACTTGAAAAATATTCAATGAAAAGGGTAGAAAATTGTTTGATTATATAACTCATAAGATATCCAACATTTTAATCCCGGACAGAGATCGATTTTTGCTGAGCGCGTGGCAGGTGGCTTTTTAGGTTACCTCTGGTGCTCCGCGAAAATCGGGTTCCCAGACACTCACATATCGAACAATTTTTCATGTCCTGCACCTGGAGCTAGTTAGGAATAACTAGTTCTTCTGTGCGGGACTATCAACTAATCAAGCATTACCTTGACATTGGCGAAATCATCGATGAACATAGATGGAGCCACGTTTTCAAAAGAAGAAGAATGTCGGATACTGCTTTAAGAGCATGGTAGTGTCGTATTTTAGTCTATCGACATAATTCAGCCAAGGATATCCCAGCAATTTTCGAATACGTTTTTTGCAACAAATGTGGTTGAATACGACTGAAGTCGATGCTGGCTGTGCTAGACAGACGTCCTCTTTTTGATTTGAAAGCAATCGTGACCGCATACAATATTGTCACACCAAAAAACGACAATGTCAAACGACAAAAAAGACTTTTACTATGTACACCATTTAAATAAAAAAATACGTGAGTACCTAGTAATTAAGAATATAGAAAATTATTACAATATCTAAGAAGGTAGTTAAGTATAGGTACTTTTGTCACGTATTTGACTAGAATGTTCGATAAGTGGATAGTTATTGGAGGTTTAATTTGTTGGACAATATTATGTACGTGATCTCGGTCAATCATTTGCCTCGTTTAAAAATGGAATATTGTTATTTTTAGGGTTCCGTACCCAAAGGGAAAAACGGGAACCCTATTACTGAGACTTCGCTGTCCGTCCGTCCGTCTGTCTTGGGCTGTATCTCATGAACCGTGATAGTTAGAAAGTTGAAATTTTCACAGATGATGTATTTCTGCTGCCTCTATAACAACAACTAAAAAACAGAAAATAATAAATATTTAAGGGGCTCCCATACAATAAACGTGTTTTTTTCTTCTTTTTGGTACGGAACCCTTTGTGCGCGCGTTCGACTCGCACTTGGCCGGTTTTTTAAAGGTTAAACAATTATTTTGAATTTTATTTTGGAATAGCGCGAGGCCATCGCACTTACTTTGACATACATTAAGAGATAACTTTATAAGGTAAAATCTTTATTTACAATAAGAATTACAATATACATAATTATACGCTATAAGTTTTGCGTAACTTAAAAAAATAACATGTTAAAACCAAAATCTGATATTTATTGCTTTTCAAAATCTCTACCTTTACAATTTAAACATTTTTTCATGCGATAGAACCATTTTTTTAAACAGGAGGACCACAGATCTGAAGGCATGTTTTCTACGTGCTGATTGAACGCTATTACTGCCTCTTCGGAGTTGGTAAAAGTGAAACCTCTCATCAAATCTTTGATTTTGGGGAAAATACAGAAATCACAGGGTGCTAGGTCGGGGCTATGCGCAGGATGGGTGAAGAGTTGTACTTTTTCGGAAGCTAAAAATGACTTTGTTTTGTTGGCCTTGTGTGAAGAAGCGTTGTCATGATGTAGGAGAACGCGGCTTTTGGGTCGTCTTTCGCGAACTTTTTCTAACACCCTGGGTAAACAAATGGTAGAATACCACTCGGCATTAACTCTATTTTGATCTTCAAGTGGAATTGTACAGATGGGACCCGTAGCTGAGAAAAAAAACGCGATCATTTTTTTACCAATGTTTCTCGCCTGCCTCTCTTTTGTTGGCTTGTTCTCATTTTCAAACACCCATTCTCAAGATTGCTGTTTTTTTTCGGGTTCAAAACAATAAATCCACGTTTCGTCTCCTGTGACAATGTCATAAACAGCATTAAAATGTCCGTGGTCGTACTTCAGTAGCATCTGTGAGCACCATTCCACGCGAGGCCGCTTCTGCTCCGCTGTCAGTTCATAAGGGATCCAACGACAACAAAGTTTCCGAACTTTTAATTCTTCGTGTAAAATTTTCTGGATTTGAATCATACCAATCCCCAATAGACCTCGAATTGTCTCATAGGTAATCCGCGGGTTTTCTTCAATTAACCGCTTAACAGTAGCCACATTATTTTCGTTGACGGCAGTTGAAGGCCGCATTCCACGAAATTCGTCATGTAAAGAAACTCGACCTCTCTCAAATTCAGTAAACCATCGCCTCACGGTGCTCAAACAAAGTGCTTCTCTTCCAAAAGCATTTTGAAGACGAGTGGCACAGTCTTGCGGAGAGAGAGAACTTTTAAATCATAAAAAAGCATCGCTCTAAAATCTTTTCGACTTAATTCCATTTTCGTTGCATACGTAGAACTTTAATGTGTGATAAAAAACAATTGACAAATGATTTCCCGCCAATTGTTTTTTTTTATTACTAAGAAGATTGCAACGTTTAAAAAAATATAACATTCGAAATTCAAATAGTTCCGAATAGCTAGAAGTGCAAAACTTTTAGTGTGCCCCTTGTATGTGTACTAAAAATATTTACATTACAAAATATCGTTTAAAAAATCCTCCGCGTCATTGCTGACTGGGAAGGTTCCCAGAATGCTGGCTGTGTTGCCACGTTGGATGGCGATACTTATTCTTTGGGCCAGAAAATAGCCAGCCTTCTGGTCCTGAGAAGCATCGATTAAGCGTTTAGCATGTCTCTATAAAGGCGGCGAGCACTTGGACCCCATGACCCCAGTGTCTCAACCCCAAACGGCTCATATATGTAATCACCTGCTAGGTTAGCATATTTACGCCGTTTGAAGCCTTATTACCTAGTTTTAAAATATTTAGCAGTTAAATTAACTTCTACAGTAGTGTGTTATTTAACGTTAATCATAAGTTCTATGTGGTCGTTGAGTGAAAAGGCTCAATAATAAAGGTATCCGTTCTTAGTAGTGAGTTATTGGGCATTCTACCCCACCTTAGTTCCATCGGTTATCTTCGATAACCTCAGTCACGGTGGGGTAGAATGCCCAATAACTCTGTGGGGTAGAATGCCCAATAACTCTGTGGGGTAGAATGCCCAATAACTCTTTGTAAAATCATTTACCTAAGCCAACGTTCCACATTTTAATGCCGTTCAATACACTACCGTTCCGTCAATGGTTAACCAATTTCACTTGCTAGATGATTGCTTTCGTACAGCAAACTAACCCGATGCATGTTTGTTAACTCAGTCACGGTGGGGTAGAATGCCCAATAACTATGTGGGGTAGAATGCCCAATAACTCTTTGTAAAATCATTTACCTAAGCCAACGTTCCACATTTTAATGCCGTTCAATACACTACCGTTCCGTCAATGGTTAACCAATTTCACTTGCTAGATGATTGCTTTCGTACAGCAAACTAACCCGATGCATGTTTGTTAACTCAGTCACGGTGGGGTAGAATGCCCAATAACTATGTGGGGTAGAATGCCCAATAACTCTTAGTAAAATCATTTACCTAAGCCAACGTTCCACATTTTAATGCCGTTCAATACACTACCGTTCCGTCAATGGTTAACCAATTTCACTTGCTAGATGATTGCTTTCGTACAGCAAACTAACCCGATGCATGTTTGTTAACATGAACACGTTAAGATCACATTTTTAAGATAGATAAAGGTGGGACAGAATGCCCAATATCACTTTGGATTGGGAAATAACGTAACTAAACGAATATTCCACATTAATATCATTTGAGCACGCTGTCCCACTGTTCGTACGTTCGCTGAAGCTCCTTGCATGTTCATTAGGGAACTATTTTGTAGAATCACAATTACGATAAGCTAAAACGTACTTACCATTTTACGTCTTATAATTTGTACATTCTAGAATATAGCGAAAAACGTAAACTTGTTCGTCATGATGATAGTTTTATAAATGCTATAGGATATTAAATTAAAAAACTGAAAACTATATAATAATATATTTTTTTTTAATTTTTTTTTTACAGTTTTACTTAGTTTAGTTTATTAAAATAATTATAATTTGTTAAGTCTAGGTACTTATATAAGACAGGACAGCACACTTAATTCTAGTTAAATCCAATAAGCTAGCAGTCCCGTTATTAGTAGACCTTAGTCCGGTATAACGGGTCTGATCACAAGACATCATGTCACAGGGCTAGTTACGTCACTTTCACACTACATGTAGGATCTCAAATGATATACATCACAAAACTTCGTGTTTAGTGCACATAACATGTGAATATTATTTGCTTATTTTATGCTAACTTATAAAAGGTACGTAGCTTATAAAAGGTCTGTAAGAAGAGCGGATTTTCCTGATGCAAGCATATATTTGTGCAATAGGAGATCTCTCCAAACATTGTAGTCATGTACTTAAAAGAAACAGTAAATAAACATTTTTATTTACTAATTTAAAAATTAAAAATATTGGTATGACCCCATGCTCGAGTTGAAATCTTATCTTTTGCAATTACTCTTTTATCATCATCACCAGACAACGCAATTTTTGTTACAGCACATGTAAATAGCTCATGTTTTATTGACTTAAATAAAACATTTGTTTTATGAACAATGTCACCATCATAAAGTGTTTTTTCATAATCAGTAACGTTAAGGTCACGTACAACATTCTTTTTAATACCCTTGGCTTTTTTAATTGTGCTGTGAATGGTGTTGATACAATATAACTTCGATCTCAATCCAACAAATTCGCTTATTATTTTACCAGCCGTTTCATCTTTAAACAAGCCTGGTATTTTTTTGTTCTGTATGGGTAAAGTATACACATTATTTTTACAAAAATTGCTGGTGTCAAAGTAAGATAAAAAGTTATTTTTTATGTCTTCATAGAAATCATGGGTTTGTATTTGATACACAAAACTATCTGTATCCGTGTAACACATCCGTATCCTATCCTTGTAAAAAGGTTGCATTACTGAATAGTGAAAATCATACATATGACTTTTTGATAATTCTAGAACAGCAAAGCCAATATATATTGGTTTGTTCAAAGTTATTTGTTCAGGATTTAACTGCACCGCTACTAGATTTTTAGTGAAAACCGTTGCACTATGGAAATTTGGACGAGCAATAAGGTTTTGTGCGCATTTTCTTCTTTTAGTTATGTTTTTGATATCTCGCCACTGAGAAACTAAATGGACATTAACCCTGTTTTCAGTATTTTCTAAAGTTTTTCCAAATACACTATTATTCAAGAGCTTAAAAAAATCTTGTTCGAAAGTTGAAGAACTTTTTTGTCTCAGTTTGGTATTTAAATCAATATATTGTTTTAAATATGGGCTTTGTCGAAAACTGATTATTCTATGAATCTTCTTCAATATTAACCCATGTTTCATACAAGTTTGTAAATGCACGTAATGAATAACATATTTAAATTTATCATATAAATTAGGGATTAGCTTAGAACTCTTTCCCCCGGGGGGTATAAATTTTTCAGAACAAAATGGTAAATCGTTGTGTAAGTTATGCAAACGCTTAGGGTATACTATATCCACTTCCAAAATAAAACCACAATCTGCATCAATTGCAATTTTCGTTATATCTAAATTGTTAATTTCTTGTTGAGTGAGAAATTTGAAGTTGGATAATGGTAAGTATTGACACATACTATACCCATACAAATTATTACAATCTATATAAGAGACATAGGAATCAGGTTCCGAAGATTTGTAATCCGGTAAGTATATGTTATTTGCTTTCGCATGCCTGTGAGAGCAGAGGCACACTCCTCCTCTTATACCACTTTGTAACATGCGTATCATAGACAAGTCATTAATTAGTTCCAATTGAACACATGTTTTTAATAACATAGCGTCAAAAGATAAACTGGGTGCAGTTAAATAAAAAGCTGGATCTAAGTGATAATGTCGTTTACAAGTCTGTCTAAAATTTTCAAATATATCTGCTAATAAAAGCACATCAGTTTGTAGGTATAGATCCGTATAACCACCTAAACTAGTAATTCTAAATGTTGACCAAACTAAATGTGCATGTCGGTAATCATCTTCAGAAACATTTTCATCATTGAGGGAACTATAAAAGTATTTCTTTGGAGGCAAACATTTTTCATCATACCGTTTCCACGAATCCATGTATTCATATGGATAAATTCCTTTGCGAGTAAGTAATTGGAATTCATCTCGGACAGGGAAGTGATTTTGTAAATTTTTAAACATTTCTGGTTTTAAAGTTTTACATAATTTGTTTAAGCTTGTCCCCAAAAATTTAAACGAATCAAGAAAACGCATTTGAAAAAACTTATTATATGAAACTGATACAAATTTCGTAAATGAGATATAGTTTTCTTTATTTTTAGGTATTATCTTTATTTCACCAGGGACGTCACCCAATGCTTTAATAAATAAATGACAATCATAACCAGCTAAGTTATGAAAAAAAATGGGGACAAATGCAGGGCATTTATATTGCAAATTACAAAACGAATGCGCAGCTCCACTATAGCGACCGGTAAGATGACAATGATCACGGACTTTGTCCCAAAAAAGAAAGTTTTGACATATATGACAACGTGTTGCATTTTCAAAATCATACCTGTCCTCCGTGGAAAATATCATTACAGCTGGTGACTTAATTATATCATAAATTTTTTGCACGTCTTTAATTATATAGTCAACAAACCGCTTATCACAGTCTGGACCTCGATATGACACGTAACGATTATAGCTAGGTTCATCAGAGCATACAATATAATAACCAAAAGCAACCGGTACGTGTTGGTGAAACATATTCATATTTTTACTAGAACAATTAGGCTCAGTACTTGTTTGTAGCATCGATTCAAAATCTGCATAAATACAAAAAGGCATAGTTTGTTTCCGTTCATAGTTTTTAAACTTAATTACTGAACCTCTGTTTGGAAGGACAGTTACTACACCTCCACATAAATGGTTGTTAAGTTCGTCAGCGGTATTGAAAAATATCAAACATAAATCGCAAAGATGTAATCTGCTGTGATGAGATGTGACTTGACTTCTAAAAAGTCTGGAACAGTCTTTGATCAAGTAATAATGAGAAGAATTATTATTTTCTAAAAACAGAAGGTGTATCATTTTTCCGCTGTATTTAAGGTTGAATTCAGATTTATACAAAGGACCTACAAAGTTTTTGTGATTTTTTAAACCATAAATTATAAACTTTATATGTGGATTGTTTTTTTCAAATGTTCTAATATCATTAAAGGTTACAGGAAAAGACATTCCTCTTAAGTTAAATATTTCTCGAAAATTAGGATAAGAAGACGTTCTTTCAGGGTGTTTCTTAACTGGATATAAAGCCGCTGTTACACACCATAAAAAACAATAGTGATCATTATTCAAAATATTCAAACATGCTTTTTTAGCCTGAATTAATTTGGGTAAACTGATATAACTAGAACCACCAAGTGGTTGGTATTTATTGAGATTCATCTCAACATACAAATTGTTTATAAATGTCCATCCACTATCACGACCTTCAAACTCTTCAATAGATGTTTTTAAATAATTAACTGTTTCAATATACAATTTTTCGAAATCGAAGTTAGAATATAATATTTTATTTTTGGTTCCAAAAGATTTCACTTCTTGTGAATTATCTTTGAATTTTAAAAATGTACCAAAAAACTCAAAGTTTACCTTAACACAAGTATGCTTAGCAAGGAATTCGTTTAAAAGAGATTTTAATCGGTCAAAAATGCTTGAAAAAAAGGATTCAATTGACGCTCCTTGATGTTCATCACGAGCTAATATTTTATAGGTTAATATACGACTGCGAAACGCTGAGTTTATGATTTCTACACCATCACTATGTTTTATTGTTTGACTACTTTTCCTATGTGAACTACTTCGCAAATGTCCTACCCATGATTTACTGGGTACTGATGTGTTACACGCAGTACAAAAAGGCATTATTATTAAATAAAATATTTGCTCCTACAACACTAAGTTTAAAACATAAAAAATTAAAGAAATTTATGTATTATAGATCTACACACTTAAAAAAGTTTGCGATCACTTTGAAAATTAGATACTTATATTTGTGATATAGAAGTTTTTTTCTGATAAGATTCTAAAAATATTAAAAATTAGAATTAGAACGTGAAACAATAAAGATTAAACGTAGGTAAACATTTTCTGTTGATTGGGTTAAATTTGAAAATATATCAGCTTTGTAAGTGATCTCAAACTATTTTTGATGTGTGTATATTATAATAATATACATAAGGTATATCTATAAAAATTAAATCTACTTTATAAAAATCTTATCCGCATAATGCACTGGTTCAGTGTCTTGAAATTCTTTATATGCATGTCCTAGAAAGTCTTGAAGTGACTCCCAAGATAGTGAGGACTCATCGCACTGTAATTTTACAGTCACCAACGCTGTCCTGTAGCGCACATCAGGGGCGTGTGATATGTAATCGTTGGTTTTATAGAGTTTAAAATCAACCACATACCCTCCTTCCGTTTTCTTGGAGCGACGAGACGTCCCAGATGAAACACGACTTGAGAAACTGGAAGCTAAGTCGCGCCGTGGTTCTCTGCAACTGCCTTCTTCAGCCCGCAAAATATTCAAAATATTTGTTTTCTTCGTTCTGTAAATAGAAAAAAGTGTTAATTATAAAAGTACTTATTCAAAGTGACTAAGAACTTGGGATCAAAACACAAAAAGTTATAGTATTTAAACGTGTAGGTATTGAAACGTACAAGTATTGTCAAAAGATCTATCTATGTATATAAATTAAGTGTGTCACTCATTTGTGTAAAATTAAGTTAAAGGTGTAAACTACACCTTATTCAATTTTAATTAAAATGTGACGATGTTAAACTTAATTAAAATGTGACGATGTTAAACTTAGTTGAACATAATGAAACCTACCTCTTTGTGGTGTTAAACTCGGGTGAAGAGTTTTTTCGTTGTACACTTTGGGTGCAGCTGGGCTTGGGTTGTTTTTGCTTTTTCTCTATCACCTGTTTGCGTTTCTTTGGTGCTACACACTCAGACTCTACTACAGAAGAAGTTTCAAACTCCGAATCAGACCTGTTAAAATACAATCAAATTATAAACAAATATATTCCCAAGATTTTCCGAATAGATATATTGCTAGCATCACGGCTGATTATAGATAATGCAGCCGGCGGGAATTAACCAAGCAACTCACTACTCAGTGGGATAACATAATCAGTAATCACATTTTATAATAATATGCGTTAATAATTATCAGCCGGCAGGAATTAACCAAGCAACTCAGCTGGATAATAATTAACTAAATAATAATTAATAATTATCAGCCGGCAGGAATTAACCAAGCAACTCAGCTGGATAATAATTAACCAAATAATAATTAATTTAATAACACTTACTCACATTTTCTTGTTGGAGAAGATCACTGGAAGATACTGGAGCGAATGTAATTTATTTGAAAAATTGATGGGTTTTTATACATAAAAAGTATCAATTCAGCAATTATCACCTCCCAACAAAATTAAAACTTAACTTATTATTTATATAGGTGTATTAAATTATTTATGTTACTTACGACTATTTAAATCAAAATGATTGAAAACTCATTTCGTCTAATTGCACTTTTGTTATTACAATTGAAATACAAAACCATGTCTTTACCAACACCGCCAAAGCTAATTCCGATTAATTCCGACGAATGTTATGATTTCTGTATGATACATATAAAATGTAATTATAATTTATGTAGGTATGTTCGTTGATCGTCGTCGATAAGTATATGATATGGTAACTATATAATTATGTATAGGTACATGAAAAGTATTAATGAAATATACTCATACCATTGTGCAGAAGTAAAATTATGCAATTTATTGGTGATTTAGGTAAGGACCGTCGTCTATACCTAAATCACCAATATAAGCTGACCGTTAGTACACGGTAGGTATTTAATTATTTTTAAAAGGTAGACGTACCCTGGAAGTTACCTAGTTTGCGTCACAATTATAGAAGTTTCAAATTGCTATGCACGGTTTTCATGGGTGTGTGTGTGTGTTAGTGTGTGGAAGCAAGGTATCTGTTAGTTTACTTACTCAGCGATACAATATTAAAACGACATCGTATTAACCGACTTCTAAAAAGGTGGTTACTTTATTTATCTGTAGGTATGTTGGTTTATGGTTCTCAAATTTGATACAAGGTATGGTTAACGGTATTCTATTAAAAATCCTTTGGAATCGTTTCGATAAAAATAATTTTACAAAAATATTACTACAGACTTATCCCACAAATATGTTAACAAACATTACAAATAATCATTTAAAATATAACTTTTAAATATTAGCAAATAGTTTTGGTATGTGCTTAAACTATATGGTAATACACCTCTTTTTATCCAAGTCGGCTAACAACGTACCTTTATACAAAGCTACGACCAATGTTAAGTCAGCAGTTTGTTCATGTATGTTCTACTTGTTTACCTATGTGTGTTATCGCCACATCGACACATCGTTCCTATACGCGAGGAATGTCTCATATTCTGTTCCCACAATATCTACCATTTGCATCGAGCTACCAAACACGCAGTGCACTACGTCCTTCAGAGGATTAAAAGGAAGATCCAAAATAAAAGCAATGTCATGTAAGTAATTACTTATAATGTTAATTATTTGATTTATAATTCTTTGTTAGTTTACCTACTAAATATCTAATTTATTAGGCGACGTAGTTTTCTATGGAAGTCCTTTAAATTAAATTTTATACGATTATCCTTAATTTTCGTATAACATTTAAGTTCTGTACAAAATTCAAAAGTTGTAAATAAAATAATGAACGCTGAAATATTTAATCTCTTGCTAGCACTTAATTGCGCATAAAGTAGAATATTTTATCAAATTTGAATAGGCTCTGGTGTCTCAATTAGAGTGGCTTCCGAAGAAGTTGTGTAGGTTTGACATATTCGGACTACATTTGCCGATTTTCAATAATTAGACTTAAACCTACATTTAATTTTATTTTCAGATATTTTATCATCACGGATGAAATTGACAAGGAACCCTCATGGACAGCGCGGTGAACCACATAATCAATTTGTAAGTAGATACCTATATATTTTGGTCATTCCAAAAAGTGTAAAATTAAAGTAGCACGTAGTTATACATAATGTAGAATATTTTATCAAATTTGAATAGGCTCTGGTGACTCAATTAGAGTAGCTCCCAAAGAAGTTGTAGAATATAATATCATCAGTAAGGAATAATGTAGGTATTCTTTAGAATAGCTGGAGAGTTTAGACAATACAAAATATAAAATATTAGGAATACCTATTGTAGTTTATTTCGTATGATACTAACTGATAAGGTGCCTATAGGTATTTAACTGGTCACCCGATTCTATATTAGTATGTCGAATAAATTAAAATAAGCAATTACATAATTATTGTGTTTTTATTATATTCCTTATCTGATATTGATAACGAAATACGTCATCATTCACGTTACAATACGTTTGAAATTCATAAGAATTTCACAACTATTAAGTAGGTGCATAACAATAACATTTTGCACATACGAATTATTGAATGGTTGAATTTCAAGTTCTAACTTGATCATCATACCAATAAATGCTTTATGTCAGCATAATTTGATATATCAACTGCGTTAGAAAAAATATTATTACCTAGTTCATTCTTTATTAAACAGTCAATACGAGCATATCTAACATGGTAGGTATTTTATAACTTTCAATCTATTGAAAATTTCAATCTATTTACAAAATACTTAGTATGATTTATTACTAATGTTTTAAATAATTTTCAGAATACCAACTTAAACAAATTTTCAAATGGAATAGAAGAGAGCTCTCCTGAATATCTTCCAGACCTGCAAGATCAGTTCGACTTGGACAACGCAATGAATAGACCTTGGATAATAACACCCAATGAAGAAGTAAAAATAAACAAAAAGAAAACTAATCGAAGAAGACCAATTACAAACAAACGCAGTGCATTGAATTCCTATATTATTAACAGTGAAAGAAGAAAAGGACGACGTTTAATAAAAATTACGATCAAGGAACTCAGTGAGTCAATGGACGACGAAGATGAAGGTAAGGACATAATCACTGCACAGTATATTGTACAAGATACGGTAGATGAGATATCGGATCAAGCTGAAAAATTAATTCACAATATTTCCAAAAAAATGTGTGGCTACTCATATCACATTTTTTAATTAGGTAATAATTCATTAATGTAACTAGTAGATAAAGTGATGACATATTTAGATTTTATTAAAATTTTATTTACTGTGAAAATATGTGTTAAAAAAATTTCAATATTAAGTTGTGTGTTAAAAAATAAAAACCATAGGTAATAATTGTGTGGCTACTCATATCATATTTTTTAATCAGGTAATAATTTATTAATGTAAACTGTGTAAACTGTGTAAAAAATGTGTAAACTAGTGATGACATATTTAGATTTTATAAAAAATTTATTTACTATGAAAATATATGTTAAAAAATTATAAATATTAAAAATGTGTGTTAAAAAATAAAAAACCATTTACTTTAAAAAATTGTTTTATTTATTAAAACTGCGTATAGGAAGACATATTACCTTTCTTGCTCTATTAAATAGTTCTTTATACATAAAACATTTTTAAGTGCACATTGTTTAATATGATTAATACAATTAAAACTGGTTTCAATATTTGAATATTTGTTATGCAACAGTGATAAATTTGGACACTTGTCTTCACCAAGATCTATACAAATACAATTCATACAAAGATCTTGAATCCACTTAACTTTTTCTAAGCCCTTCACAATAATTTCTTTATTTTCTAGATAAGGAACAATTATACGTCGAAATTCTCTATAGTCGATATAACCTTCATTCCAGTAAATCCCTCTGTTTCTCTCCAACCACGTAACTTGTTTTTTTTCATCCGTAGTTAAGTATTTAAATAAGTATGGAGGCTTTATTAAGAACGTTTGGGTATAAACACGAGTGGCCAGAGCTAATTCCTTGACTATAAAGTTATTACAAGTGTCTTTAAAGCCCTGGACATCCACTATAATCGTATTCGGGTTCATGATAATTTTCTCACAGTGCTGCTTAATGGTTTATACTCAATTATACAGTCGTTCAATATAAGACAATATGCCGAAGTTTGATCTGGTATATCAATGTCACTTTCAATTTCCACTCTGACATCCACAACAGGACCCGACTTAAGATTATCTGGTTGTCTAGAACAATCTACGACAAATAACGGAGCAATATTTTTAAATTGTTTCTCACTTAATAACGGTTCACCACGACGACCTCCGTAATATGAGTGTTGAAATCTGGTGTATTGTTCATATATTAACGCAATTCTGTTATTCGAGAAACTTGAATTTAAATTTTCATAAGGGAAGTAGGTTGAATTTAGGTATACTCTAACATCACGAACGTCACAGTGATCAAACTGAGACATATCCAATTTAGGATTATTTTTTCTATTTGTTTGCAGACCAATAATAACAAATCTTGGTTTCTCTATTTGCGATGATGTTTTTATGGACCAAGTATGTTTAGTAGTTTTTGGTAAAGCCGGATATTCATATAAATCCCAATTCCTGAATATCATCTGGAGTGATCGGTCTTTTTCTAACAGTTTTAACATATTTATTTTTTCTCTATCGGATACTTTGACATGTGGTACTCGCCATATTATTTTATTTATAATAATATCTTCTACCGTCTCACCAGCGCTAAGTTTTAGGGCGTTCAGATTAGTATTACTTCGTAACAATATTAATTCATGTTTGCTGTTTATCACTACTTTCTTGAAATCTTCTGCAAAACCAAGAATGTTACAGAGGGGTATGGAAGCAGAAAAGCTACCCCCATTTGTACTATTTATACCATCGATATTCCAACCCCAAGCATTAGATACTTTAGCCTCGTTTTCGTTCATTGATATTAATGATTTCATTGTGGTAGTTATACCAGCGTTTTTTATTTTATCTATTTCCACTCCATTTATCTCATACCTTATATCTTGAAACAAGTAAAGTAAACTATTGTTTGTGAAATGAACGCTACTGACTCTCTCTTTAGAATTTTCAGCCTTGTTTACAACAATAGTTCCTTCCAAAAACAAAGTGCTTGCTGATGGTAATATATACAAGTCTTGTTGATTAATAGGTATCCTGATTTCATCGCTTCTATTGAAACTTGTTACGTAAGGCTTGTAAGAGTGAAATTCAATTCCTTCCACAGAGTTGTTGTATGCAGGAGCGGATAAAACATCTAGTATATTCATTTTAACAAACCAATCGCTTTAAGAAAAGCTTTATTATTGTTGTTCAATTTTATGACCTTTTTGGATCGAGCTCTTATTGGTTTGATAGTTTGAGTAGGACTGTTATGTTTAGTTGAATGAACCACATATTTATTATAATCTATCATGTTTTCTTCTGATATGTAGATACAACTGCACTTCTTCACCTCGCAAATTTATTAAGTTATTATTTATATCTAACAGCCTTATCTGTATGCAGCTTATATTGGTTTGGTTTATTGGAAAGTAGATTGCGTTTTTTGGAATTTCTATAATCCTGTATCCAGGTGGAACATTAAGTGCAAATTCGTGTAAGATGTGACTGGATTGACCGTTTATATAGGAACCGCTAACTATGTCACATTCAATCCTTATGACAGTCGTAGGCAAAATGTTAACTGGAAACTCTGATACATGATATTTATTTGCTTCTAAGATCTGTTTTTTAAATCCCAATAAACTTCCAAATGTACCTTCTTTAGTAAAATCTATAGTTGATGTACAAAATAACATAGTTTTTAAGGTGTTGTTATTACAATTGAGTTTTATGGATGCATCTTTTATCTCAGTTTTTAAATAGTCGCTAATATCTTGTAATTCATAAGTTCCTTCAGGTATCTCGATAACATTTTTAGAACCATAATATAATTTATTATTTGTATTATCAAAATTTGGAATAGAATTATATGTAGAGAAATGTAATAATGCACATTCATACTCCCCAACTAATGGCAGCGTGCTTGGATAATAGGTAGATAATACCGATGAGTTTCCAGTTATCGATAAGGTGAGTGACATCTTGCAAATGATGGAAATGAAAGAATGATATAAAATTTATAGTATTTATTCCAAAAACATTGCAAATATCTTAAACACAAATGTCCACAAATTATTGTGTTAAATTGTTGATATCTACTAAAGTTATAATAAACATCACAGTTCTTAAAATATAGGATTAATTCTCTTGGCGGTTTTAAATCGCCAAAGCTATCAAAATATTCACAATAATTATTTATTTTAACATAAGCTACCCAATGCGTTCCATAATTTTTTGAATTATCTAGGTTAACTATACCACATTCAATTCGTTTAGGTGTTTTTGGTAACTGATCCTTCATGTAAACTCCCCGAAAGTAAGGAATACAATAGGCATACTTCTGAATATCGATATTAGTTAAAGCGCGATTAGGTAGCTGATCAATTAGTTTTTTGATGGTTTTATAAACAATCCCTGACCTTGCTTATGTGGTTTAATGTATAAACCTTTACCTATTGCTATAGCCTCCATAGTTTTATTATGACGTTCAGTTTCTTGTAATTTTTTCTGACCGTCTTTATAATCATTCACTGTTTTAGCAATACCAGCTGCACCACCAGCTAATGCTCCTAAAGCAGACAAACCAGCAAAAATTGGGATTAAAGGTAGAATGCCTCCAGTTTTTGGTATAGGTATCATTCGAGGTACGCGAACTTTTGGAATGCATGGAACTAATTTTCTAGCAACCATATAAGCTATATTTATTAGTGACTTATTATCTTTAGGCGAGAGTTTTTTGATTTTTCTTTTTATTTTCCTAACAAAGTTATTAAAGGTCTTAACACCAGCACCAGACTTCAATTTAGCTTTCATAATTTTGTTTACTATCCACGAACTAATCTTTTCCCCTGTTCGAGCATCTTTTGCTTTAAGTCTTTGTTTAGTCATATCTATAAGACGTAAGTCGGCTTTTTGACGGTTAGGCAAGTCTATGTAGTTTGCGTATGCGATATCGTGATGCATACAAGCTTCGTCTAACTTGTTTACACCTTTATCACCACGTAGTAATCGTTTTGAAAGCTTTGTTCCTGGTCCACAATAGTTATAACCGGGTATGTGAAGTTCGAATGGTAAATGATTAATGATACTGTTTATTAGTCCACCACCTTGCATCGTCTAAAGAATAATGAATAAACTTTAAAATTATATATCACTTATATAATTAACTTATTCCACTATTGCAGTCTTATCAATCCAACTGTGTTCTTTGTTATTTAAACCCAACCATTTTACAAACAGTTTGTTTCCTTTCTTTTTTAATACCTTTTCTATCAAATAGACACCAGGGCAGGACGACTTTTGAAGCTCTTGTTCGTAAAAAGTTCCTAATATGACTTGTTTTTGATTATCTTCGATGCGATATGTTATTGGTACAGTGTTATTTATCTTTTTTATAGTAAATAATTCTGTTGACCAGTTAGGAGTGTATCCTTTCTCAAATATATGTTTGTACTTACTAATTCGAACTTTGTCACCAATTATAAACTTAGGACGACATTTTTGGGTTACCTTTATCATGGAATTTGCAATATTATTTTTAATGTCCGTTTCATTAAACTTATTGACATTAACAGGTGCAAATTTAATAATACGATGTTTTGTGTTGTTATATGTCTTCATAACATCGTTCAAGCCACCATCTATCCACTTATAGTGTCCGTTCAAGCTAAAGTATTTGTACAATTTATTTTTAAGCGTTTTAATAACTCGTTCAACAATTGAAGCCTTTTTGGTTGAAAATGTTGAGTAGTGATTAATATTATAGTTCTGTAAAAGCTTTTGAAATGTAGAATTATAGAACTCAGTACCCCTATCAGTTTGCAGATGAGTTGGTATCCTATGATTAGTAGAAAGTAATTTTTCAAATGCATGAGAGACATCATGTTTGGATTTAGTTTTTAGTGGTTCCACCCAAACGTACTTTGAGAAGCAGTCAATAACTATTAAAATATAGTTATATCCTTTATTAAAGGTTTTTAGGTTTTGCATATCAACTAAATCTGCTTGCCACAAATCATCAATACCTTTTAAAATTACAGATCGTCGAGGAAAATTTTTTCGTGCTGCTTTATGTATTTCATTGACGATTTGTTGTTTCGCCATTTTGATAAACTTTAAGGTCTATGTTTTTCGATCTTTTAATATAGATTGAATTGCGTCTTGAATTAGTTTATCAACTGCGTTTCTTGTGTAAAATTTGTTTTCCAAATGAGTCACTATCTCAGACATTATTGTTTTTAAAGCTTTCTCTATGTGGTTTTGAACACTATTTGGAATAGAACTTTGCAATTTTTGTAAGTCATTCATTAGTACACCTTTCAATTCATCTACATATGTTTTATTTACTGCATCATCTGCGTCTTGAGGAGGTTTGACACCTTTTAACCTCGATGTCTTCAAGTCATAATCTCCACGATCAGATTTTATTAATGCGTTATCATTAAAATCCAGTATTTCCGATATACGCATTCGCTTATGAATATAATGACCAAATTTGTCTACATTCATATTAAAGGTGTATTATGTTGAACGGTATATAGTAAAATGATACACATATAATATTAGTAGATTTATTTATTTGATGATTTTGCTTTCACGTAGTTCTTCAATGATAGATATTACTTCATTGTCTATTCCTGTGTTACCAGCATCTCGAGAAGCAATTAATAATTTTAATCTATCAACCAATTCATTGGGATCATCCCAATATACAAAATCTGTATTTTTTTTCCATATTTTTGTTAAAGGTAATCCTTTTCCTACTTTCTGTCTACAACTTGGACTTTTACTTTCTTGTTCGAAAAGTGGTTTAATAACTTGCAAATATTTTTGTCCTTTATTACTTTTAATTGGTTTTTTTGAATCGAAATCACGACGATGTGCATTCGTTACAAGTAACATTGCCTTATAATTTTGCTTGTCATAGTCATTAACCAAGCTCAGATCAATGTCTCTTTTTAACAGTAACTCTCGCAACCCAGGTGTACTTTCGTACTTGTGTCCGGCTACAGTAATAACTTGATCTCCAATCGTTATGCCAGAGGAACCTAACATTAACTGTCCACGGTTATTTCTTATACCAAATGGTACATCCGATAGTACTTGTGAAGATAATGACCAAGATGATACATCTGGATTAGTATCGACTAATGACTGAAATGAAGAGTCTGATGAGGGTTCCGATTCGTTACTATCATTACTGCTTTCATCTGTTTCTTTCATATCTTGGTCTTGTGGTTCTTGGGGTTCTCCTTTTTCCTCCTTTTTTGTTAGAGCTAAGTGGTTATTAGTGTTGGCTATTAAATTGAGAGATTCTGTAACAGGCTTAAAAACTGTATCAAGAGCATGTCTATTATTATCTTCTAAATCCTTCATTTTACGTATTATTTTCCTGACAGCTTGTGTCGCATCAACAATTTGTTTTTTCAATGATTTATCCATTATGTAAAATAGGTGGTAATCGGATAAGAACCAATTAAAGAATAACAATAACGTGACTGCAGTCTACTTAAATATTCAAATTTCATCTAATAATACAAAAGTGTCAAACGTTTTTCTATAGCAACCGTTGTTTTTCGAACAATCTTTATTAATTACCACATAATCAAAAGGCTCTTTCCATATTAGGGAACACATTTCTCGAAATTTCAACCATGTCATATCGGTGTTAACATGTTCTTCGTAAACATGTTTCAAGTTAACTTCATCTTGCTTAAAAAGCACAATTAAGTTAGCATTATCTCTTACAAGTTGTTTAGGTATTTTGGTATAAGTTTGATTTAAATAAAAACTGTCAATCAATTTATGTCTTCCCATTGCAAAATAATCACGCATATTACTTTGATTTTCACATGCTACATCGTCAAAAATAATCACAGAATTAGGTTTCGCATCTGTAACCTTCAAAACGTCATCATTTGCTTGGTATTTCTAGAGAGTGATACCTGGTACTCGTTGTAAAACTTTTTCTAAAAAGATGTACTTTGGTTGATGGAGAGTTTTAGAATATACATAAACATTCTGAAATGTCAATCCATTTTCATGCAATAGAAGACCAATTAATAAGTTAGTTTTTCCACAATTTGATGGTCCGCAAATGATGCAACGTACTGTATTCGGTAATAATTCTCCATGGCGTAACTTGTTTTTTGTCAAATCGTCACAGATTGTATTGACCTGTAACGATTGTGTTTGTTTAACGAATTTCATGTTTGCTATGTAATACTGATGGACTCGTAATGAAAAGATGAATTTATAACATAAATATTTATAACTACAAGTAGTAGTAAGGAGCTTCAGCGAACGTACGAACAGTGGGACAGCGTGCTCAAATGATATTAATGTGGAATATTCGTTTAGTTACGTTATTTCCCAATCCAAAGTGATATTGGGCATTCTGTCCCACCTTTATCTATTTTAAAAATGTGATCTTAACGTGTTCATGTTAACAAACATGCATCGGGTTAGTTTGCTGTACGAAAGCAATCATCTAGCAAGTGAAATTGGTTAACCATTGACGGAACGGTAGTGTATTGAACGGCATTAAAATGTGGAACGTTGGCTTAGGTAAATTATTTTACAAAGAGTTATTGGGCATTCTACCCCACAGAGTTATTGGGCATTCTACCCCACAGAGTTATTGGGCATTCTACCCCACCGTGACTGAGGTTATCGAAGATAACCGATGGAACTAAGGTGGGGTAGAATGCCCAATAACTCACTACTGTTCTTCTACTGCTTCTTTTTTAAAAACGTGGCTCCATCGATGTTCATCTATGATTTCGCCAATGTCAAGGTAATGCTTGATTTTACCCGCACTGAAGAACTAGTTACTCTGAACTAGTTCGCGGTGCGGGACAAGGAAACGTTGTTCGGTATTGTAATTGAGCGTTTGGGCCTGGATTTTTGCCCAGCGCCAGATGTAACCTAAAAGGAAACGCGCTCCGCAAAAATCCAAGTCCAACGTTTCCGTTCATTTACATCACCAATAAAATTGAATTTCATGGTTGACAGACAGTAAATAAAATACTATAGATAAAGTACCTACTAATTCTTTGAATGTTCTGGAAGGAATATCTTGAATTCTAAAAACCTCTTTGAAATCCAATTGTATCATATAGTTTATGACAGTTATTGTAGAAATAAAATTCAATAGGTACTTAGTTCATAGAATTCATGCTATTGTTTCACTATTTCTACAATAAAATACTGTCATAAATTTTCAATAAAACCTTTATGATCCAGTTGATGGTAAAATATGTATTGTTTACCAATTAATTCCTTTGGACACTATTGGCGTAGGTACTTACTTACTTAGCTATGTAGGTATAGGCCTATTACCTAAGTCTTCTTCTTTCTTTTTTTAAAAATGTGGCTCCATCGATGTTCATCGATGATTTCGCCAATGTCAAGGTAATGCTTGATTAGTTGATAGTCTCGCACAGAAGAACTAGTTATTCCTAACTAGCTCCAGATGCAGGACAAGAAACGTTGTTCGGTATGTGAGTATCTGGGATCCCGATTTTTGCAGAGCGCCAGAGGTAACCTAAAAAGCCACCAGCCACGCGCACAGCAAAAATCCAACTCGCCTACTAATTTACTAATTCAGTGGGAGCAATGTATGTGCAGAAACGATGTGTCAAAAGACCGTCAAGAAAAAAAAATTGGTAACGTATAGGTACCTAAGTCGAAAGTAGTGAGTTTTCGTAAGAAGAGGCCTATTTCTAGTATTCAGTGTTATTTTATGTAGATGTTAGATTATTTTTTTCTGTGCCATACTTTGACTTTAATATATTATACCCCAAAATTGGCCCACAAAAATACACACTGTCTTCACCACGTGACCACAAGTAACTGTATTCTGTGTTGTCACAAGTATATTTATATTATTTTCTGGCAATACGTATTAGCGTAAGGGCGTTTTCAAATTGCACGATAACGACAGACCATATCGTCACGATATCGTGCAATGTGAAAACGCCCTAAAACTGATGGTTCTTTTTAAATTAAATATATCCTTAGAAAGCATGTTTGGGCAAAGTTATGTCTGGTGGCAAAGTTGACGTATTTCACAATATATTATAGGTACATAATAATTATGTACTTTATGTTAATACATTTTTGTAAACATTCTATAAATACAAACTTAATAAGTTAGTAAGTAGGTAGGTATATACAATAGTTACAAGAAAATAACCTGTAGTGTCTTTATATAAAAACATGTTGACTAGCAATTTAAAACCGAGTCTAATTTAGGTAGATGCGCAGATATGTAGGTGAGGAAAAGTTGAAAAATAATTGTATTTATGTCATGAATATACAATTAGATTGATGGTAGGTACCTACCTACTTTGGGAGTTTCTAACGAGCTAATCAAATTTACAATCTCATATACAGATGGTTGTATGTATGTATCTAAGTATTATTATGGGTTGCCTTGGTGTAGGAAAATGGCCTTAGGGAGGAAATATAGCCTTCTCCTAATTGCCGTGCCGTGGAGTTGTAGTGGACTGTATTATGTTGTATATAGGGGCAGATCCAGTGAAACAACAGCGTACAACTTTCACACGTCTATATTGAACCACGTACACGAGAGAAGAGAGAACGGGTACATATTTCTGCAGTGTTGCCACCACATACGTTCTTATGTACTAACACCGATATGGCTAAAGGTCAATTTGACCATACCGATGGTAAATTACATGTTGGTTTCCCAACACTTGGTCAGAGTCACAGATAATTCTTCTTAGTGCAAACCAGAGGAGCTCGGCAATGGAGCAGGAAGGCAAACATTGTGTTGAGTATTATGATAAGATAATAGTTCACTGCTGCGGCTAATGTATACCAAAAGTAATGATGATGGGCAATGTTACCCAGTGATGTGCAGCTGGTTCATGGTCAACATTGCCCATCGTTAAAACCGTTTACGAGTTGACACTTTCAGTTTCTTTTTTATAGAACCTACAATGAATTAGTATGTCTATTTTTATAAGCAGTTAAGTAAGCTTACTTTTTTTAAACATTTTTACATATAAATCGCAATAGAAATAGAATCCACAAGTTTCTACATGTGGTTACATCGAAATCGTGGCGCCAAATATGGCAAAAAGGCGTTGAAGCCAAGATTGGCCCTGCCACAAATATTGTAAAATGAAAACCAGCCAAGTGCGTGTCGAGCCACGCATAAGATAGGGTTACCCACAAAATCCTCTGTAACTCCTGAACTAACAGGGTTATACTGTATAGTTTTCCTTCAAAGTTCATTACATGAACTATCATCATGAAGTTTTCCAGGTTCTTCACGCTAGCTGTAAGACCTATTTAATGATACTCCATTCGATGGTGTATACGCGAGATGGGAGAACAAAATCTAATATATAAAATTCTCGTGTCGCGGTGTTTGTAGTTAAACTCCTCCGAAACGGCTTGACCGATTCTCATGAAATTTTGTGTGCATATTGGGTAGGTCTGAGAATCGGACAACATCTATTTTTCATCCCCGTAAATGTTAAGGGTAGTCCATCTCTAAATATTTTTTTTTGTGATACAGCATTAGAAAATACATACAACCCTGAATTTTCAACCCTCTACGATCAACCCCTATATTTCCATCGCGAATATACATGGCAAAACAACGTTTGCCGGGTCAGCTAGTATCTATATAAATATGAGATATGAGAAAAACCGAGGACGGACGGACATGACGAAACTATAAGATTTATTACGGAACCCTAAAAATCGGACAAGTGTGAGTCGGACTCGCCCACGAAGGGTACCGTACCATTATCTATCAATATCTATATATTTAATACGACAATTTGTCCGTCCGTCGCGTTTTTCAATTTACATGCATATTTTTTTTTAATGTTTTAGATATTTTTTTTTTTAAATATTTGAGGCGATACAACGTTCGCCGTGATAACTAGTTTATTTTATTCTGTTTCTAGTATTTGTTGTAGCGGCAACATTAACACATTTGTGAAAATCAGCCTGGTGACAGATAGACAGAGCGTAGGCGTAGTCTTGGTAATAGGGTACCGTTATACCCTTTGGATATGGGTATGGTAACCCTAATACAAAACTTAGCGCCAAATTTCCGTCATTAATATCAGATTATTTAAAAAAAGGAATTATCCTCAATGACGTTTTTGACATTTTTTTTCTATTATTCCACTATGTTCACCTGTGTGATATCACCTAGGTGAACAAAGTGGAATTGACCCTCGGAAATAAATCATTTTATTTTCCTCAACACTAAAAGTCCAAAATATACATATTGACTAAAGACGAATGGAAAGTTACAACACGATTTTTGTTGTTGTCGAAATGATTACACACCCAGGGTCACGTGTCCCATAAACCTGTATTGCGAATTTTTGAAGACACCGGTCTAGTTCTTTGAACTATAATTTTAAAACTTGTTACGATATAAGTGGACTGCCTTGGTGCCGCTTTGGTATAAGTATGCGACTCGCGACTGCCGTCCCTGAGGCCCCAGTTCGACTCCGGGTCGAATCAAATATTTGTGTGATCCATAAATGTTTGTTTCTGAGTTTTGGTGTTTTCTATGTGTAAGATGTATGTATTTAGAAATATATAAATTATTTTAAAATATATACATCGGCTCAGTTCAGTAGATAGGTATGTTTATTGTTGTGGTAAAAGTACATAAACAAATTTAGCCAGAAGTTAGGTTAATAATCAAGTTCATTATTTAGTGGTAGGTAATGTGAAGGTGCTAGCCCACTTGGCATATGACCTCATTTTTTTTTTGTTTTTTTTATTTTTTGGTGAGTCAATTGAGTTTAGTTGGTGAAGTGTTTAGATGTTATGTGCCGTTAGAGTGTTTTAGTTGATTTACGATATAGGTAATGTGGTGGAGGAGTGAGTTAAGTGTATCTGGGGCAGTTGTAAATAAGGTGGTTGCGGGTTTGCGAGATTATGTTGGTGGGAAGTTCGTGGGGTCATGATAAGTACGAAGGAGTTGCTTGGTTAGGTTAAAGGTTTGCGAGATTGTGTTGGTGCAAGGACAGAGGTCGTTGTTTAGGTTTAGTTGATTAAGTTAGGTTAGGTGGGACATCCGCTTTTGTGTGTGGAAAAGTTACAGGGGGTCAGTACTTTCCACACACTCCCTTAGTCGCCTCGTACGACATCCACGGCAGGATATGGGTTGGGGCTATTCTATTCTGCTGGTCACCACATGGCGGTACGACCTCAATTAGTATGTGGTAAAATTTGAATATTATAGAAGAAAAACTAAAATAAAACAAGTGAGGAGGATAAATCAATCGCGATGAGCGGGCTGACAGCTAAGGCAAAGAATTATGTAAAAATCAGTTTTGTTCTGAAAATACAAAGATATATCGGGGAAACCGAACGCTTTTGATTCCAGGTAGATACTATCCCTGGTACTTACGCGCAAACGTTTGCAACGTTACAGTAACTAGGTAGGTAAATAAATAAAAATATGTTAGGAGAATTCACACAACGCCATCTAGTCTCAAACTAAGCAGAGCAGAACTTGTGATATGAGTAGGTACTAGATAAACTGATATAAATACTTATATATTTTTTTTTTTTTTTGTAAATACTTAGATACATATTATATTGACACAAAGTTTGTCCCGACCGGGAATCGAACCCGAGACTCCGGCGTCGAAAGCGGATGCACTACCGACCACGCCACCGAAGCAGTCAAGCTTGAGCATTTTGTAGACTAGGTAGGTACTAAAAGACTAATAGCAAACAAGTTGTTTAAGTATTTTAGTCACTTTTAAACGATGTCTATGGTTTCGTTCTTGTTTACTATTTTCTATGAATGATTAAAAAAATCGGCTAAAAAGGGTTCTCGTTATTTGTATGGAAGCCCTCTTGTTGAACTGAGGAACTGTTAAGTATTGTAAATGAATTACCTAACAGTGACCTACCTAGGTACTATTCCCTGTCTTCTGTGACCTTGCTTAGAGAAATGATTGTACCTATTTGTTAATCTACAAACAATGGAAATTAATTTTCGCATCGGTACCTAACTACCTACATTAAAACAGCAATCTTAATTAGCGTCAACTGTGTAAAGATCTGGTAGAAATGTACTTAATTTTTAATTGAATGCTTCGATCAAATAAACTATCGAAGATTGAATTATGTAGGTAGGTAAAATCAGAAGCATGCGTACGTTCACTAACTTCTTTGTGTCCTGAGTGATAGTGGCCGTGCCTACTGTGGGCGACAGGGGACCCACAGTAAAAGCCCTGCAAAAGAACAACATCCTTTAGGTGTTTCAGGGGCTGCGCTTCTGTATATGAAAAGGCGGCGATGTGCGTAAATGATTCAAAAACTCTCTCAAATAATAATCTATTACCAATATGTTTGTACTACAGCGGGTGCCAAGGAAATATGCGTAGAAAAACATAACCTTTGTTCTTACCGTCGCGTCGGGCGAAACCTTCTTAGTATTTATAGTGGCTATTATTGACACACTGCATTGTTTATTAAACAGCTTCAGAAATAAGGTAAATAATAAACCTGTAGTCTACAGATGGAAAGGTTCCGAAGAGAATATTGAACTGTAAGGAAATTGATACAGGTCCATCATTTTGCTTTTAGAGGTTTTGTATGGGATATTTACCATGTATTGTATCGAGTTTCCGATATTTCTTCACTGTTGAAAGCGCCATGATCACGATATAATCGATCAATCATAATAAATATATGTATGTAGGTATCTCGAACTGTAAGTTCCGTGGCCCAAGGCCGCTGCCGCTCTTACGTCCATTGCCGAGCGCCTCTGGCGAACTCCCAGGGAATTTCTTGAAATGAAATTGGCGCCTGGCGGACTTTGGCCACCTGTTTGGGTGGCCTCTTCAGGGGTTTGGTCGGGTTTCATCCAGCGTCGTTGGGTTGGGTTTTATCCCGCGTCGGTGAGTGAATCTGGTCCCGGCGCTGACTCGCCCACGCTGTGTAAATTTACGGTAACCTAAATTTGGGATAAACATCCCAAAAGGGTAATCTGAGGCATAGATACGCCCACTCTCCGCTAGTAACTACGGATTCTACGGAATAGGGGTGTTAGGACGCCCAACTAAGGGTTAGTTCTGATTCTGAACTGTTCTATTTGAAGGAACAGCGGTGTGCCGAGACTGAACAGTCTTTTTGACCAGTCGCCCTGCTCCTCCTTTGTCTTCAAATGACTCACAACCTCTCATAATATATTTTTTTTATTTTATTTATTATTATATTATATTTTTATTTAAATTTAAAATGATTTGTAATAACTACTCAAAGAGCCGCTGCCTCCCACTGCTCTTTGGGAGGGTATCAAAAAATTGTAAGACTGTGACATTATAATACGTTTCTTTGTTACTTGTGTATTATGTGTACAAGTTATGCGTTATGTGTACAAGTTATTGTGAGCTTCACACCCGCCACACTCCGATTACATATAATTTACTTATTCATTGTTAAAAGTGAAGAATGAAGATTCACTAGTTAAGTTATTCGCAGACCTCTTTGTGGTTCGCATACCTCTTTGTGGATAATTCCCGGGTCGACGAACGTGGCCTGCAGCCCCCCACCATCGCCAATTGCCTGATATTGTTATCAGACAATGTGATGTACGGGCAGTGCTGCGATCACTCGACACGTGGAAAGCCAGTGTCCCTGACGAAAATGTGCTGCTGAGTTGTCTCCAGTATTAACGTCTGTACCGCCTGTCATACTCTTCGGGGCTAATGCCGGAAACTGGAAAGAGGTGAACGTACAACCGATCCCCAAGAAAGGGGATCGATCCGATCCAAGCAACTGTCGACCCATAGCTGTCACCTGTCATTTGCAAGGTGTTTGAGCTCCTCATCAATAAGCAGCTCATGCGATACCTAGAGGATCAGTCGCTAATCAATGATCGGCAATATGGCTTCAGGCCAAAACGATCAACGGGTGACTTCCTGGCATTCGTCACGCATGTATGGGGTGAGGCTATGGAAAGGTACGGCGAGTCCTTGGCTATTAGCCTGATGATGATATGATTCCGAACAACGCGTGCCGGGCAGAGATGTCACTCTCATACTGTGGAAACCGTCGTCGCGAGAACCGAGCGTTTTAAACATTCGTTTCTCTGCCGAACGATGGTGGCTTGCAACGCCCTGCCTGCGCATGTGTTCCCTCCCTCCCACATGTAATCCTGGGTTCTCCACCACTTATAGTACTTTTTATTATCTCTCTCTACTTTATTATCTCTCTACTCTAGTATATTATTTATTTATACACCTCTTAGTGAGCACAATAGACGATGGACAGATTCACGTGTTATCTGTGGTGAAACTTAACTCATATTTAATTGTAATATTGTCTTTTGTCAGAAAGTCATAATTAATTGCCTCCTGTGTCTGAGCTAAAAGCAAAAAGTAACTAAGTGTAGGTACTTTTACTTATGTAGGTATAAGCTATATAAAATGACGCTTGTTTATGAAATTGCGGAAATACGTGATCTCTGTCTACCTTAACGGGTAATCTAGACAGATATCACGTATTTCCACTTATTTCTCTGTTTGTCTTACGGTCTATAGTGACCTTCTGTATCTTGCCTTGCACGTCAATATCATAGGTCTTCTCGTCGCGCCGAACTACTCTGTGTGGTCCAGAGTATGGGGCTTGTCACTATAGACCATTTGAAGCCAGATTACATGCCTTATTGCTTATACCTAATTGGCTAGTTCGATTATAAGACGGTGTGGCCTATGGCTTATGAGCAGCTGGAAACTGGTAGAAGCTTGTAGAAGGGACTAGAACCGCCTTCTAGCAGGCCCATGTCACTCGCCTAACAATCGCAAAAAATACGTGACGTCAGCGACAACTTGAAGTTGTAAGTCAGTAAGGGTTGTCTCTTGTTTGTGACACGGCATTGACCATAGAGTTGATATTGAGGCATTAACTTCATAATTATTGGTCAAATTATGCTGGTACTTTCCTGACAACCCTAACGTTCGAATTATGTTCTCTGTAAACAAAAGAATGTGCTTTAATTAACGTCGGAGTGTAAGTTCCCCTATTCAGTGCTTCTAGCTAGTATGATATAGACGTTTCGTATACATAAATTCGTTTAGGACTAAGGTAAAGGACCACTATTTGCCATCTTCAGCTCCATAAGTTGATTTTGATTACTGCAGGGTGGAATTTTTTAATGACACCTGGAGGGAAAGTGCTCTACATGCTGAAGATAGACAAATATACTCAAAGAAAACATTGCTTTATTTTTAAAAAGAAACAGAACTGCATTCACAGATTTTCAAAATTCGATTGCCACACCCGGGAATCGAACCGGGTAAAATCCGAAAAAATAACAGCCTGTACTTTTTGGCATTGATCGACAGGGTCAAGTATCTTGAAATACTGGACCTCTTAAGAAATGAGTTAAATGTTTTACCCGAGGAAGAGCGAAACAAAGTAATTCTACAGTAAGATGGTGCTCCGACCCATAACAGCAGAATCACCACTGTTAATAACCATTTGAATACCTGGATTGGTACAAACGGCACAATCAGATGGCTTGCGAGATCACCAGATCTCACCCCTTTAGATATTTTTTTATGGGGATATGTAAAAAATTCAATTTACCAAAATTCCTATGCAACTGTAAACGAGTTAAGAAATGAGGTCGCTATTAAAAGTTACTGAAAATGAATTCCTTAAAAGAATAAATTTTTGTATCCAACAAAATGGAGCTCATTTCGAGCAAATAATTAGCCCTTTTTTTTCGTTCAATTAAAAAAGATTAGATTTCATGGTTTTCCTTTCATTTAATTTACCACGTTTGTTAGAGAGATTTGATCCATTATGATTGACCCTATCGATCGATGCCATAAAAGTACAGGATGTTATTTTTTCGGATTTTACCCGGTTTGATTCCCACGTGGTAAATTAACGTGTGGCAATCGAATTTTCGAAAATCATTGAATGCAGTTCTGTTTCTTTTTAAAAATAAAGGAATGTTTCCTTTGAGTAAAATTGTCTATCTCCAGCATGTAGAGTACTTTCCCTCCAGGTGTCGTTAAAAAAATCCACCCTGTCAGAGGTGCTACCTACTTACAAATATGTAGATAAGTATTTACGTACGGGTGCAGTTGTATTGCTACGATTATTTTTTACAAGATGCCCGAATAAACAAACATATTTTTTCTCATAATAGGTATAGTATTATAAAAAAACCGGCCAAGTTCGTGTCGAGGCACGCATAAGATAAGGTTCTGTAGTTAGTTACCCATAAAAACCTCTATAACTTCTGAATTAACCGAGTTATATACCATCGGATATACTCGTAGTTTTCCTTAAAAGTTCATTTCATTGACTACGAACCTGGAATTTGCTTAGGGTACTCACGACAGTCGTTTAGATTTTAGAGTTTTAGGGTTGGGTCGCCCTGTTTTCGCAAAACATGCTCTTAATATCTCGCAACCGGATACTCAAATCAAAAAAAGTCCTCTTAGAAACCTTTCAATGTTTTTTAAATATCTATCTAATTATACCCCACACGATGGAGTAGATGCGAGAAATAAATTATCATAATATTCCAAAATTTTATTTTACCGCTTTGTTGGCGTAGGAAATACACATATCCATTCAAAGTTCCATTATTTTTTTAGCACCCACCGTTTAGGAGTAAGGCCGAGGACGGACAGACAGACAGACATGACGAAACTATAAGGGTTCCGAGACTTTCACTATGGAACCCTAAAATAGAGTGGAACAACATGGAATCGCAACAACAACTTATTTTTTGTCTTATCGTAAAAAATGTACTTAGTTAAGTAATATTTATAAATAAACAACTGCCTATGTAGGTACCTACCTATAAAGGTTTGCTTCGGTTAATCATGCGTAGCTAGTAGTAACCAGGCCTATGTCACTCGCCTAACAATCGCAAAAATACGTGACGTCAGCGACAACTTGAAGTTGTAAGTCAGTAAGGTTGTCTCTTGTTCGTGACACGGCAGTGACTTGATATTGCGGAATTAACGTCATAATTATGGTCAAATTATGCTGGCACTTTCCCGACAACCCTAACGTTCGAATGATGTTCTCTGTAAACAAAAGAATGTGCTTTAATTAACGTCGCAGTGTAAGTTCTGTATGTAAGTACTATTCCCTATTCTGTGGTAGATAGTATTTACGTAGGTACGCTGAACTCGAATTCCTTCCTCCCTAATCCTGTGCTCGAAGTTCGAACTGTACCTACCTTCTTACTTTTACATAGCACCTATAATAAAAAGGGTTTATGTATTCCAAGTCTTAATTTGCACGAATTTGTGGTATCCACGTGATGTTTAAGTCACACACATATCACGCCTATATCCCCGAAGGGGTAAGCAGAGGGTCATTACACATCCACAATTTGCCAGTATTTTTAGTCCCACGTAATAGGGGGCAAGCCTATTGCCGTCACCGGGCACTCTAGAAAGTGGGTTATATGTCCAAAATGGCCGAATTAATTTAATAAAATAAGCAGCTATATTATTATTTTGAAAAATAAATTTGAAACCCGTGGTCTTGCGATGAAATGTTGATGAACGGCAACAAAATCTTACGTGCCAGCCACTGTGGCACAGCAAATTAAAGTTCTGGGCGTCTCGGACTCAATGTTTAAAAGTCAATGTTTCCGATGTACTCCTAAGTTAGCTACTTACTGACTGCTTGAACTAATTGTATGTTTGCGCACTGCGTCCGACATTTTTCATCCATTTTCTCTTAATTGTTAACTTTGAATGATGAGGTTAAATTGCAAACTCTGAGTTGTAAAAATGAATAATATTATGGATAATAGTGCTAAGTACTGTTCTTTGTTAGTTATCTCAAGAAATCTTAGATGTTATATTAGTTTTCCTGTTCGAGTAGTGGCATCAAGGCATGATCCAAGGTGTTTCTTGGCGAGGTCAGTATGAATACATTTCTTACCTGAAACACTGACACTGCACACACTCCTATCACTAACTACGTACTTAACAAAACAAGTATCACGAACTTGGCTCCACACACGTAGAATAGAATGCTCAGTTTTCTTATTTCTTTTGCCTGATTTCATTAGGAACACACTAGCGTATAAAAAGTATTTTTAGTAAATCCAGGCAATTATGCCAATATTTATCAGTTTTTTTTAATAGAGTCCTGTTTTATTATTATTAAGGACACACACACACACACACATATCACGCCTATGTCCCCGAAGGTGTAGGCAGAGGCGCATTACACACCCACAATATGCCAGTATTTTTAGTTCCACGTAATATGAGGCAAGCCTAGCAGTCACCGGGCACACATATTCAAAATTCCCGAATGAATTTAATAAAAAGTAGCAGCTTTATTGTAGTTAAAAAAAAAATTGAAACCCTTTGCCTTGCAATGAGATGTTGATGAAATGCAACGAAATCTTACGTGCCAGCCGCTATGGCACAGCCATTTAAGGTTCTGGGCGTCTCGGATTATTATTAAAGAGCCAGCGATAAAAAATGCTTTGGAATAACTATGGATGGTATTCTGGCAGCTGGTTATAATAGTTGTGTACACCCAAAGCTGGGCATTAACTCGTTAATCCGTTAATCGTTAATTAACGAAGTTAACATTTCGAGTAACGGATTAACTTAAGTTAACTCAAAAATATGTTAACGGACTCGTTAACTTCCGGTACATTTCCCCAAGTGCGTTAAACTTTAATCCAGCTCCCGTGGTCGCGTTGTGTCCAGGCACGTTGCGAAAATTAGCCAAATCGGTCCAGCAGTTTTCAAGTTTTAGCGACAAACGAACGGCAATTAATTTTTATTTATAGAGATTCCAATTTAATTATTTGTATAGTATACAAAACTGATAAATTACAATTTGTCTTATCATGTATCACTTGAAAAGCCTAGTGTAAATGAATTCATAGTTTAATCATCTTACATTGTCATATATATCAAGTGAATATACAGACAAACAAGTGGGTATACATAGTATTATTTAATCAGTATCTATAGACACTTCAATCATCATCCACTGAGCCTTTTCCCGATCTTTTTTTTAATTCTGCGTCCCAAGGCCGCGGCTGCTTCCATGTCCGTTGCCGGGCGTCTCTGATACGCACGCAGAAGCTATTTTCAGTGGCACCTTTTCCCAACCTCCCAACCAAGTTGCGATCGGCTTTCCAGTCTAACTGGGAAGCGACTGAACTTCGATATTTTTCCTATAATTACTTATGTATTTTACTGGCTATTGGGATATTTTTAGTCGGTTATCTTTTAAAGTAGGTTCCTTTTTACAATATTCAAAATAAGTACGGTTCGCGAGGCGTAAGCTGAGCTTTGCATTTGTGTGAGTGCACATACGTGAACGTATTTGACCGTTTTTACACACACATGTGTTGTACACAACCTTTTTTTTACTCTACTTTTCGTGATCACTCACACAAGTGCAAAGCTCAGCTTAGGCCTCGCGAACTGTACCTACATAACATAACATAACATCACGCCTTTTTCCCCGAAGGGGTAGGCAGAGGTGTGCAAACACACCCACATCTCGCCAGCTATGTTAGGTCCCATGTAATAGGGGGCGAGCCTATTGCCATTTACCGGGCACAAGGTCCAGACTCTGGGATAATTATCTGGATAAAATTCTAAAGAGAATTATACATTATCCACCAGATCCGGGAATCGAACCCGAGACCTCGAGTGTGGCAGTCCGTACATAGTACCATTGTGCCACCGAGGTAGTCTGAACTAAAACTGAAGAACTGTACCTAATAGACACTTCAATAGAGTTGAGTGACTTCTTGCTTCTTGTGATACGAGCGACTTTTGTCCGTCGATAATATATATTTACAAATTGTATCGAGTAGATAACGCACACGAAGGACAAAAAAAAATAGAGATCTAATCGGTGTCTTGCGCGGTGCTTAGCGCCGCACCACGCCATAGGTTTTTGACCCCTTAGGGCTAGGTCAAATTTTCGATTTTTTGGCTTGCCTCCAGATCGAGGGCTATCCATAGAGGGGTCAACCATCATTGGAGCATAAGCAGTTCTCGAGAGCTAACGGGTGACAAAAATTACATTCTCCATTTCTAAATATAAGTAGATGAATCTATTTAGGAAGCGCTGCTTGCTAGCGTTGAGGACTGAGTGAAATCCTTTTTCAGTCCAAGGTGGCCCTATGTGCCTATTCTTTTTCGATTATTTCTTATTCTTATTCGATTTCTTTGTACTAGTCGTAATGAATGAGAACAAAGTGCCGGTTTGACGAAACGCTAATTGTTTACGTAATAACAACATGTAGTGAGAAACTATTTGTCAGTAAGTATGTTTATAGAGATCTTGTTTGTATTGTTAAATTGTTGTCACATATTTGCTGGCTTAGTTGCATCCTTTGTTTGTTTATCAACCGACTTTTAAAAAAGGAGAAGGTTTCAATTCGACTGTATGTTTTTTATGTGTGTAAATTTTGAGACGGCCCAGGACTTTCAATATTGCTGCTACTTTTTATTAAATTCATTCGGCCATTTTGGATTTAACCCTTTATAAATGTGCCCGGTGACGACAATAGGCTTGCTATCTATTACGTGGGACTAAAAATACTGGCATGGGTGTGTAATGCACTTCTGCCTAATGCCCCGAAGGGATATAGGCGTGATATGTATGTGTGTGTCAGTGAGCATTATGTTTAGCAAACTAGAAACGTGAATTTTTAAGCAAATGACTACTAGGTACTTATGACATAGACAAGTAAAGAATCACTCAAAGAATCAAGAATCAAAGAATCAATTTCGTTCAGTTTAGGAGTTCATTTATTCAGTTTAGAAGAGTTTAGGCACATAAAGAGCACATACTCGTATGAATGTCAAAATTTTACAATTTTATGTCAAACAATATTTTAAAAATACTAAATTAAGTACATAAATAACCATTTGAAAATGATTCTTTCGCTGGTTCGGTAAGTTGGTTCTCCTGAGAAGATACCAGCAAGACAAACTCAGGTAGAATATCCATTTTCTTTTTTAATAAAGTTTTGTTTACATTGTGTTACAATTTATATTGTACGAGTGGCTAACAACAGCAGATTAGGGTGACCATGCATGCAGAAAGGAAGATCATAGTGTCGTAGATATTCACTTAACGGAGAAAGTCATTGTACGAGTACAATTTCAATTAGCACTATGTTGTCATAAATTTATCGAAACAGTGACAGACTACAGTCAACGTATTTGTTGTCTTTTTATCCGACTTCCAAAAAAGGAGGTTATCAATTCGACTGTATGTTTTATATTTTTGGTACGAGAACCCTATTACTGAGACTTCGCTGTCCGTCCGTCTGTCTTGCGTTTTATCTCATGAACCGTGATAGTTAGAAAGTTGAAATCTTCACAGATGATAGCAACAAATACTAAAAAACAATATTTAAGGGGGCTCCCATAGAAAAAACGTTGTTTTTTTTTTCTTTTTGGTACGGAACCCTTTGTGCGCGCGTCCGACTCGCACTTGGCCGGTTTTTTCATGTTTATTACCTCACTAGCTGATCGCCTGAGCTCCGCCCGCCTGACTTAGTTTACCCGTTTCCGGTTCCCGTGGGAACACATTACCGGGATAAAAAGTAGCCTATATTACTCAGGGTGAATGGAGCTTTCCAATGGTGAAAGAATTTTTCAAATCGGCACATAGTAGTTTTTGAGTTTATTCATTACAAACATACACACAAAAATACAGATCTTTCCTCTTTATAATAGTAGTATAGTAGTAATATAAATTTACTTATTTTGGACTGGGTAAACCGATCTTGAAAATTTTCCTTCATTCTTTCTTTCCCTTACTTCCCAAGTGGTCACATTTCAATTTGTTCCCATTCCGACGATCGATGATTTATTTGGTCACATTTCAGTAATTTTAAGTTGGTATGTGTCAATTTTAAATTTAGGTTTTCAATACAAAATATTTATTTACAATAAGAATTACAATATACAAAATATACATAATTATAGACTAAAAATATTTACATTACAAAATATCGTTTAAAATATCCTCCGCGTCACTGCCGACTGGGAAGGTTCACAGAATGCTGGCTGTGTTGCCACGTTGGATGGTGATACCTATTCTTTGGGCCAGAAAATAGCCAGCGTTCTGGTCCGGAGAAGTATCGATTAGGCGTTTTAAAAGATTACTTTTAGGTCCTACCTACCTATGTACCATCGGTCCTGCATAGCGGCTGGAATTTAGATTCGGATTACATAACGGTAGGTAATTAAAATGACAAAGGATGATGTGCTTAATGCACGCACTAACACCTTTTTAATCTAAAGCATTAATTAAAAGAGTTTTTTTGTAAAATATTTGTAGTAATAGGAAATTCAGACATATTTAAACGCATAGCAAATTGCTAACCTTGTCCGCCACGGTTACACTACTATGAAAAAAAAACAATCAAAGAAATGAACCTTCACCACTGTGGTCAATGAAGTTTGACGTCTAAAATGACGTTTAATTTTTAATCCATTTGTAAGATTGTTCGAATGTAAGAAAGTAGATGATGGACTTGGGTTTTTGCGGAGCGCGTGGCGTTGCCTTTTAGGTTACCTCTGGCGCTGGGCAAAAATCCAGGCACAAACGCTCAATTGCAATACCGAACAACGTTTCCTTGTCCCGCACCGCGAACTAGTTCAGAGTAACTAGTTCTTCTGTGCGGGAAAAATCAAGCATTATCTTGACATTGGCGAAACCATACGTTTTTAAAAAAAGAAGAAGTAGAATAATAATTAATCTATATCCCGGGTTTTTCTTTATAAGTATAACACAGTATTGGTAAATGGTATGAAACAATTAACACGCTACATGACGATGCATGACGATATCATTAACGCCTTTGACAGGTGTATCCGCAGGTGACATCTAAAAAAAATCATAGGCAATTAGTGACAGGAATAGTTTTTAAACTGAATGAAATTAATTGCCCTTTATATTTTGTAATATCATGTCAAGCAAGATTACCTTACTATGCAACAATTTCAATCTAGACGAGTATGGATTCTTTCACGTCCAAGAAGTTGGCACCACACTTATTCCGATAGCTCGAAAATGCAGTGCTAGCTCAAAGTTTATAATTTGCGAAATTTGCGAAAAATAATTTGTTTTCGGGTGTGATATTTTGGAACAATATAGAACAAACCTAGAACAACCGCCAGAAACGCCATATCTTAAAAGTGCGGTCCAAGCTCAAAATCAGCTTTTTGTATTTTCTCTGAAAGAATCATTCTCAAGTCTATAAAATTTTGGAACAAAGTAAAAAAAACCTAGAACAACTTTCAAAATGTTTGTAATCGATAAGTGTGGCGCCAACTTCTCGGACGTGATATTTTCTCTATGGAAATAATTTTAGTATCTTAACAAGCCAAGAGTCTTAAGTACCTACTAAACACATTGGTCTTGCTTTCGATGGCGTACCTAAGTTGGTTAATACCTACACAGGTAACTAATTTATGAACTTTTTATTATGTTACTATCAGGCTGTATCTATAACGTGTCAGTGCTTGAAAATTGTGGATAAGAGCTATTAGTTTCAACGTCTCAAAATGGCGTCATCACCTCACCCAAATTATCTACCTACTCATCAAAGTGTCTTATTGGATTCTATCGGAGTATAATAAATAGGATACCGGCACGAAACCAGATCGATAATAAGGTGAAGTTGCTAAACCAACATCAGTAGGTTTTTTTTTCTTTTATTTTGTCGAGGCTTTTGTCCATAATGGGCATGTCAGCCTCATCATACCCTAAACAGTTTACAGCAAACAATCATTATTAACATATTTAATATACAGGAATCATTAAGGGTTAAATAGTTGCCACAATAGGTCTACTTTTTCTGACGAAGGAGAAGTCAGCAGTCCCAAATATTGCTCAACGTCATAGGTGTTTAATTTATATTTAGCACTCAATGATTGACTTTCATCTCTATTATTTGAACATTGAATAAGGATATGGTACACATCTTCCATCAGTAGGTAGATATCATTCTTTAGTTTTGACAGCCATACATACATATATTATTAATACCGATATAAAAAGTAACCGTAAAAAACTGTTGTCGGCGTAACTAATTTCATCATGTAATAAAAGCTATGACGATTAAAGTAACGACTTGGTATTTTAACGATATGTGGTTGAAAAAAAACGTAATAGGTGTTAAAACTTATGCGTAATGGTTTTATATTTATTGTTATTCAAAATAAAACATATTTTTTTCCTCTATAGTTTTTTCTTCGACTGTTATTAAATTCTAAAAGACTATGCCAATTGGCGCGTATCGAACGAATTATTTCGTTATCTTAGTTATTGAATTTGAAATGAAACTCGTGTAACATGAGTTAACATGACACAGATAAAAAATATGCAAATATTTGTAAGTATTTCGTATTTGTTTATGATTTAAAAAAACTATAACTTCCTGAGATACTAACATAAAAAGATAAGATGTTTTAAAGTGTCAAAAACTTTATTTACATAAAACCTTAGATGAATTAAAAAACAGATAATGACAAATTTGGTTAAAACAGAACAGATCAGATAATGACAAATTTGGTTAAAGATGGAGATAGCTTGGTTGGAAGTGCTCATCTTTTGTCCCTTGTACCCTTGTACCAGACAAATGTATCATATAAACTACGGAAGGTATTCATAATTATATTTTTGTGACAATTGAACGAATTTAGAGGTACCTAGTGATTAGTAGGTACTTAGGTAAGTACATAAAGGTAGCTCTACACGACAGCAGACGTCGGTAGACGCGTCTGCAGATAGATCCTCGCGAACCGTACACACATCTCGGGTCAATCAGTCAATCCTCGACTTTTGCCGTCACCGGGCACACATCATTGTATGTGTGCCCGGTGACGGCAAAAGTCGAGGATTGATGATTATGATTGACTGATACATGGTTATGTCCAAATTGGCCGAATTATATTTAATAAAAGCAGCTATATTGTAATTTTGAAAATAAAATTAAACCCGTTGCCTTGTGATGAAATGTTGATGAAAGGCAACAAAATCTTACGTGCCGCTATGGCACAGCCAAATAAAGTCCTGGGCGTCTCGGACTCGTATACAAGCAACATTTAAAAAATAAAAAATAAATCTATTGATTGCTCTCTGCTGCTGCTTCTAATTATTTATTTAGTAAATATTGGATGGAAGCAGGCGTTATCTGGCGAAAATCCATGACAAAGTAATGGTTTATTTAGTACCTACTTACAATTATTACTTGAGTGTGCATCGCAAAAAGCACCACAGATGTATCTTGCGTGTAGGTACTCTCAGTTGGGATTGCGACAACCGCGACAACACTGATGCGTCTGTTGGAGACGGATACCTGACGATAACGCTCGCGCCAAATCCCTTTGATTTGTGCCACAAAAACTGACAACAAACGGATTAGTGGCAGACTCATCGGCCGACGTTAAATACCTACCACATACTAGGAAATACCCCGTCAACGTTGGCAGACGTATCTGCAGATGTCCGCGCCGTCTGCTGGTGCTATTGCTGACGTATGGTGCTAGCTTTAGATTCTAATATAGGTACATACTACATGCAGAGGCATGTAGTATCTTACTTACTTATCATAGACTTTATCTGATAAAAATTAAATGACAACCAAGTAAGTAGAACATTAACACCCGTATTCACAAACGACACTATGAGGCGCGCGATCGCTATGCGCTGGCTAAACGTATTGAATTTTCAGCGCATAGCGTTTGAGCACCTCAGTGTCGTTTGTGAATACTGGTGTAAATCACTAACACGGTTTGTCAAAGTGACATTTTGTAAACAGACCATAGACAAGACCTCTAACGGTTTAATATCAATGGCCATGAACGGCCTCTACGATTTTATCGCGCATAGGACAATGTCAAGGCATTCATACAGCCTATAATTAACATTCAGAACACGAATGCGTGGGCATATAACAGAATGTCTCTGTATTGTTCGAGGAAGTACCGCAAATGTGCTAGAAACTATCAGTCGCTACAGAAAATATTAACTTTGGCACATAGGGCAACATTTGGCAGTTTATTTTATAGAATAACAAGCTGACCCTGGACTTGGGTTTTTGCGAAGCGCGTGGCAGGTTGCCTTTTAGGTTACCTCTGCAGCTCTGGCGCTGGGCAAAAATCCAGGCCCAAACGCTCAATTGCAATACCGAACAACGTTTCCTTGTCCCGCACCGCGAACTAGTTCAGAGTAACCAGTTCTTCTGTGCAGGAAAAATCAAGCATTACCTTGACATTGGCGAAATCATCTATGAACATCAATGGGGCCACGTTTTTAGAAGAAGAAGAAGCTTTAGTAGCGTTAGTATTAGGCAATAGTGCCTATAAATAATAGTGCATAATATCCATCGGGTTTAGTATATTCCTATAATAGTTTTTTTTTAATTCCGCGCCATTTTTTCGGGCATGGTGACAGTTAACACCAAGACGCTTGCATGTTGTGCTATAATTACAACAAAAAAGATAAGTATTAGATATTATAGTGGCAGAATTTAGTAGCAGAAGGTATTTACAGTGGCGCCCGGCGGTTCCTAACTTCGGTCACCAACCTAGGTATTATTATTTATCTTTATACTAGACAACCGTTTTGCTATCAGTCCTTAAACTTCTAATATAAATATTTCATTATCAAAAGTCAAATCGGTCCAACCTTTCTCGAGTTTTAGCGAGACAAACGTCTACAGATATAGATGATTCATATCCAAACATAATTTTCTAAAATTTTTTAACGTTATAAACTTTTATAGACCATAGACACGGTAGTGAAGACTTATAAAAAAGTCTGCTGCATCATGTACCTACGTAAGTAGGTATGTTAATTCTATACTACACACATCGGAGATTTCTACTTCGAACTCTGTTAGTAGATGGGTACTAATTTACAAGTCTGGCATCTATCTGTTTTCTATCAATCGGCTGTCTGCTTTTTATTACAATTAATGACAACTTATTTAAGAATTTTATAAGAATGAAATAAAGTAGATTTTTTACAATCTGCCTGTATTTTTATCAATAAGTAGACAGACTAGGCTCTATTTAGGTACTATTACATATATGTTCGGTGTTATAGGTAGGGTTGCCCCTTATGCCCTCATTTCGAGGGACATGGTGTGTATTTCACCTCTGCATACCCCCCGGAATATAGGTGTGATTGTACAAGTATTTTATGTTAATAAGTATTCAAGAGTTCTAATTCCATTAAATTGTATTTAGACTATTTCAAAGTATTCCTAGTACCTACTCGTTACTCGAGATATTTAGTGACACACGCTAACTCAGGGCGTGGACTGATTCAAAATAGCGACATCCGTACCCACAATGAGATGAGGCCACCGGCTCATTATTCAATCACACTCGCGTTGCATTATAATAGTCCTTTGTAGACCACTTACAATAAGACATGTTATGGAAGAGTTAAATTACCTACCAACCTGCATTTTTTTTGCTTTGACAGGAATATAAACTGTAGCTACACGTTAATGATCCACTCAGCGCTGGTCAGCAGAGGGAATGCGTGCTCCATCTTCCAACTTAGCTATGCCCAATACACATGAGCATCACTCATTGCAAGTCACTGTTGCAGTTGAAGGGATTTTCGCGTCCTACCACCCACAGCCATACTCTAAGCGGAATAATGCGTCTGCTCATACCTTCGGGCAAACAAGGGTGTATAATGTATGTGTTACATACATATTAGAAAGGGTATTCAGAAAATAATGAGTTTAACAGATACTTACTTATATTAAACTTAGTTTGTGTGGTGTGGCAAGTCTGCTAAAGGCTTTATTTTATTAAAATCTGGTGGCAGAAAAAAAATATCCCGCTAAGATTCTAAATTTTAATTTAGAAAATTAGATGTCGCGAGAATCTGTGATGCGAGCACAGTCGTTAGCAGTGATTATTGATTATTATTGAATTAAAAAAAAAGATCTAGATAATGACTAAGTAAATGGTCAATTTTCGACCATAACCAATCGATGGCCAGTCTTTTTATCTAGTTTTATGACCAGGACCTTAACCTATAAATCAACGGATGGCTCGCGCATGACTCGTTTAACTACCTTCATACATCATTGCTTGTGTACACACTCAGTCGTTTCTTAGAACTAGCTTCACGAATCTGAGATATTAGTACTGAAATACAAGTCTTTCTGAATCATTATGTTAGACGCGGAACGATGTTTTCGATATGCGATCTCTTCTATATTCAGTAGACGTCGGAACGAATTTTTTGTTGGGACCAAATAACCCCATAGTAATATTAATACTTTCGGTAGTATGACTGTTTCAGTAGTCTAGACATAGACAGAGGAGCATACACCAGTCCCCGTTCGACCTCTAGGTAGCTCAGTTCAAAACTATCGGATAAGCTAAATTTCGCCGGAATGTTTCTTATTCCCGGAGAAGTAGATGGGGTATTCATTACGCCTATGTTTCGCCAGTCACTTTTTGTCCCAGGTAATAGAGGGCAAGGCTAAAACCGTTTCTGGACAATTAGAGTATTCTTGCCTGAGTCTCGTGCGTCTGCCATAAAGGTGCACCGTACTTACCTATAGTAAGTACCTACCTATAGTATTCGTATATCTGTGACCATGGCCAGGTGAGGATTAGTTATTTAGCTTTGAAAATGTTATTAAGGCTCTTAGCACCCTTCCTAATTATCTATGTTCGAGGCTAGGTCGTAATATCCATTAAAAGGTGATTCCCGTAATAAGGAGATTCCCACACGTAAAATAACAGGTGATATTATTATGCAGGTGTAATAAAGAAAGGACATTCTTTGTATGATTCTACCTTCGGAGCAAGGAAAGTAAGTTGTACTGGAATGTATGAATAATTGTAATAAGGTACCTACGTGATGTCATTATGTATTCAGTGTATTATGGCCTTAACAGTAATAATAGAATACTTGTGTATACGAAATTAAGAAATGTGTCAATTTTACCTTGAACTAGTGTTCAATGGATATAAGTTTGTTTATAAAGTAATGAACTTGTGTGTTCAAGCCTGATTCTTTTTTCTTTTTTCTTTATTTTTAACAATGGTTGTAAAGGGCTCCCCCCAAGATTTTAGGATCCTCAGCAAACTTCATCTTAATTAGGGCATATTTTGACCGACGAAGCCCTGGCAAGCTTGAAACGTTAACAGATTGTTGATAATAAATTTAATTTATATATAATTTATATATAAATTTAATAAATTTAAAAAATAATGCTGACATTGCAACTCTGCCTATCCCTTCTAGGAAATAAGTGTGATTAAGTATGTGTAATTATATGTACCTATGTATGGTATGTATGTATTCAAACCTTAGTGTTTTTTCATATCTTCAACTACCGCGTAATACAAATTCCTTGCATAACTAAATTTTACTTGCACAATACCTATACCTACTAAGTATATTCTAATCGAATAACTCGTTTAAGATCCTATTAAGGTCAGAGATAAGGGTTTTCAACTCATTACCGAGAAAACCAAAGCACTAGCCGACAATAATGCTCAAATAATAATATGTAGATATAAGTAGTTCGTGAGGGATAAGCGGAGATTTGCATTTGTGTGAGTGACTACGAATGACCACGAATGACCACGAAAAGTAGAGTAAAATCTCTTTTTGTAACTGTGTGTACAACATATGTGTGTGTAAAAGAGGTCACATTATACGTTCACGTACACTGCACTCACACAAATGCAAAGCTCAGCTTACGCCTTTTTACCTAAAGGTCCCCGAAAACAGTAAAACAATAAAAAACATAATAGACTCCCCATCACCTATCGCCACCACGTGGGGATTGCCGAAACGTGGGCGTAATAAGCGCCTCTGTCTACCCCTTCGGGAATAGACACGTGATTTGTGTCTGTCTAACAGTTTCGGTTCAGTCGCCACTGGTTGGATAAGTAAAGCGTCTGTTGAATATTGAATACAACGCGTAGGTATGTCTGGGAAGAAAGCCTTAAGATTATGAATTATGATTGTTAATCCTTTGTCTGCCGTGGTCTGTTTTTTTATATAGTTGCCTACGTCATCATTTTATTTGCTTTATGCAAATCAATGGCAAAATATATGCAAAATATTTGCACTTGTTTCAATAGTACTAAATTCGTAGAATCATTACAATTTTATTATCTACATTGCATTTTATTAGAGTTTTTAAGATATTTACCAGTAGGAACTGTCCTCAGTGATCATGATGCTTGCAATTGCAATCATTACCAGCCCACATCAGTCCACTGCTAGACATAGTCTTCTCCAATGACGCGCCTTCGCCTCCGATCTTGGGTCAATTTCATCCACCCAATATGCCGAAATATCGGTAACTCCAAAGAATACCTACATGGTAAATATCCCGTAATGTGAGTGACTAGTGATAGTTTAAATGATAGGTTTGTTTACTGCGAATGATGAGAAAAGAAGAGGCGACGTTGATTCCACTACGATTTTAACTAATACAGCGACATCTCTGTTTTTAAAACGAAAGTTTTGCGACATAGTTTCAATGTTAATGGCATAGGGGGCAGTGTCATATGAACGTAATCACCAATCATAATAAATTGCTTCTTGGCTTGTATGAAAATTTGTGTTTAGAGCTGTGCTTTTCCCAGCACGAATTTGCACGAGTTTAGCACGGTATTTTTAATAAAAAAATCAGCGGCTAATTGGTGTTATTGGTTTTACCCGGTAGGCAACATGTACACTCTTTGATGGATGGCGAAAACTGTAAATGGCATCGGGTCCTTTTAATATGAGGGACAGGTCCCCCAACGGCCCTAACCCACCGACCACGGCCATTATCAGTTTCAGTACTGTGCAGTCAGTGTTCCCTACGCCATCCAGCGCGCCCTAACTGGCGCCCAACGAGGCGGGAGCGTTAGTCCTGCACGGGCCCGCTGTCACAGCGCTATTGCCTCTTAGCTACCGTTAATTCTGGAGTTGCCACGAGTATAAGCGTTACTGCCGTAAAAAGAGCTAAACCATAGATATAAGGGAGCGAAGCGAGCGCCATCTCAAGTCTCTGAGCTAAACCGACTTTGATGATATTATTTAGTCATCGAAGAATTGGATGCAGTACACCCACACAAACAATCTTAAATCGCTTACATCACATTTTTATACCGAACTGTATTTAATTTACATGCAGTTTCAGATTTCCAGTAAAAAAAAAATGTTGATGAGGCTCACGTCATCATGTTCACAGCGCGTGCGTCACTTCCCCTCCCTCTTGCCTCTCCCCTCAAGCCTGCCATGTCCTACATATACTTCCCCTCTATATTTACCGCGGCAGCCGTCCGAGTATAATCGCTAACCAGACGGTAGTAATCGAATTAACCGGACTTTTTGAAATTTCAACCCTTACAATGTCTACAATTAACCGTAAATTAAACCTAGGCTTCCTCAGTAATGTCACATAGGTCACAAGACTGTAGTTTTTTTAACTAGCATTTTCGGTTTTTCCTGTTATTAAAAATGGTGTCGCGTTCTCGTGGCGCTCACGTCCTGATTTGGGAACAAGCTGGTCTTGAGGACCAACTTCCTAAACGATATATGGGTAAGTAAGTTGATATATATGACAATTTACTTAAAGTTGATGCCTGCAAGGAACATAATTATATACTATACAAGGAATACAAATCTGATCTGATCAGCTACCGTCATTGGCACCAAATTTCTTGATTATTTTGATACTTTCGTCACGTCACATTACTGACGTCAATTGATTGACACTTAACTTTCCCTGATTTTAGTGTTTCTTTTTGTACTTTATTCAATTTTTCTAGACTTCCTATAATTACTATAGCCTCTGGCCTAGCCCCTTCGGGTTAACAGGCTTATAATATGTATTATGTAGGTACTTGTTGCGTCTATAACGCCCCATTTTATTTTCATTCCAAATGATGTCATAGATGACATCCCTCTCATAAGTTTGTGAATCAAGGTTATCAAATTATACTCGTAGCGTTGGAGTGGTTCGAGTAAGTAATGCCTTGGGTACCGTAAACTTAGGTTGTAGGATTCTGAATACCTAATGTGTTAGATTTCCGGATACTATTGTATAGAGTGCGATTTTCCATGAATGTAATTGGACTCATTATTAAATTATGTTAACCACGGATTAGATAGTGTGGTGGAAGTGTTTTACGAATATTAAGAATTACTTAAGCTCACAGTTCGCGAGGCGTAAGCTGCGCTTTGCATTTGTGTGAGTAAACACGAAAAGTAGAGTAAAAATTTAGTGACACACGCTAACTCAGGGCGTGGACTGATTCAAAATAGCGACATCCGTACCCACAATGAGATGAGGCCACCGGCTCATTATTCAATCACACTCGCGTTGCATTATAATAGTCCTTTGTAGACCACTTACAATAAGACATGTTATGGAAGAGTTAAATTACCTACCAACCTGCATTTTTTTTGCTTTGACAGGAATATAAACTGTAGCTACACGTTAATGATCCACTCAGCGCTGGTCAGCAGAGGGAATGCGTGCTCCATCTTCCAACTTAGCTATGCCCAATACACATGAGCATCACTCATTGCAAGTCACTGTTGCAGTTGAAGGGATTTTCGCGTCCTACCACCCACAGCCATACTCTAAGCGGAATAATGCGTCTGCTCATACCTTCGGGCAAACAAGGGTGTATAATGTATGTGTTACATACATATTAGAAAGGGTATTCAGAAAATAATGAGTTTAACAGATACTTACTTATATTAAACTTAGTTTGTGTGGTGTGGCAAGTCTGCTAAAGGCTTTATTTTATTAAAATCTGGTGGCAGAATAAAAATATCCCGCTAAGATTCTAAATTTTAATTTAGAAGATTAGATGTCGCGAGAATCTGTGATGCGAGCACAGTCGTTAGCAGTGATTATTGATTATTATTGAATTAAAAAAAAAGATCTAGATAATGACTAAGTAAATGGTCAATTTTCGACCATAACCAATCGATGGCCAGTCTTTTTATCTAGTTTTATGACCAGGACCTTAACCTATAAATCAACGGATGGCTCGCGCATGACTCGTTTAACTACCTTCATACATCATTGCTTGTGTACACACTCAGTCGTTTCTTAGAACTAGCTTCACGAATCTGAGATATTAGTACTGAAATACAAGTCTTTCTGAATCATTATGTTAGACGCGGAACGATGTTTTCGATATGCGATCTCTTCTATATTCAGTAGACGTCGGAACGAATTTTTTGTTGGGACCAAATAACCCCATAGTAATATTAATACTTTCGGTAGTATGACTGTTTCAGTAGTCTAGACATAGACAGAGGAGCATACACCAGTCCCCGTTCGACCTCTAGGTAGCTCAGTTCAAAACTATCGGATAAGCTAAATTTCGCCGGAATGTTTCTTATTCCCGGAGAAGTAGATGGGGTATTCATTACGCCTATGTTTCGCCAGTCACTTTTTGTCCCAGGTAATAGAGGGCAAGGCTAAAACCGTTTCTGGACAATTAGAGTATTCTTGCCTGAGTCTCGTGCGTCTGCCATAAAGGTGCACCGTACTTACCTATAGTAAGTACCTACCTATAGTATTCGTATATCTGTGACCATGGCCAGGTGAGGATTAGTTATTTAGCTTTGAAAATGTTATTAAGGCTCTTAGCACCCTTCCTAATTATCTATGTTCGAGGCTAGGTCGTAATATCCATTAAAAGGTGATTCCCGTAATAAGGAGATTCCCACACGTAAAATAACAGGTGATATTATTATGCAGGTGTAATAAAGAAAGGACATTCTTTGTATGATTCTACCTTCGGAGCAAGGAAAGTAAGTTGTACTGGAATGTATGAATAATTGTAATAAGGTACCTACGTGATGTCATTATGTATTCAGTGTATTATGGCCTTAACAGTAATAATAGAATACTTGTGTATACGAAATTAAGAAATGTGTCAATTTTACCTTGAACTAGTGTTCAATGGATATAAGTTTGTTTATAAAGTAATGAACTTGTGTGTTCAAGCCTGATTCTTTTTTCTTTTTTCTTTATTTTTAACAATGGTTGTAAAGGGCTCCCCCCAAGATTTTAGGATCCTCAGCAAACTTCATCTTAATTAGGGCATATTTTGACCGACGAAGCCCTGGCAAGCTTGAAACGTTAACAGATTGTTGATAATAAATTTAATTTATATATAATTTATATATAAATTTAATAAATTTAAAAAATAATGCTGACATTGCAACTCTGCCTATCCCTTCTAGGAAATAAGTGTGATTAAGTATGTGTAATTATATGTACCTATGTATGGTATGTATGTATTCAAACCTTAGTGTTTTTTCATATCTTCAACTACCGCGTAATACAAATTCCTTGCATAACTAAATTTTACTTGCACAATACCTATACCTACTAAGTATATTCTAATCGAATAACTCGTTTAAGATCCTATTAAGGTCAGAGATAAGGGTTTTCAACTCATTACCGAGAAAACCAAAGCACTAGCCGACAATAATGCTCAAATAATAATATGTAGATATAAGTAGTTCGTGAGGGATAAGCGGAGATTTGCATTTGTGTGAGTGACTACGAATGACCACGAATGACCACGAAAAGTAGAGTAAAATCTCTTTTTGTAACTGTGTGTACAACATATGTGTGTGTAAAAGAGGTCACATTATACGTTCACGTACACTGCACTCACACAAATGCAAAGCTCAGCTTACGCCTTTTTACCTAAAGGTCCCCGAAAACAGTAAAACAATAAAAAACATAATAGACTCCCCATCACCTATCGCCACCACGTGGGGATTGCCGAAACGTGGGCGTAATAAGCGCCTCTGTCTACCCCTTCGGGAATAGACACGTGATTTGTGTCTGTCTAACAGTTTCGGTTCAGTCGCCACTGGTTGGATAAGTAAAGCGTCTGTTGAATATTGAATACAACGCGTAGGTATGTCTGGGAAGAAAGCCTTAAGATTATGAATTATGATTGTTAATCCTTTGTCTGCCGTGGTCTGTTTTTTTATATAGTTGCCTACGTCATCATTTTATTTGCTTTATGCAAATCAATGGCAAAATATATGCAAAATATTTGCACTTGTTTCAATAGTACTAAATTCGTAGAATCATTACAATTTTATTATCTACATTGCATTTTATTAGAGTTTTTAAGATATTTACCAGTAGGAACTGTCCTCAGTGATCATGATGCTTGCAATTGCAATCATTACCAGCCCACATCAGTCCACTGCTAGACGTAGTCTTCTCCAATGACGCGCCTTCGCCTCCGATCTTGGGTCAATTTCATCCACCCAATATGCCGAAATATCGGTAACTCCAAAGAATACCTACATGGTAAATATCCCGTAATGTGAGTGACTAGTGATAGTTTAAATGATAGGTTTGTTTACTGCGAATGATGAGAAAAGAAGAGGCGACGTTGATTCCACTACGATTTTAACTAATACAGCGACATCTCTGTTTTTAAAACGAAAGTTTTGCGACATAGTTTCAATGTTAATGGCATAGGGGGCAGTGTCATATGAACGTAATCACCAATCATAATAAATTGCTTCTTGGCTTGTATGAAAATTTGTGTTTAGAGCTGTGCTTTTCCCAGCACGAATTTGCACGAGTTTAGCACGGTATTTTTAATAAAAAAATCAGCGGCTAATTGGTGTTATTGGTTTTACCCGGTAGGCAACATGTACACTCTTTGATGGATGGCGAAAACTGTAAATGGCATCGGGTCTTCTCAGGGCCTTTTAATATGAGGGACAGGTCCCCCAACGGCCCTAACCCACCGACCACGGCCATTATCAGTTTCAGTACTGTGCAGTCAGTGTTCCCTACGCCATCCAGCGCGCCCTAACTGGCGCCCAACGAGGCGGGAGCGTTAGTCCTGCACGGGCCCGCTGTCACAGCGCTATTGCCTCTTAGCTACCGTTAATTCTGGAGTTGCCACGAGTATAAGCGTTACTGCCGTAAAAAGAGCTAAACCATAGATATAAGGGAGCGAAGCGAGCGCCATCTCAAGTCTCTGAGCTAAACCGACTTTGATGATATTATTTAGTCATCGAAGAATCGGATGCAGTACACCCACACAAACAATCTTAAATCGCTTACATCACATTTTTATACCGAACTGTATTTAATTTACATGCAGTTTCAGATTTCCAGTAAAAAAAAAATGTTGATGAGGCTCACGTCATCATGTTCACAGCGCGTGCGTCACTTCCCCTCCCTCTTGCCTCTCCCCTCAAGCCTGCCATGTCCTACATATACTTCCCCTCTATATTTACCGCGGCAGCCGTCCGAGTATAATCGCTAACCAGACGGTAGTAATCGAATTAACCGGACTTTTTGAAATTTCAACCCTTACAATGTCTACAATTAACCGTAAATTAAACCTAGGCTTCCTCAGTAATGTCACATAGGTCACAAGACTGTAGTTTTTTTAACTAGCATTTTCGGTTTTTCCTGTTATTAAAAATGGTGTCGCGTTCTCGTGGCGCTCACGTCCTGATTTGGGAACAAGCTGGTCTTGAGGACCAACTTCCTAAACGATATATGGGTAAGTAAGTTGATATATATGACAATTTACTTAAAGTTGATGCCTGCAAGGAACATAATTATATACTATACAAGGAATACAAATCTGATCTGATCAGCTACCGTCATTGGCACCAAATTTCTTGATTATTTTGATACTTTCGTCACGTCACATTACTGACGTCAATTGATTGACACTTAACTTTCCCTGATTTTAGTGTTTCTTTTTGTACTTTATTCAATTTTTCTAGACTTCCTATAATTACTATAGCCTCTGGCCTAGCCCCTTCGGGTTAACAGGCTTATAATATGTATTATGTAGGTACTTGTTGCGTCTATAACGCCCCATTTTATTTTCATTCCAAATGATGTCATAGATGACATCCCTCTCATAAGTTTGTGAATCAAGGTTATCAAATTATACTCGTAGCGTTGGAGTGGTTCGAGTAAGTAATGCCTTGGGTACCGTAAACTTAGGTTGTAGGATTCTGAATACCTAATGTGTTAGATTTCCGGATACTATTGTATAGAGTGCGATTTTCCATGAATGTAATTGGACTCATTATTAAATTATGTTAACCACGGATTAGATAGTGTGGTGGAAGTGTTTTACGAATATTAAGAATTACTTAAGCTCACAGTTCGCGAGGCGTAAGCTGCGCTTTGCATTTGTGTGAGTAAACACGAAAAGTAGAGTAAAAAAGCTGTGTGTTCAACACGTGTATGTGTAAAACAGGTCATATTATACCTACGTACACGTACGTCCACTCACACAAATGTAAAGCTCAGCTTACGCCTTGCGAACTGTAGGTACCTACCTATAACTTCATTACTTATACTTTTATATTTTTTAAGACACAGTAATGAAGAAAAAAAGATTATTCTAAAAGGACTTTTGTCATGTTAAAATAATTGCAAAAATATAAGTAATATACTCGACTAATGTAGTCAACTACATTATGTACTTATAGAATACCTATACATATTATGTGGAGGTAGGTAGGTAGGTAGGAATATTGTCAGGTAGTTTATGTTTATCTAGGTAATACTCTTTTTTTTTACCCCGAATAACATAATACCCGTAAGTCTAGCATGGCCAATGTCAACTTTTGTCGATCGCCCTTTTTAACCAATAATTTCGCAGATTATGGCGATATCATTGATGGCGATACTTCAAGTCGTTCGTGTTGAAGTCGAGCGCTGCGCTGCCATGAGAAACGTAAACGCGGGCGGAGCCACTTGCATCCGCTTATCTATTATATCTTACGGTGTACTCGATTAACAAAAGGTATTGTCATACCTACACAATAGAATAATCAGTACATATTATAAAGCAAAGTCCCACGCTTCAGATGCATGTTGGTTCACATTAAACTTAAAATATCCGACCGATCCGACTGATAGATCCGCCGGGCGCCACTGGAAATTCTCTGTGTGCTCTGTTCTATCCTAGATTCGATTCGCGGACTGGGTCTTATTGTAGGTACTAACTGTAGGTAATATGCTTGTTTCGGAGCTTCGGCGTTCGGACTTGCCCCTTATCACGTATGGACTATCATTGACTGGCGAAATGTAGACACCTCTGTCTAACCCTTCGGGAATAAAGACGTGATTTAGTGAAAGTTGACACATGGGATACTTTCAACTGTTTCACGGAATTCCACTCTAAAATCTCATGCGCTGAGTATAATGAAATGTTAGGTAAAAGAAACCAACAGCACCAATGACGTACGTTAAATTTTTCCAAACTAAAATTAGCAACAGTTTTATTAAAAACACATTGGAATTGGAAAGTAATGGTCACACACACATTTTTAACATTTATACCAGCTCTGTGTTGGCTCTATTCCAATCGATGGAAGGCAATAATTATACTCTTACTGTTAATAAATACTGCACTTACTTAGACGGAAATATTAAACGTGTATTGTAAAACGTTGCGTAGGTTTTAAACTACGAAACCGCGAAATATGAGCAAAACAAACATCTTACCCTTGTACCATATTTCATGCCATTTACGTTGTCCTTCGCAATATGTCCTTCAAAACCGGTTTAGTAAGTACTTAACTAGACTACGTAATTACTTTAACATAGATATATTATATATCGAGACAGGATATTTAATAAATTTACTAAGTAGGTTGACACCTACCTAATCTATTTTGTAGTAGTTAGGTACATATGTACGGACCTGGACCAATTTCGCTCTTTTTTTTGTTGTGTGTTTATTATGACTGACTACCTCGGTGGCACAATGGTACTATGTACGGACTGCCACGCTCGAGGTCTCGGGTTCGATTCCCGGGTCTGGTGGATAATGTATAATTCTCTTTAGAATTTTACCCAGATAATTATCCCAGAGTCTGGAACTTGTGCCCGGTAAATGGCAATAGGCTCGCCCCCTATTACATGGGACCTAACATAGCTGGCGAGATGTGGGTGTGTTTGCACACCTCTGCCTACCCCTTCGGGGAAAAAGGCGTGATGCTATGTGGCTTTATAAGGAAGGAAAAGGTTCTAACGAAAGGAAATTAAGAATAATTAAGTGACAGAAAGTATGCAATTTAGAAATAAAAAGTGAAATCGAACGGCTCTGTAAAAAGTTACCTACCACAGAATAGGTTACGTACCTACCTATTCATACATAAAGAAATAAACGAGTCGACTTGAAAACCTCCTCGTTTTTTTCGTTAGTTAAATTACAACCTTAAAACAGTATAACGTCTGTTAGGTCAGCTAGATACGAGTATAATAACAGAGATAATAGTGACCGCATGACTAATTTTTCATGACATAGCTACCTTTACCTACATGACAATTTTTTATACCATATGATAGTTAGTTGCAATTAAGTACAGTAGGTATTTCTGTAAACATGACAAATTTTAATATTGATCATAATATAATTGACGTTTTGGCTCGTACACGTGGATTTGACTGCGAAGTTTGAGGCGACGCCGTGTCTTATCATTGCACTATTTGTACTAAAATTGTAATATTATACTACAACGTAATATGTAGTATCACAGAACATTATGTACTTACTACATAAGTAGATAGGTACTACTTGTTTTTCAGAAGAAAAATACACGTTAACGTAACAAGAGAGTATTGGGCTAGAACGTAGTAAGAGATGTATTGGGCTAGCTTCAAGGAAACTAGGAATACTGAACAAGGTAAAGCGATTCTTTACACTGCACCAGAGGTGTCTGCTGTACAAAACGCAGATTAGACCCTGCGTTGAATACTGCATCACCTCTGGGACGGCTCCGCGAAGTATTTGCTGGACGCACTCGATGCTATGCAGCGACGCGCTGTTCGCATTATAGACTGTCCGGAGGTAACGGGAAGCCTTGAGCCGCTAGCTCAGCGCCGAACAATTGCTTCCTTGGCCGTGTTCTACCGTATTTACCACGGTGAGTGTTCTGAAGAGCTTTTCAACCTCCCTTCCGATCCCGAACAACGCGTGCCGGGCAGAGATGTCACTCTCATACCGTGGAAACCGTCTTCGCGAGAACCGAGCGTTTTAAACGTTCGTTTCTCTGCCGAACGATGGTGGCTTGGAACGCCCTGCCTGCGCACGTGTTTCCTCCAACATATAACCCTGGGTTCTTTAAGCGAAGCGTGAAGAGGCACATTACTGGGTCGTCAAGTTTAGGGCCATTCTCTATAGTATTCCTGTGTACTGTAAGAGTCGCCCTCAATTGCCAGACGTCGCCTCAGCTTACCATCAGGCGGGTGGCGTCAATTTGTCAACCTAAATATTAAAAAAAAAGACAATTAGTTCAAACAGGATTAAAAGTTATAACACTAATACTATCGGGTCCCTGAGTGATTTCTGGGATCTATTATTTATTTCTTTTTTCAATAATTTTGGTGTACAATAAAGAGAGTTCCATCTATCTATCTTTTAAATCGCAACTGGAACTAATTGAAGCAGTACATCATCGTGTCTCTATTCTCTATTGAAAGATATTAATCTACACTATTAGGAATTTGAATTTTATGTATAACAGTCGCTAGGGAGTCGTAATATGAGCCTCCTTTTGGGATAAAGACGCGATTTTATGTGTGTGTGTGTGTTCCTGAGGTACTTAAAATCTGATAAGTTTGTCTGGTTTGTCTGGTACGCACTACGTTTAAGCAGACAAACTCATCAGATTTTATGTTAGATTAGTTACGGTGGTGTGAAGGACAATCGATTGTATTCCCTATTCGAAGGCGTTATCTGTACTTTAATCTAATGTAGTTGTCGTATGCCTATCGCCTATTACACTGAAGGTCACTCTCACTACCGTTGTTTTTTTATGGCTACGGAATTTATAGGTTTGTGAGTAAAAAGGGTTGGCTTTGTTGAACAGTTTTTGTTTTAGCATGAATACCTTAGTTAAAAAAGTTATGTAGGTACTTAATTAAGTTAGCTTACTACTCTGTAAGTTTGTACCTATATTAACTACACTCAATAACAATTACAGTTAAATGTTACTATGTATACTGTTACTGTATAGGACTGGCAGAAAGTTTTATGAAATTCGCAGTTAACGCTGATTTATTTATAAACGACTTCAAAAAGAGGAGGAAGTTTCTCAATTCGACCGTATATTTTTTGTGTATTAGTTACAAAGGTAATCATACAAATATTTATGGCCAATACCAGACCAACAATAGAGGAAAATTGCTCTTTAGGTGTCTTTAGCGATATGGCTGCCTTGTATACATTATTTTTTAGACATTTTTTTTTGTGTATAATAAATAGTACCTTTATTATAAACTAGCGGACGCCCGCGGCATCGCCCACTTGAAGAATTATATACACAAAAATCTTCCTCGAAAACCACTCTATCCATTGGTGACAACTGCATCAAAATCTGTTGCGTAGTTTTAAAGATCTAAGCGTACATACAGCGGAAGCTACTTTGTTTTACGAGTACAATGTGTTGTATCTTCCCGTCTTCTTGTCTCCAGGTGGTCTGGGAACTCGTCACTGGGTAACATTCATGCTGTTCCTGGGCATGGCGAACGCCTACATCATGAGGACCAACATGTCAGTGGCCATCGTCGCGATGGTGAACCACACGGCACTGCCCGTAGTGGCAGAAGCTATGGACAACGAGTGTGGGGAGATGGAGTCAAATGACACCAGTGTAAGTATGCGAAAACTGTAAATACATAGTATTTTATACCATAATGTTTTTACAAGCATTACTGATTTCTAAACGGGACAATTATATGTATACATTATTGCTCTTTTGGTCTCAACAAGCTTGTGAACAGAATGTCCCTACATGGACGTTTGTCCTCTCCCTGCAGAGTCCGCATAGGTGGAAAACTTTAGCCAGCACCGTTTTTTTAAGGCCGCGGCCGACCCTACGCCTACTGCCGGTGCCCCAGGTACACATTGAACAATAATTATTAATAGTTATGTTTCAATTGCAGCATCACGCCTCTCAAGATGGCTCTTTCGTCTGGTCATCACCGATGCAGGGCTACATCCTATCTTCTTTCTTCTACGGATACGTCATCACACAGATACCATTTGGTATCTTAGCAAAGAGGTAAGTTTATTGAAACCACTGCGAGTGGGGACATTGTGAATAAAACCCGGACGAGGCTCTGATAAGTTAACCAAAGTGCCAGGTAATAGGCTCTCCCCTATTACATGGAACCAACAGTTACTGGCGTAATATGGTTGGAATGATCGCTTATGTCTATAAGAGATTTTTCTGAGTGAGATGATTACACGACGCTATCGGCGAGAAGGGTACATCAATACCGTTTAAACCGGACGATCCTTCTTTGTAGCTTTGTTCGAAATCCTGGTATTCCCTTCAAGAAAGTTCCTAAAACCTCAAAGGCTACTGAAAACCAGCGACCCAGGTTTACCATTTGATTTAAGTACCTAGATAAATGTAGAATTAAGCGTGACTCTAAAGTATATGAACTAAAACCATTTTTCTTTTCACAGATATGGTGCCAGACTGTTTCTTGGAGTTGGCATGTTGATCAACTCAGTGTTTGGTCTACTAGTGCCCGTCGCAGCCGAGGCCGGGTACGGCTACCTCATCCTTGTGCGGTTCATACAAGGTTTAGGAGAGGTAGTTCATAATTTGTTGAGTAGGTACCATTAATGTCAAGCCGCAAGCAAGGTTTGAAAAGGACAGATTAAATATTGAGGAAAAATTGGTTAATAAAACAATGACGTTTGTTCTGTCACAAAGGCATATTATACGCTCACAGTTCGCCAATTATGCTGTTGATCCCACGTAGAAGACGAGCAAAAAAAAAAAAAATAGATGCACCAATTACCTACAGGCGAAGATGGCCTGCGGTCCAATCTTGGCAAAATTGCTATGTCCCCTGAAAAGTTTACAGATCTTTCTAGCCTTTCTTGTCTATGTAATGTAGGTATCCGATTTTTCTAGTTTTTTCGATTTCGATTCTATGTCTATTCAAACTTAGATATTTTATTATCAGCATGACAGTCTGCCCGTACACTTGATGCTGAAAGTAGACGACATAATATACCCAAGAAGTCAAAGAGTTTAGACAATTTTTTTTCTTTCTCAGGGACCAATAGTGCCGTGCACGCACGCTATGCTTGCAAAATGGATTCCACCGAATGAGAGAAGTCGAATGGGTGCCGCTGTTTACGCTGGTAATTTCTACTTTTAACTTATACCTGATTAGTTCCCAGTTCTCTATACCTAATAGACGTTTAAGCGTACTTGTACCATAGACTAATAGCTCGCAAACACTTTGACGTCCTTTACAAAAAGCGAAGCATTCACTTTTTTCTCTGGGATATACCAGCTGAGGGGGCCTATGGGCATATGTGTCGTAGAAACGACAACTGCTGGAGTAAATAAGTTCTGGAGGGAGACCGCAAATCGGCACCTAAACGTAGCGCCAGGCGCCCCTGAAACTCAGTAAATCGATGATATTCAGTGGGATGAAAGAGTTGCGCGTCATGGGAGAGAATTATATCTAGCAGGGGCTGATCTGGGTTGGTGTTGATGAGAAATAATATTCGATTTTCTTTAGGTGCTCAATTTGGAACGGTAATATCCATGCCTCTGTCGGGGCTTCTTTCGGCGTACGGTTTCGCCGGTGGATGGCCTTCGATCTTCTACGTTTTCGGGCTCGTGGGTACCGTGTGGTGTCTGGCGTTCCTGTTCTTCGTGTCCGAAGATCCAGAACAGTGTCCGAGCATCAAGGAGGCGGAGAAGAAATATATATTGAGCTCACTGTGGGGAGCTGCTGGCTCTAGCGTAAGTTTTTATGATGGATCAACTTGATAAAGAAATCTTTACAATTTTTATTACGTAAATTACATAACTGATGTGATCTAAGTACCTAAGTAGTTCATCTTTATTTAATGTTAAGAGTTGGTTCGCGGATCGTACGCCGCCCGGATCGCAAATCTGAAACATGGATGGACCACTAAGCTCTACTAATACGGATACTGTATCAAAATGACTTTTTAAATTCTTTTAAAATGTTGACCATCGTCTTAGTTCTAAGTTGTACGTCTAAGTTACTCAAAGTCAAAATCAATGTTTTAACTCGAACATTCGTATTCCAGTCACCGCCGATCCCTTGGTGTAAGATCCTGATGTCCATGCCCTTCTGGGCCATCATGTTGGCACACATGGGTCAGAACTACGGCTACGAGACACTCATGACGGAGCTGCCAACCTTCATGCGACAAGTGCTACACTTCTCCATCAAAGATGTGAGTCATTTTTTTTCTTTTTCTGTATTACAGGTTCATGGTATGCACGAAGCTTCAGTACGAAGCTTCGGTTTGTAACAGACTTCACCCCTTCGGGGATATAGGCGACTAGGCATGATGATTATGTTGTATTGTATGTAGTTATGTGCCTATGTATGTACTTTAATAAAAAATCACAACTTTCGGTGAAAGACAAAATCTATAGCTCTTCCTAGATCTTATTTAAATTGTAAATTATGAAATAAAAGGTCTTTCTACATCAATAAACAAAACGTCTGTAGCACAAAGAAACCTATGTTTCTTTGTGCTAGAAATTGATTACAAACCCTACTCTTGAATGTGACACACAGCTTGATCCATTGAAGCCCATTAATCATTTGTCGCGAGGTCAGTTCAACAGTTCAGACAAGGTCAATTACTGCGTTAGGGTTGGCACTTCAAGATGCAACAGTTTTCAACACAGAAGAATACATAATAATAAATTAAAGTTTATTTTTAATTATCGCCTTACGTCCATTATGTTGGGCGCCCCGGGTAGATATTCCGTTAATGCCAATGAACTTTAGCCTCTTTCAATTATGCAGTCTCTGTCAATAGGTCAATATTAAAGTAAAGGTTCAAATAAGATAAAATAGAATTTAACGGTGTTTGATTGCGTTTATCATCATATATTAGCAATATACTGTATATGTTTAGAGGTGTGTGACACTGTTTCCTGGTACTGACACTCGAATGATACTAGACAATAATTCTACTTACCAGACAAATGGTGCACAGTTTGTGTCAACCCTACGGAGGAATCACTGCTGTTTTTAACTGCGAAGTGGTACTTAGGTACCTACATGAAAATCTTCCTAACACTTGTCGGTTCTCTATCAGACTATCAGTTTGATATCAGTTCAGCAAGTCAGTAAATTAGTTTATAATAAGTCTATGTATGTTAAACTAGCATTCTTTCATTATCATATGTATTAATTAAGCATCGAATATACCTACGGCTAAATAAAACGTGGTTGTAAACCATAAGACAGACGGCGCCACAACGCGAGCAGACATCGTCTGGCGACACCATCAGACCTCTAGAAATAATATTAACAATTATTTTTTTACAGAACGGTGTGTTGTCAGCCCTCCCGTATCTGTGCATGTGGCTGTTCTCCATGTTCATCTCCGTGGTGGCCGACTGGATGCTGTCCAGCGGACGCTTCAACCACACACAAGTCAGAAAAATCATCAACAGTATAGGTAAGATATTCGATCCTTTCAACACTCCTTGGGTAATCAATGTAATAATAGGAGATATCACTTAGGTAAATACAGCACAAATGGCTGCCTTATAGCGAAAAGCGATCTTCCAGACAACCTGTGGTCAGATTAGCCAATTAAAGGGGTAGTACAATTTAAAGGATTAGGTTTAAGAATGAGTTTTGAGAAGGATCGCAACTTGAAATAGAAAATAAAAAATTGATAAAAGAATACTGTCTTTATAGGTACCATTCTATATTACGGTTATTTCCTTAACGACTGTTAATTATGTAAAAATTCCAATAGATGTAGTGTAGATTAATGGTCATTCGACAGTGTCTGTCTGTTAGTTATTTGGCAGACAATAATTTACTGTTCCATATATATGTTCCCGATGTACTTCCAGTGCTGATAGACTCATGGGTACAATTTCACCCAACAGAGACAGGTTCAAGGTCCAACCTTCCTTCATGGGGCAACTAGTTGTTTATTGAGGCACTTACCTACTTATGTTGCCAGAAAACTCAGGTCCTGTAAGTACTTAACACTAAGGTTTTAAATGTCTGATTCCAGGTCAATATGGTCCAGCTGTTGGTCTATTCATAGCAGCTAACACTGGGTGCAACCCCGCCGCGACAGTCGCGATACTCTCTGTAGGAGTCGGGCTTAATGGCGGTATCTACTCTGGTTTTAAAGTGAGTTCTTTTTTTCACCTATTATTCTGGTTATTTATTTGTATGGCAACACATTGTCACCAAAAGATAAAAATGAATTGATTGATGATTGAAGCCATGCCAAAAATCTCAAAAAAAATAAAATTGATAAAGATTGATTCGTGATTAAAAGTAAAGCCGTGTACAGACTTGTGATACCAATGAGTCCGTTCAGTCCCTGAGAATCTCATTGTTGGATTCGGAAATCCGCCAATGAGAGATCGCAAGTCTATTGTCTATGCACAGACGTCAGATAGGTATGACAGGTTGTCAAGTATAAGTTGACGTTCCAATAGGGGCGCCACATACATTGAAAAACGTCAAAAACAAGATTTCAGAACAATAACTAACTACATATATATATATATAGGCTGTTCTCTCTGAGACAGTCTTGATAATGCCTCGTTTAGAGGCGAAACAATTGTCGACGTTTTGTTGTCTTTTTAATTCTGCGAAAAATTAATGCTATTATAAATTTTAAAAAGTTTTTTCTTAAAACATTTTACTTACCATTGCTTTAACTACATATAATTAAATTAGTTTAATTTTTGCCACACGCCAACTTATACTTGGCAAGCTGTACTTACATATAACTTGTTTTAAAGACGCGACAACTTGCATACAAGTATCTTACTTGAATAATGGAATCAGCAGGTCTAGTACCTACACGTAGGTTCAGCCAGGCAGCGTCGACTTCACCCGATCGACATAATTCATCTAATAAGATGACCAAATGAAAACGTAGAAAATGTGTGAGTTTGGTCACGTGACTGAACTTTTGTGCAATATCATTGGTTAGTCGACTTGAAATCGGTACTGTGGTAGCAGGAGATGGAACTCTAGCGATGATGTATAGCTCGCTAGTATAAACTAACGGCTCGAGAGTAATAATTAGTTTTGATTATGTTAATATGTTGTTATTTTTACAGGTGAACCATTTAGACGTATCCCCACGGTTCGCCGGAGTATTGATGTCGTTCACAAACTGTCTCGCCAATCTTACCGGCCTTCTCGCTCCCATTGTAGCCGGATATATTATTGAGGGCAGGGTAAGTTGCACTGACATTTGGTTATGTTTTTTATGAGACCATTGATTATAGAAAATTCCGTCAACGTCAGGTTACTGAGATAAATAAATTAAACCTAGATAAATATTTTAATTCAATAAAAAGGTTGTTTAATTGATTGTCCTTTTAACTGATTGACCTAAAAGGCCACTTAACTAATTAGGTACAATTAACGGTACCGTAGAAGTTCACTTAGGTTTTGAAGTGTGTTTTAAAACCATAAATCAAAATGGCGGACATGTAGGTAGTTTTGTCAACACTATGGAAAATACAAATAATTAAAAAATATTTTTCTATTCCAACAGCCCACACAAGTACAATGGAGAAAAGTATTCTATATCGCTGCGGGCATTTACATATTCTGCGCAACATTCTACAACGTATTCGGTTCAGGCAGAAGACAAGACTGGGATAATCCCGCCGATGATGATGCCAACGCCAAAAAGGCGGCAGCAAAAAAGTCAATCAAACAAGAGAAAAAAGCCGCCAACAGTAATTCAAGTTTACAAGAAACTGCGCAATGATGTATTTCTGAAAATGCAGCTAAATTACAAATGATTAAAATTTTAAACAAGTTTTGTGACAACCGTCATTCTTTTAAAAAAGTTGTGACAGTTACTAACATAACGCTATTATTGTTATTTATGCTTTCGATTGTCGGCACTTGGCGGAACTTATAATAATACATTTTAAATTAACTCACTTGTACCTACATTCTACAATTTTGGAAAAATATTTTGGAATGTACAAGTGAATTTATTTAAAATGCAATTATTATTAAAAACTTAAATTCCGATATAGAACGCATCCATTTTGAAAACACACTGCATTCCATATTAAAATTGTTGTTGCGATTGAGTTTGTTGTTGACTTTAACAAATGCGAGTTCTAATAATTATAAATGTTTAATATGATAATAATATGTACCTATGTATTTTGCCAATATTTTTTATTATTTACAGCAAATAATTTAGTGTAGGTACTTTTTCAATCAAACATGCATTTTTTTTCTCTTAATACATTGGTTTGGTACAATGTTAACTGTTTTTTTTTTTTTTAATAAATAAGTCGCACACTACAATAGGGCTGTGATATATTGTGTACAACTACACAAAGAGCTCGCATTTGACCAATTTAAATAACTTACAATTATTGCTATTTATTAAATAATACCAAACAAGTATTGTTATTAGTTTTAATTTTTTAATATTATCTAGATTATAATAGAGATGTATGAAGGTTGAAAATTGATTTTAGGGTCCAAATGATACATAAATGTTACCGTCCTAGCCAGTGACTGTTTTAACCTCGCGGTAGTTTTGTTTTAATAAAAAATGTATTACTTAGTGCAATTGACGATTTTTTTAAACCAAGCCACAACAATGTTTTAAAGTAGCAAAATTACAAAAAAATGTGGGTACACTAATCCTTCATCATAGATTAAGGAATTGCCTATTTTTAAAGATTCGAAATCTGCCAAAACCGATATCACAACTAAAGTGCGGTCGCGGAGCAGAAAGAATTTTGGTCATTGACCCGTCTCGCTATGGCATCATCCCTGTGTAAGCGAGATGGAAAAATAATTGTATGCGAGTGACAATGACCGAAATTGACTGATGGATGCTCCGTGACCGCACTTCAGATTTGATACGGCCTCTTTTCTAGCTATGTAGGTATGTATTCGAGTTACCGTCAAAACGGTAATGATAGTGTTGTAAGATTTTTCGCTTTAAGCGAATGTTGTTGAGTGAATTGTGTGTAATTAAAATGGGTACATTTTGTAACGTAGTTAAACTCTTCACGCGATGGATTGATGTGATCGTTTTACCTATTTTAAGATAAGCCGCTTACAGGTTTTTAAAATTAGATATAAAAAAAAACATAGTCGATATCTATAACTTGTAGTATGTGGTCTCAAATGAGGACCGTACACCGAAATTATTCCCTTCGCATTAAAAAGGTACTTTTGATAATTAATTGTTTACGGCAATTTTATTTTCCTTTCCCACAAAAAGTACAACATGGACTTATGAAGCAGCTTGTGAAACACGCTAAGTCCATCAACGCTGTAATTGTAATTGTCGTGTCAAAATATTTTATAAGTTTTATTGTAATACGACATAAATATATAAAATATTTATATTTATTTGTTTTTATTTAACAGTAATTGAAATATTAGGCCGTGAATACGGCCTAATATTATATATTATATATTCGATCCGATATAGTAATATTATATATTACTATATCGGATGTCCGCGCATAGACAGTAGACTTGCGATCTCTCATTGGTCGATTCCTAAATCCCACTAATGAGATCGCAAGTCTATGCGAGGACATTCGCATAGTGTGAACAGAGCTTGATTGACAGACTCCCGAATCCACCAATAAGATTATCACGTCGCGTCGTCTGAACAGACTCTGATTAGCTGATCGGGGAACCTGCCAATAAATGTCGCATAACGGTGTGAACAGCGCTTGAAAGTTATACTACTCTGGTACCTAGTAAACAAACAGATGATGCTTGCGACATCAACCATATAAGAGCATGTAGGTATTCCTTGAGTAAGTGGTATTTGAGCATAGCAACACCCCTTTTAATCAATCGACACACCATTACATTCACAACCAATTAATAGGTACCTTACAATTTACGATTACCAGAACATTTTTAGATTTGGTAAAAATCTCGGAACCCTTATAGTTTCGTCATGTCTGTCCGTCCGTGTGTCTTTGCATTTCCTCTTAAATGGTTATGATAATCTGGTATCTCTATAATGGTGTTAGAAACATGAAACTTTGCATGGATATATGTATTTACTATGTTGACAAAGTGCTAAAAGAACTTGGTTACCTCCCCTACAAGTAACAATTCTTTTCTTACGTTTACCCCGATGTCTGGAGTATTATTTGATATTATACTTGGTTGAATGAGATACGTCGCAGTCGCTAGGGCACGCAGATTTCATTTCCTCGCGCGTTAATGTAGTGTAATTACACTTTTTAGATAACATCCAAAAACAGCGGTTGACGTCGATATCTCAAGAGAGGGTATTTCGAAGACTGCGAATACCTATATATAAATGCATAATGCAATGCACTCATTAAATTGAAAAGAAAATATTTTAATAACAATTTAATCCTTAAAAATATACACTTCCATTCCCCTTTCATAATTTCATTAAATAGTATTACTATAGTGTTGTAAACTAAACACTCCAGTTCCAGTTCTGCACGGTTGACCCAACATCAAACAACTAGATGCTGAACGAATGTTATCCTTTTTGGAGTTAAGCACTGCTTCTCTCAAAAATATCAGCGAAGATTCAAATGACATTTGTTGCAATGGCGACGATGATGACTCCATCCCTTTCCTACTCATTGGCTCAAACACACCGTTATATGTCATATAATCTGCTATTAATGTCAAATGGCGCGGGTCCACCTCTATACCATAGACATTGAACACATTTTGTATTTCTTTTATTATTACTTTATTAGCTGCTTCGATACCGTAAGTTCTCGCTATTGCGTGTATATCATTACTGTATAATTTATTCAAATCTAACAGACGATCGTATTTAAACATTTGCAGAATATTAATACCCTCTGTTTTTAATAACAAAATATCTTTTTCTTTTTTTGTTATTGCCCGTTTTATGTTTTTTATTTCATGTATCACGGATTTAATTGCTGTTTCGCGGAGAGCTTGCGAGAGATCGACTCTTAAGAAAGCTATAGGAAACATTACGGTTAGCTCACACCATTGGTGGTTTTTAGTGTCAAAGCTATAATTAGTAGCATCTTTAACCTTGTCGACTACTTCGGACATGACCTTGCTCGTATCAGCATCAGTCACATCAGCTGCAGTCGCGTCTACATCATCTTTTTCTTTCTCTTCTGCGAATTCGACTTCGTCGTCAGATTTCTCTTCCTCACCTGATTCGGGATCCTCATATTCTTGTTCTTCTGACCTCTTCTTTCGAATGTTAGCCTGTAATGAAAAATTAAATCTTAAGTTCAGATGATTCCATAGGTTGGCTCAACAGTAATCGAACCGACAAGAAAAATAGTAAATATGGAGTTAGGCGAGATGTATTATTTACTAAGGAGAAAATGAAACTTACATCAGTATTGTCATCATCTTCATTAGGCACTTCATCATCAGAACTCTCCAAATCATTATTGTTTCCTACGTCTTCAGCCGGAGCTTCTCCTTCATCTTCACCATAATCATCATCATCAGTTTTGGCACGTCTTTTCGGCTTCTCAGCTGACCATACAATACCACTTGCCGATTTCGCTTGTTTCCTTATTACGGAAAACATCTCATCAAAGAACTTCTTCTGCATGTGTTTTATAATTTGAGCAGGCTTTACAGCATACTGCGTTTTGTATTGTGAATGAGGTAAAAATTGGTAGCGCATTGTTGTTTTTAGCTGTCTCTGTGGTTTAGTCACAATTTCACATTGGACATCTATCTTTTCCAGAACATCGGACACAGTGACCCTATTGAGTTTCTGCCGGAGTTTTTCAGCGTTTTTAGTCATATTTGGAACGTCTTCCCTAAATGGTATGTCCATATTTGGAGTTTTGAGTTTGGGCGACGCTGTCATTAATATTTCTCTAAGGCGAGGGATACCGAGAGTTACGTTCATGTCTCCACGACCAGCAAAGTGGAATGTGTTCAGTGTCATCTGAGTTGAAGGCTCTCCAATAGACTGTGCCGCCAATAAGCCTACTGGTTCACCCGGGGCTGCCATTGATTCCAGATACTTCGCACTTATGACGTCTACAAATTTATCCTTTTCAGTATACTCACCATAAACATTCTGGTGGCGTTTCTTCAAATAGTTTTGTACTAAATCATTTAACTTTTCTGAAATAACACCATATTTATACTCTGGCGACATTTTGCTCGGCACTGGATCAGGACATTTCTTGATGTTATATTGATTTTTTTCTTCGTCATCCAAAGCTCTCCATTTTGTCTCTAACTCCCAGTAACGGGGATCTCTAGTTCTATCAGTTGGCAAGTCATCTAACTCAATTTCTTTTTTAGTTATGTACGAAAATTGAGAAAAGCCACTAGTTCTAATATTTTTGAAAGTTATACCATTATTCTTCTTCCACTTTTTAAGTGATTTCAAAGCCTTGTTTACACGCTTTCTGTCTGTTCCATCTTTAAGTTTTTCAAGTACTGAATTGCTAACTACCGCATTTGAATTAGTATCAAGGAATGGGAATTGTTCTTCTTTAAGGAACTGACATTTAAGGACATCTAAACCATCTTCCCCATATGCAAACTGGATAACACTATGGTCGGCGTCTCTTACGGTATGATCGTAAGCTATGGAGAGACTCTCTAAATGTTTGATAAGACATCTTTGCAAGTAACCTGATCGACTAGTTTTAACAGCAGTATCAATAAGACCTTCACGACCAGCCATGCAATGGAAAAAGAACTCTTGAGGTTGAATTCCTGTCATAAAACGTCCGTCAATAAATCCACCAGCTCTGGGAGAAACATCGTGTGGGGGGAAACTGGGAAGAGAACGTCCAGATATCATCAGAGGTGGTCTTTTACCTTCCAATTCAATTTGACCAAGTAAGCATGAAATCTGCATAGTATTTACTGTTGATCCCTTAGCACCAGACTGCACCATCAATTGCAAATTGTTGTAAGGGAATTTCTCCAGTAATCCTTCACCCAAGCAAACAGTATTAATTTTATTTGTGTATTCATCAAGCATACTCTTGTATTGTCCGTCCAAAGTTGTTCGAAACTTTGGGTCTTTGGTGTACATGACATCAATTGTTTCTTTTAACTTTAAATCATCAACATCAACAGGTAAATCGGTTGCTTTGACAGCTGCAAGTTTTCCAGCGTTCCGAACTAAGCAGATAGTATCATCTCGCTTTTGGTCTGATTCTTCAACAACTAAGATATCTTTTACACCTAGTGTAAACCCTATCCACTGGAGATAAAATGTAAAGACTTTTGAAAAGGAGCTTAGTAAAGCACTTGAACTATCACCTCCATAGAGCTCATACATGCAATGGACTAAACCATAAGGTGTAGCCCCATAATGGGTTTTATCTAATACCCCTGATAGCAGTTCTCCATTTCGGATTACAACTTCTGCTTCTGACATAACATTATCACTAGAGAAAGGAGTACCGCCAGCTTTCCAAGGTCTTGGAGGATATTTTTGCCAGGCCTTAGAACTAATCTTTGCTTTTCCTATAAGGGTAAGACATTGTTTATCTTTAGGAGTGGTATTGATAATAATTGTAGATAATACTTGTTTCCCTGACCAAAGCACCATTGGCTTTAAAATTGTGGCAGGTAAAAGTTTAATTGGGCCTCTGTGATAAGGTAAAGCTTGAAATACTAACTGTTGATAGTCTGTTTTGGTGAAAAATGTACCTCTAAGGGACATTCTTACTCCGGAGATTACATGATCTTGAATCAAACCGCTCAAAGGTGTACCATCCTTCGGTACCAGATATTGCTTACGAACTGACATTATGTTATAAGCTTCGCTTCTTGCGACTTCATTCTGTGGGAAGTGGGCATTCATTTCATCACCATCAAAATCTGCATTATATGACTTACAATTAGCATAATGCAATCTAAGGGTCTTCTCGCCTTTTAATATCCTTGCTCTGTGAGCCATCATACTAGGTTTGTGAAGAGATGGCTGTCGATTTAAAATTAAAACATCCCCATTTACTAAATGACGATGAACAATTTTGAGTCCAGATGTTTTGAATTTTTCTGGTGTAAGTAAGCTCTTAGCAAGACTCCTCCTTTTCTGGATAGAATCACTTGGTATTCTGATAGTTCGTCCATTCATTATTTCAATTTTTTCAGCTCCAGGATGTACATTAGGTCCATTAATAACCATTTTTCTAAGTTCATCAACATTCCATTCTGTGACTGGTACAGGGTATGTTAGTTTTGTTGCAAATGCATCTGGAATGCCAATTTCATCAATGTCCACGTTAGGATCAGGTGTGATGACAGAACGAGCCGCAAAATTAACACGTTTTCCCATCATGTGCATTCTAATTAAACCTGTTTTCTTTTCAATAATTTGCTTTAATCCTTGACTGTTGGCACCTGCTCCTTCACAATTCAGAAGATTGTTAACACTTTTTTGTAACTCTTGCCAACAAGCGTGTAATTTTTCTGGTGGTGATTTGCCGTGAACATTCTCATATGCTTGTCTCGGTAATTGATCCAAACAGTCAATTGCTTTTTGATGATCCGATGATGATAGAACATGCAGCACAGCTCTAGCAGCAAACGCATTCTGTAGGATACTTTTGTAGACATTAGTTTGTGGATGTTCTACAAGTTCTCCACGTAGTATGTTGCAGGGTCTCACACACGGTGGTAGGACAGGTACTACTTGCATGAACAAAATATTGGTGATAGGATGTACATTCGAATATCTCAAAACAGGGAAACAATGTTTTAATATATCTGCATCATTTTCAGCGATAGCTGAACAATATCGTTTAATTTCATCGGGCATTAATATTTTTACTCTTTTAGTAAATTTGTCTCCAGTCTCTGTACTTATATTAAACATGATCTTATTGTCAGAAGTGGTAACTTTAACAAGTTTACTAGAACAGAATGCACATTTCTTTGCTATATTCATGACCTTAAAATAGTTATTAATAAACTTAGCTCTGAGTCTATCTACATTCTTATTTTGAAATGTTACACTAACAGGATCCTTCTTCTTCAATAACTTTTGGTACTTCCTTATTACCTTACTAGGTTTTTCTGGAGAACTCTCACTTTTGGCACTTATATCTCCAACAAAATTCTCTAGGTCTAACGCTGCAGTTACATGGCCAGCGTCTACTAAATCCAACTGTAGTTTCAATATGAACTTCATCTGATCACTCATTTGGATTTTATTACACTTCAGACAGCTGACTCGGAAGAGTGTGTAGATATTCTTGATGAATAACGGATTCACAACAATTAAAGGTAATTCTATATGACCAAAATGTCCAGGACAATGTAACAACACATTATTACAAGTACCACATGTCTCATTCCTATCTCGTAATGGACCAAGAGCCGAGTCATAAAGACCACCTTTCGTAGGGTTACCTATAACATCGAAGGATTGTCCATTCGTGATCTTAGATACACTTAGTTTTTTAACATCTTCATCAGTAAACATCAAGAATTGCACATAATCTGGGTCCACATTTGTCAAATGTGATGTCGACAATGCCATTGCCGAAGAGAAAGCCATTTTAACCACTGTAAAAGAAATAAATACACGGCATGAGAAGAGAATATAACCTCAATGTAACTTATGGTTGGTTCCAATTATTAAATTAAAAATTTACCAGGATTATAAACGGTAGTCCATACCTCAATGTATATTAATTCACCCTTTAGCTACTCCATATAATAACACTATAAATTGAACTCATTATTTTAAAGTTTTCAAAATTGTTTTGATTACATAGGTACTTTTCTCAAAACCGCAAATATGTGATTGGATTTTTTACTTTGTGTGTGGTGGACTCAGGACTGACTTGAACATAAATGACACTTGACAGTTTCTTTTTTTTTTGTGAATTGGCTTTAAAGGTTAGGCTAGAGTGCTAACTCCATTCTGCCTACAGTTCGTCTATATTGGGTACCGAGTAGTTTAGGCTGTGTTCTAATAATATCTGTGATCAGTCGGGCGGATAAACGTAGTAATGATATCTTTGGGGGCGGTTGGATCAACTGTGGCGAGACGGCCGGACAGAAAAATTTCTTTAGTAAGTTAAGTCAGGCCGATATCCGTAGGCGGCCTACCGATCGTACCATCTGCATCTGAGGCTTGCTTAAGGGCTAATACAAACTGAGATATGAAATAAAAAATTGTTGTTTATTTCAATATGTAATTTATTGTTTAATATTTACACGGTACATAATAATAACAAAGTAAGTATTTCAGACGCACGTATAAAGTATGAAGGAGAAATTGGAGTACTTTATGTTCAAGTAAGTATGTTTCGGGTGAGTAGGTAGTAATATTGACTGCGCGAGGTCATTGCCCCCTAACACCTGATTTGCATGGGACTTGAAGAAGCGCCCGACCGACGAATGTTTGAGTAGGCATGTTGTGCCGTGTGCTTGGCGCCAGCCCCGCGTCACGTGTCACTGCCCGGCCTGGCACGGCTTTGTCAATGAAATATGGTACCAATACTAATGTTAAACTCGATCGAGAGAGAAGCATAACAGAATGACCATTTATTTTTTTTGCCAGTACTGCAATTTCGATATTAAAAAAGGAAAAGTGCTAATAGTTAGAGGTTATCACGTTGGATTTGCAGACAGATGTCACCTGTATCATCCTAGTTTGGACAAAGGGACTCCTCCCTCTATCTATGCATGGATTTCCCCCCATTTTGAACAATGTGAACAGCCCTTAACTTACGACTGCGTGAACCGATTTTAAAAAGTATTTTTTTAATTGAAAGGTAATTTAGTTCCCATTTTGGGACCATATTCCGATGATTTTTATTTTGGTATAAATATGAGAGTTGTGTTATCGTGCAAAAAATAATAAAAAACCTCGACACGTGTTTCGCCCCCAACCAGGGGCATCATCAGGAGATGTTGATGGCTCGGCGCACGGCGACCGAATTTGTTAACTTTATAAAAACATATTTCGTTAGCTATTGGCCGAAGTATCTTTTAAACTTTTTTCGTTTGCCAATTGTCATACTTTTAATTTTTTCATCACACCGAAACAACTGTTTACGGATTACGGAATGATATTTGGCTCACTGTCGAATTGGTACCAGGTTTTGTGATAATAATTTGACACCTAATTTTGGTCACAGAACTTAATTAATTTACCTGCACTTCTCGCAGCGCCGCGGAGACGTCGCAAAAACGAATTGATCTACCCCGACACCAAAACAGGTTACGTTCCAGTAGGGTCACAGAACCGAATTGATCTATCCCAACACCACCTGATACTTGTCTGCCCTACTCCTAGAGTGTTTTTAGAACCGGAGGCGCGGAGGGAGAGCAGCCTTCGCCAACCGGCCAAGAGCGAGTCGGAGGGTAGCTTTCGAGCAAAACATTTCGATGAAGTAATTAATGTTCGGCAACATAATACTTCGAACATATGTTATTTCGGATAAATGTAGCTTCGGTTAAAAGTGTTTCGACCACACGTAACGTCGTAATAGTGAATAAAAAATGAATTGATAATAGGTCAACTGTTACAGTGGCAGACGTGAACCTCGGTGAAATAAAATAACAACGAAACGTTTAAAGTTGAAAAAATTTAGTTCAAATGAAATTCGGTTAAATACTTTTCGATATTTTAATAGCTATCCGTATTTGTACCCTAGTTTAGTAGGATAGTTTTTTGCTATGGCAATGCCACTGCAGCAGTCAGTCAACATGGCGGCCCAAGATGAAGTTGACGTATGTGAAAGTTGGGAGGATATGGACGAAATTGGCGTGAGTGTACCTGTAGAACTTGACCCTTGATGTTTCTAGCTCCATTGCTGACCACTCTACAGTTATTCACCAGTGGGTTTCTATATTTCAGCTGGACCAGAAGATCAAACTGATGTCAAGTGACTGCGCGCCAGTGCCAACTTCAATCAAGGGTTGCAAGGTTACTGTTGAAGAAAACGCGTGTATTGGATCTCAGTGCGTAATGCCGGAGCCAGCAATCCGTATTTTGAAAAGGCCATCGTCGTCAGCTGGCGGGCAACTAAATGGAGAGAGTCGCGCCCGACCGGTGAAGACCCTTGAACAAAGACAGAAAGAATACGCGGAGGCTCGACTGCGGATCTTAGGAGAAGCTCGCAGCCCCGAGGACGTCATCGATGACAAGTAAGGCCAGCTTCATGTCTCAATTGTTATCATATCTCTTTACATAACATCTTCATGTCACATTTCAAATAGTAATCATTGCCTAGTATGTTGTCAAGAACAGTCACAATATTATGGATATACTTTGGTAAATATGACTTACTAGTCATTAACTTGGTAATTATGTAAAACTGAAATGTAGTAATGAATTACTTAACCTTTATTCTTACTAACATTCCTCTACTAAATAACTATTTGTTCAATTTTCATCTAGGAATGTCAACTTCTTTTTGAGATGAATGCCATAGATAAAGACCTCTTGTAGAAGTCAGCAGTTCTTCTAGTCTGGCTTTGGGTTATCTTATTTCATAGGTTTCAAAACACATCTTTCTATTCTTCTATTTTTACTGCTACTTGTGTATCTTATTATTGACTTATGGTGTGATTATGACAATAAAGACACTGAGATCACTCAAGGTAGATGCTAAATGCTTGAGCAGCCCTTATACTTAAATTTTTCATACCCGGATGTCCCTTTTGAGTTTCCGAATATTTGAGTGTCGTTTCAGTATTTGGATGTAAGAAAGGCTTTTGGCAAAATTTACATTCAAAACACTATATTCGTTTCCAATTTATTACTATTTAACACCTTTGCAGTAATTATATTTATTTTATACTTTTCAGTCTCAGCCGACTTCAAGACAAACTTCAAGCGAACAATATCAATGATAATCAGAATAGTAGTAAGACAAAAACACCCCAAAGTGACAATAACACCAAAGGTAAAGAACGTAAAGTTCTAACTCGACTACCAACTGGTGCCACCGCTGCGGGAGTATTCCCTTCCCCACCGCCTCGGGGAGTCCTTGTGATCAGAACTCCTAGAGGACCCGATGGCACAAAAGGATTCCTAAAAAGGTAGCACAGGCGAAAATTCAAGTAATAGCATACCAAGACGTAATTAACTCTCCATCCAATTGACTATGTATCATTATATCGTGTCGCTTTACATACATGTCATGTTATTTATAATGATAGTGTTCTGGTATTTCACAATTTTTAGTTTAGTTATATTATTTGTGTACAGATTCATGTTATTACAAAATTTCGCCTTCATTCACAAATTGATTACACAATAAAGTTGTATAAAATGCAATGGTCGAGCATGAAGCGGGATCTTGATATTTAGTATCAGTTATTTGGTAAATGTGCAGCACCATAGCATGAATGAAATGTATACACAATACTACAACAATATGACATATGTGAATCTAATACATTTCTAATTTCACAGCCCAATACTCTACTAATCATATAAAGCTCATTAGGAGATTACACCTATAGATTATTTTAATCGGATTTTTATTCATCGATCAGTAGAAAATAAATTAAAAATTGTGAAATATTATTTGAAAATTGAAGAGTGCTCAGTTCATGGGAACAATTAATATTGTTATGTAATGTTTCTGTGGAACGAAACGTTTTGTTTTAGATAAATTAATCGAAATTTTATGAAATGAACACCTATTTGTGTATGTGTGTGTTGTATACAAGCATAATTTAACAGTTACATTTAAATGTAATTGTTTCACAACATTATACTCCAAAATTGGATATTTATGACAGCATTGTGCAACATGGAGGTAGACATAGCTGCCACTTGGTCAATGGTGTCTCATTAATAAAATCAGAACTGTCTGAATAAACCGGCCACGTGCGAATCGGACTCGAACATGAAGAACTCCATACCATTATCCATACAACATGCCAAACTATATTGGTAAACCTTTTTTTATGCCTAGAAAAAAATACGACAAACAAATTTACGTTTGTTGTATGGAAGCTTAAATATTTATTTTATTCTGTTTTTAGTATTTGTAGCTTTAGCAGCAACATAAATAATAAATACTGTGTGATATTGTTATTGCTGTTACTGAGTAAGTTTGCAATCAATATGGTCGAATAACTGACAGTATGGTATTTTAATTTTTTTTAAGTCAGCTCAATTTACGCGCCATTATTTGACTCATTTTATGAGAGACATAATTTATTGTAATGGCAACACAGTACCGCCATGTTGCTCGATGTTCTCTTATCAAATTACAATTGTGTGATTTCATATAGAACTAAATTAAACATTTTAGTGATAAATTTTTTTATATACAGTTTTTCTACTTGTATAGCGATGTATAGAATATTTTTAGGATAAGATATTTCTAACTGTATATTTATAGTATATTATTTTACTGTTAAGTTTTTTAACGCATTCTAAGTATGTGTTTCAACTCCAAAACAGTGACTTAATATTAAAAAATATTATAATCTACGATCCTAAATGCTTCATCAGTTCAAATCTTAAGGTTGTAATTTAGCTTAGGTGTAGTTGTGGAGTTGAAATAAATATTGTTATAGATTGCATTAAGAGTGTGACTGATGTTATGTGTGAAATTTGACTGGACTTAGTTTGTATATAATTATTTATATACCATATTCTAAGTTTCATATCTAGACAATGTAAATAGCCCTAGTAAAAATGTTGATCACAGATGATGTTTGTGCATGTATCAAATATATTTACGAACTCATTTTGTAAGACTGTGCTGGATGTCAATTTTTACATCGAAATAAAACTATTTTTACCAACTATTATTTTACTTATACCTACACAGATAAGTTGTAATGAGATACAATAAAGTTTTTAATATGAAAATACTTTTATTTCGACAATGACTATTAAGAAATCATTATCTATGATTAGTAGTTAAATATTTTATGTCCAAAATAATGTTAGTCAGTTTAAACCAACGCTAGTTAAGTGCTAATTATTACTATGAGGATTGTATTGTGTTTTTGTGATATAGAATAATTGTCATATTACAACCTTTTTAATATTAAAAGGTGGTTATCTTCATGTACAATCTGTACGTCGTTAACAATTCTATGAGCTTGATTCAAATTCTTCAGAAGAAAGTACAGGGATAGCTTATGGTCAGGGTTTACAGAGAAGATAATTTTAATTAGTATATAATATATAATGGAATAGAAAATATTTAAATTAACTGTTGTTATTTGACATTTAAGGCTTCTAACGTATTTTGAGTTTTAAAAGTTATTAGTGACATCTGTCAAATTTGACATTCAGTATTTTTAATATTTGAACTCTAGGTACTTCTGATATGCCGCTATTTATTAATGTTTTCACTTCTTAACAACACTATAAAATCTTTTTTGCGCTACAATAATTCACCGACAGATGGTCCTTGATGTTCGTATAATCCAAAACACAAAAGTTGATAAAAGGTGCCCTTCATTCATTTTATTGAATTAGATCTATTTTAGTCGTTAAAAATACTGTACAGTGTGTTATTTAATTAATTGACAGAAATGATCTGACAAGATATAATTATATAATGTACTAGTGGTCGCCCGCGACTTCGTTCGCGTGGTAATTTGGATTTTTTTCCCGTTCGCTTCCTACTTACTTGGCACTTATCGTCTTATTTTGAACAATTCACACAATATCTTTATAAATTGTAGCCTATGTGTTATTCTGATGTATAAGATATTATTGTAGTTTCATTAAAATCCATTCAAGAGTTTTTACGTGAAAGAGTAATAAACATCCATCCATCCATACATACATACATACTCACAAACTTTCGCGTTTATAATATTAGTAGGATTACGAGTAGGTATGTTTGTAGTTCAAATGTGCCAATTCTGGACAGTTTTTCTTTTAAAATATATGTCCACTTTTAGGGAGAGGTAATGATCTGCAAGGGTTTTTTTTAATTACCGCCCAATGTCGTCAATGCTGGACGTCCCGGGTACGCCTTCGAAAGGATATCCCCAGTGCGATCTTCAAGGGTATAGATAAAAGCTGTTCGTATGCGCTGGTGCCACATTTTTGCTTGATTAAATTGCCTTTAGACATATTTCTGTACTTTTTGTATTGGGCTGTTTGCATTTAGGACATCTATAACGCTGTTGTGATAAAGTTGGGTAACACGACTCTGAGGCGCTGTCTCCACGAGCGAGAGAATCGCGGCGATATTATCGTCGTGCCACGTATTTCTATACACTCTCTATGAATGCGTCTCCACACGATGTTATCGCGGCGATAGACGTACAGACTCGTCGCGATTCTCTCGCTCGTGAAGACAGCGCCTTAATTATGAGCGTGGTAGCGTCGACATACCGATAGACCGAGCTACATTATTAGCAATGATTACAGGGGATATTGTGGTTTGGCCACATGATCAAATCATTCTGTTAGTGCAGACCTCAAAGTAATCATCATAATGGTTAGATCGGTATTGTACTATTGATCTCAACGATTGTTATAGATGTTAGATCTTAGTGCTAGTCAATGTGTAGATTGTTTTAGTGCCATTATTTATACAACTTTATAGGGCATAAAATGCTCTTTGATGTTTTTAATGCTGGCAACTTCGAGATGTGCTCTGAGCTTATGAGCCCTGCTCCATTATGTAAGTATGACGTCACATTTGGAACTTCCATACAAATTGTATAGGTATACTTGCATAATGAAATAGCGCCACAGTTGTATCCCTAACTCACGAGAAGTTCATTGTTCAATGTGCGGCTATCTCGGCTTTTTTGAGAAACTAAGGACAGCCATATGTTTGACTCTAGTTATAAAAAGAAATCTGTGTATTTTCAATTCCATTTATATATTAAAAACGTTTTAACTAAATACAAATTTTATTTGATGTTGGTTCATTTCTAAGGCCCGGCAATGGACGAAGGGACAGCCGCAACCTGCGCCGCGGAGTTAAAAAAAATGCAACCTATCTGCCCTGTTCAGTTATTTTGGTACATCAACGAATAACGCGGTAATTGTACCTATAGCTATAGATATGTAGCGGGAATATTATCATTATTTTTCAATTTACCGGACACCGACACGTTTCTTCGAAATATTCTACCTGCCTCTTTTTTTTCTATGCCTATGACCGCGGTCCCTCGTACGTCCATTGCCGAGCGCTTCTGGTTAGCACACAAATAAATTCCAGTGGCGCCCGGCTGATGGATATGCCTACCTAGTTTAAATTTAGAACGTAATGGCGGTTATACTTAAAAAAAGAAGGTATTAGGTGAAACCTAATTACATTAATAAGTAGAACCTGATTAATTTAATTAAGTTTTAGGCCGTTCGCTAAGTTAAGCGAGCGAGCGCGGCGTAAAAAACGTTATCTACCTATCTAAATATCTTTATTCCTTATTAATTCTTCGCCTGTGTTGCTACTTTTTTTTTTTATTCCGCCGCCTGAGGCCGCTGCCGCTCTAACGTCCGTTGCCGGGCGTCTCTGGTTACTAGCAGAGGGTATTTCCAGTGGCACCCAGCGGACTTTGACCACCTCTGTGGTCTCTGCGGGGGTTGGGTCGGGACGAAAATCCCGCGTCGGGTAGGGTTTTATCCCGCGTCAGTGAATGAATCTGGTTGCGTGCTATGGGGCTAAGGCCCCGCAGCAACCGCAACCCTTCTAGCCTGCTTCTGTAAGGACGGCGAGTGGCGATCCCGCCGTCCTCAGGCCCCGATCATGGAGGTCGATGGTCTTGGGCGTAGTCGCGGAGTCTGGGGCGCCCTCGCCGCCGACTACGGAACTCGGCGGGGAGGGTACGCTCCCTCTCCCTCCCGGCCGCCTCATTCGCGAGCATGACTTGCTCGCAGAAGGACACGGCCGCGTCCCACCTACTCCCGCTGGAGACCATGGCTTGAAGCATGGTCTCCAGCGAGAGGGTATCCACGCCCAGACCCACTACGAGGTCCCGGCGCTGACTCGCCCACGACTCCACCAACGTGTGGAGTGCGGTGTCGTCGTCTGAAACCTCGCAGTGTTGACACCGGGGTGTGACCTCACGAGGCATGCGAAACAGATAGCTACCGAAGCATCCATGCCCGGCAACGATCTGCGTCGCACGGTAGGTACGTGAGAGCACCATGCTGCCTCTGCAGCCAATCGTCCATGATCGGTCTCACCGCCGCGATGATGGTGGACGGTGGTACCCCACTTGGGTTGCTCAAGTCGCACCCTCCATGACTCCATGAGATCCCGGCGGAGTTGGGACCGCAGGTCCTCGATTTCTCGAGACGGAACGACCGAGAACGAACACATTGCTACTGGAATTTATGTAGCGTCGATATCGTACCGAGAGAATTAGAGCAACTCTGTCGTACAATCACGGCATAACTCCATTAAAATTAATATTTATGTGTTAGGTAAGTACCTACCTACCTACCTATATCTATCTATCTGTTGTCGGTAAGATCCAGCGACGAGATAAACAACCAGTTTATTAAGTAGGTATGTAAACAGGTAACTACAGACCGCGTAATGAAACCTATCGCCATCCATGACTGCAATCGGTAATTCATTAATCAGCAGCACAAGACGTCGAGCACATTAGGTAGGTACCTGGGTACTTTCCTACCTATCCTTGGTTTTATATTGGAACTTTTTTATTTTATTTATATGCGCACCTGTGCCAATGGTAAAGCCTATACTATCATCTTTCATTCCTTCATTCCGATACTCTAGGTAACATTTCATTTCTGCTTCTATTCCTCTCGCACTTCCATTCTTTATTGTCGGGATATCAGGGTATAGCGCTCTTGGGTATCTAATTTCTAACAATAATATCCGATTTTTCATTATAAATAACATTTTTCCTTGTACAGATATTACTTACCGTCTCAACCTTATTTAGTTCTTACTTGCTATAGGTATTTATCTTATACTGTATTGACATGTTTAGTTATTTGCTATATTGTATATATATATGAATATTTTCATAATATTGATCTATAATATTTATCTTCGTCCGTTCCTTTTATGTGCTATCACTATTGTTTTATTCGCATTTTCTTTGAAAACTCGTCTCTATGTTCTCTGAGCATTGTCGATAGGTTATTGAGACTTAAATTTACGTTATTACTGATTTCAAAATTCAGACGATCTAGAGCATGGACTGGGCATTATAGTAAGAGATGTACAATGGATTCGTGTACGTCCGGATCGCAGGCGCATAATGGAACTTCATCAGACGCTGGTGTGGCAATCAATTGCGACTGCTCAGTGTGCTTCATATTAACGAATCCTCATGAACTTCAATTAACTTCATGAACAAGCTATTGAGGATGAGGGCATGTCAGTCTCGTACCTACTGACTAAACCGTACGGTTCCGCAGCTTTATTGCTCCAAATCACGGATATATACCTATATCTACGTAATCTTGAGAGTCTTTGGTAAAATGCCCTGAAACTAGATCAAGTAGATACGTGTGAACCGAAATCTTGACAGATACCTTGTAGGCATAGCTGGGCATTAACTTGTTAATCCGTTAATTAACGAAGTTAACATTTCGAGTAACGGATTAACTTTTAAGTTAACTTAAAAATATGTTAACGGACTCGTTAACTTACGTTGAATTTTCCCAAGTCCGTTAATCGTTAATCCAGGTCCCGTGGTCGCGTTGTGTCCAGTCACACTACAAATAAACGTTGCAATAATTATTAGGATTCCTAAAGCAAATATTTTTCTTAGCAACCTTCCAATATTTTTAACAGACATGAAACTGAACAGAAAAAATTAAATATTTCAGGGGACTTTCATACAACAAACATATTTTCATTCTAACCTGTTAACTTCCAGAACCAACAGTTTTTATAAAATGCAATTTTTATCACGTGGATTAACGTTAACTAGCGTTAATTTCTAAAAAATAACGCATTAACTTTTTTAGTAACGGATTAGCGATTAACGAAGTTAACTATTTGATTTACGGTGCCCAGCTATATAGCAGCCTATACCTACATATTTACAGACAGACAGACTGACAGACAGACTATCTATATAAAATGTAGGTATGTACCTACTTAGCAGACTTTTTAAGGAGTTATCTTTTTAGCGGTCGTCTCTTAAAACCCGAAAAAATGGCAGTTCCCGTGATCCTTACCTACCTGTTTAACTTATACCTATAGCAAATTAACGCGTAACCTGGATGGCACACACGTGTAACTAAACCAACAGAACACATTCATGCACATACTCGTAATCCCCAACGGGGTACAAACACGAAGGGTACAAAGGCACTCATTACGCCCACTCGCAAATCACTCTTTTAGTCGGGCTTATTGCCGTTCCAAAACTCTTTGGGTAGGTATATTTGCCCGAGCCTTATCCGTCAGTGAACACCGTGTGAGTATGTGTGCAGGTGATTATGATTCGGACCCTGGAGATGATGATCGGGCTCCATTCTACCTAAATAGTAACTTAGTACTACTACTACTACTACGTGCGTAGATATTCTATTATTATACTAGCGGACGCCCGCGTGACATAGTTTTATGGTTCCCAATTCCCGCGGGAACACATTCCCGGGATAAAAAGTAGCCTATATTACATCTTATAATATCAGCTATCTGCCAGTGAAAATCTCGTTAAAATCGGTCCAGCCGTTACAGAGATTACAAGCGGGAACAAACAGACAATCAAAAATTTTAAAACTGCATTTTTTATGTCAGTGTCGTGTATCCTATCGTATGCATCGAGTAAAAAGCTGGTCATTTTAAATTTATTTATCTGTCTACATGTATAGATAGGTAGGTACTCTTTGATTGTAGTGACTGTCTGTCTGTCTGTACTGTGACCACGGCCGGTGTTACCTGGTCGAAACGTCAGGCAATAAAGAGTATGTGTAGATACTATGCATATCTATCTACGTCGTATTTCGTGCTAATTTTCGTGTATATGTAAAATACAAATTAATAAGTAGGTATATTATGATAATTAGCAATAAATATTGCATAAAACTTGTAGGATTAAACAACAAAAAACCAGTTCTTTGACATTCTTACAAGTCGCTAGTGGACTAGTCTTAACCAAGTGCTGGTGCGGTTTGGTAGTGTGCGTCATGGCGGGTATGGACCAATTAAGTGATAGTGACAAGGCTGTATTGAGGAGTATCTTTGATCCGACGGTGACTATTGGTGATCTGGCAGAAGATGTGAACGCTGACAAGTTTGTGGAAGACGAGGGTTTGTATTTTTGTGGCAATGCTTTTATTAACATTTTCTTTTCAAAGCAACAAAGAGAAAATATGCCACCTACCTATGTAGATACCTATGTACAGACCTAATAGGTATTTATTATTTTACTTCAAGTCAATTAAATATGTATGATTGCTTCGGTGGCATGGTCGGTAGTGCATCCGCTTTCGACGCCGGAGTCTCGGGTTCGTTTCCCGGTCGGGACAAACTTTGTGTGAAGAAAGATACGTTTATACAGAAGTCTGGATGTTTCCTATGACGGAAAAGTCTCGGAACCCTTATAGTTTCGTCCTGTCCGTACGTCCGTCCTCAGCTTTTCTCCCAAACGATTATTGCTAGAACCATGAAACTTTGCAAGGATATGTATATCTACTACGCAGTGCTAAACTAAAATATTCAAAAATACTAGTTATCCCAGCGAATTTTGTATTGCCTCAAAAAAATAAAAAAAAGATTTGGCAAAAACAGGGCGTCCCCCCACCCCTCTAAAATGTAAACGGCTGAGGTGAAGAACCTGAAAGAATTCATGATGGTAGTCTATAGCGGATTAGATAGCTCTGTTAGTTTAGGAGTTATAGAGGCTATTGTGGGTGACTACGGAACCCTATTCTATGCGTGACCCGACACTCACTGTTGGCCGGTTTTTTATTATATTATTTTATTGTTTTAGAACCTGCTACAGATAACTACAAGACGGCTTCAAAGTTATGCGCGGAAGGCGTCCAACTGGCTGAGTCAGGCAACCTGGAGGAAGCTTTACAATCGATGACCAAGGGAGTGGAAGCGGCGCCAGAACGTGCCGCCTCATACAACGACAGGGCGCAGTTGCTCAGACTTATGATGAGAGATGATGGTGTGTATTTAGAATCACGTCGGTGTCCTCGGAGGGATAGACAGAGACGTATTACGCAAATATTACGCCAGATAGGTACTTTGTTGGCAGATGTACCACGCAGGTGGTAATGACTTGAGCCCCGAGGAAAGTGATAGGACCCCTTCGCACTCGTTTGTACTTACCATAGCTGGGCACCGTTAATTAAATAGTTAACTTCGTTAATCGCTAATCCGTTATTGAAAAGTTAACTTCGTTAATAGTTAATGCGTTACTTTTAACAAAATTTAACGCAAGTTAACGTTAATCGTTAATCCGTTAAGACGTAATAAAAATTGCATCTTCTCACTGTTGTTCTTAGTTTTAAAGATTTATTGATTGATTGATAGATAGATTGATTGATTGATGGATTGATTCATCGATTCATTGATGGATTGATTCATTGATAGATTGATAGATAGATTGATAGATGGATAGATTGATAGACTGATGGAGGGATTGTTTGATTCAAAATTGAAAAATTTAAAAATTGATTGATTGATAGTATGATTGATTGATAGATAGATGGATAGATTGATGGATAGATTGATACAATTGTCCAGCTAGTAGGCGGTGCAGATAAAAACTTATTTACTGCAGCTTGGCCCGATTTTCAAATTTATACTAAAACCTTCCTCATGAACCTCTATCCATAGGTGAAAACGTTGTCAACATCCGTTGCGTAGTTTTAAAGATCTAACTAGACGTCGTCACGACTTACCACCAGGCGGGCGGCGTCAATTTGGCGAACTAAATATAAAAAAAAAAACTTGCATCTCAATTTTGAAGCAGATTTCCTTTGCCGATTGAGCTGAAATTTTGTATACACGTTCGAGTCTTTCTAAATCCAAAATGGCGGCAGATACAAGACGGCGGACTAATAATATTTAATGCACTTCTACAATATGGGTATCAAATGAAAGGGCTTACTAAGAGTAACTCGAAAAATAAAGTGACGTCACTCTAAATTGAAACTCCATTTTGAAACAGATTTCCTTACCGGATTGAGCTGAAATTTTGTAGAGACATTCTGTTTGGATGACAATACATGGTTAACACTGACGGCCTTCTAAATCCAAAATGGCGGCACATACAAGATGGCGGACTAATAATATATAATAATTTCAGTAGTCACCGGGTTGGTAGTGCATTCTGCAGGGTGACCACAGTACGGGGGGGATCTTTGATTTTATTAAATAAAAAACTTAAATTTAAAGAACGGAATAGTAGATTGTTAACCAAGGGAAGAAAGCATCCCATTTCTGACGAGATATTTTTTGCCAATAGTTCGAGGCAGAAATAATGGGTGTTTTCACCCGAGTTAAACACTCTACTTTTCATTGCGAATACGAGGAAAGCAAATAAAAGTCAAATAAAACAAAAATAATAATAGAGATTGATCACGTATCAAGTACTGTGTACTTCCCGCCTCTTTTTTAATTTTTGTTTTTCATTCGCACTTTTTTCAGGGCAGGCAAGTCTTTTGGTCATACCGCCGCCATATTAGTTATATTTTCCATATAAAATGGTCTTCAGTTTTTATAATTACTTCAGTTATTTTCTTACACTTATAGAGTATTTTTTATGATTTGACGCGTTACGGCGGTCGATTTAGTCAGGTTTGGTCGGAGTCTCTACTAAAAGTCAATACTAAAATACTCAGTATTTTAAGGTATAACTGTCCAAATAATATTATTGTTTGTGCTATTTACGTTTTACTTTATTGTAACCCAACTCTTTTTTTGTTTATGATCATTCAAAAACCAGAATGTTGTATTGACTATGAAACTTTGGCTGTTTACGTTTTATGCCATCGCCTCAAGATATGCTGATGATTTTTTTTTTACTTTTCCGCCCTAGGGCCGAAATGTATAACTTTCAACCCGCATATTAGGTAAGTAATGACCCACTTTCAGAGCCTGAGAGATGAAAAGATATTGTGTCTCTTTCTCTAGAGTGTAAAGTCGAACTGTCGTGCGTGGAAATGGAGCAATTCATAGTAGTATGCGTGTATAAACCTGGAACCTCCCCCTTTTGCGAATTTGAGGAACTTATTGACAAAGTTCTATGTAAACTTGGAAAAACTAATAAGTACCTAATAGTGTGTGGTGATTTTAATGTCGATTTACTTGTTAATACGCCTATGAGTTAAAATATTTTAAATTTCAAAATCACACAATCTTACAAACTTATTTGTGGAGCCTACTAGATATTGTGATACAATAGCCACTTGCCTGGATAATATATACAACGATATGTTGCCAGAAAGTAAAAATAAAAAAGTTAGATTCAGACCATTGTGGGCAAATAGCATTTTTTAAAATCACTAAAGAAAAAGTTACAAAACGTAAAATATTATGTAGACCAATAACTGGTGACCGCTTGGAACGTATGAGGGTTGGACTTTGCAATAAAATTCCATTCTTAGACACTGGCTTAGATCCAAATGTAATGTATAAATTATTTTTTGATTCTTTTTACGAGTTCAACCATATTCAAGTCTAAGGAGGTCATGATTAGTGATAGTCCTACTTTCAGTGAATGGGCCACTGAGGGTATACACAAAAGTAGACAAAAACTTTATGAACTATACTCAGAAAGACAAAACAATGGTAAGTAAAATGTTTTTAAGAAAAAACCTTTTAAATTTATATAATAGCATTAATTTTTCGCAGAATTAAAAGGACAACAAAACGTCGACAATTGTTTCGCCTCTAAACGAGGCATTATCAAGACTGTCTCAGAGAGAACAATTAATGCTATTATATAAATTTAAAAGGTTTTTTTCTTAAAAACATTTTACTTACCATTGTTTTGTCATGGATTTTCGCCAAGTAACGCCTGTTTCTATCCAATATTTCAGAAAGACAGCTTAATAGATCAGGTGTATTTCTAGATTATGTTAAAACTTATTCAAAAAAGTTTAAAGCAGATTGTTTAGCAGCTAAATCAAAATATATAAGTGATAAAATTCTCAATAGTGCAGACAAAGTTAAATCTACTTGGAAAATTATAAACGCGGAAAGAGGTCAACAAAAATTAAATGATAATAATTTTAAACTTATTATAAATGGTAAAATAACTACATCAGACTTCGAGGTCGCTAACGAATTTGAAATTTTTTTCTCCCGAATTCCTGTAGATTTGACAAAAACCTAGGCTCTTCAACCCCCATTGCAGAATCTTTGTTAAAAGCAAACGTTCCTTGTTGTAACGTTATATTTAAATTCAGTAAAGTTAACATAAACACTATCTTAAAAACTTTTAAATCTTTAAATATCAAGAAAACAGCTGACCTCTGGGGCATCTCTGTGTATTTAGTAAATTCTTTTATTGAAATGTTTGCTCCTGAACTAGTAATAATATTTAATAATTGTGTTGATAGTGATGTGTTCCCTGATTTAATGAAATCTAGTAAATTAATTCCCCTGTTTAAATCGGGTAGTACTTCAGATCCGTCCAATTTCCGTCCCATTTCTGTACTATCTACATTTAGTAAAATTTTTGAAAAAATTATGCTTAGTCAAATGCAAAATCACTTTAACGTTAATAAACTTTACATACTAAACAATTCAGTTTCACTCGTGGTGGGTCCACCACTGATTAAATTATTAGTGTTTATACAGGGCCTGGGATGAGTCATATGATGCTTATGGTGTATTCTGTGACTTATCTAAGGCCTTCGATTGCGTTCAGCACCAGACTTTAATTAAGAAACTTGATCATTACGGAATCCGGGGGACGGCCTTGAGTTTCGTCAATTCTTACTTAAGTGATAGGGTCCAGAAAGTAGTGATCAATGGTAAACAGTCACCTGGTTCTCCTGTAGCAATGGGGGTACCACAGGGTTCAATTTTGGGACCTTTTCTTTGTCTAGTTTTTTTTTAAATTTTTTTTTTTATATTTGGTTCGCCAAATTGACGCCACCCGCCTGGTGGTAAGTCGTGACGACGTCTACCGATTGTGGGCCACTCTCACAGCACACATTACTATTGAGAGTGGCCCTCAACTTGACGACCTACTGATGTGCCTCTTCACGCTCCGCTTAAAGAACCCAGGATTATATGTGGGAGGAAACACGTGCACAGGCAGGGCGTTCCAGGCCACTATCGTTCAGCAGAGAAACGAACGTTTAAAACGTTCGTTTCTCTGCTGAACTCGGTCTAGTATATATTAATGATCTCCCTCATCTCATAAGAGACGACCACGAGGTAGTTTTGTTTGCTGATGACACTTCTTTAATATTTAAAGTTAAACGTGGACAGCGCGAATTTGACGATGTAAACATTGCCCTCTCTAGGATAGTCCACTGGTTTTGTGCTAATAATTTATTATTAAATGAAAATAAAACTAAATGTGTAAGATTCAACTTACCTAATGTAAGACTAGTTAAAACCAGTGTTAAGGTTAGGGATGATAATAATAGAATTGGTCGATGACACTGTCTTTCTGGGCATAAGGTTAGATTGAATGATCGATTGACAGATTGATAGATTGTCAGATTGCTAGATTGATTTATTGATAGATTCATTGATTGATTGATTGATTGACAGATTGATTGATTGAACCAACTGATTGGTTGGTTGGTTGACTGATTGGCTAGATTGATGGATTGATAGATTGATTAATTGATAGATTGATTGATTGATCGATTGATGTATTGTTTGATTGATGGATTGCTTGATTGATAGACTAATTGAATGATGAATTGACAGACTGTTAGATTGTCAGATTGATAGATAGAATTATTGATGGATTGATCATCGATTCATTGTTGAATTGATTCATTGATAGATTGATTGATGGATAGATTGACTGATTGATTGATTGATAATTTAAATGGCTTGGCCCGATTTTCAAATTATATAATAAAACCTTCCTCATGAACCACTACGGGGGCTGGATTAACGATTAACGGACTTGGGGAAATTTAACGGAAGTTAACGAAGCCGTTAACATATTTTTAAGTTAACTTAAAAGTTAATACGTTGCTCGAAATGTTGTGTGTGAGTCAAATTTTCGAATTTTAGGCTTGCCTCCAGATCGAGGGCTATCCATAGAGGGGTCAACCATCATTGGAGTATAAGAAGTTCACGAGAGCTAAAGGCTTCACCATTTCTCAATCAAATATTATATTATACAAATATTATAAATAGACAATTTCACTGAAAGGAGACTTTATTTTACTTTTAAAAACAATGTTAACTGCATTCATAGATTTTTGAAAACTCACCTGTGTGAACCGGGAATCGAACCGACCAAATGGTATAGTGCCCAGTAACGGCAATAGACTTACCCTGTCCCCTATTCCATGGCACCAACAGAACTACTGGTAAACTTGGTATTTTTATGAGTCCCTTAAAGTCTCTTCAACAAAGAAAAACAACTAGGTAGGTACCACAGTTAGGGAGACTTTTACCGTTTGTTTCAGATGCCATGTCAGATTTGGCGCGTGCCCTGCAACTGACAGCCGGCAAGAGGACCCGCGCACGCGCTCTAGCGCTGTGTCAACGCGGCATGCTCCTGCGCAAGAGAGGCGCTGACGACGACGCGCGCGCTGACTTTACTGAGGCCGCTAAGCTTGGCAGTAGTTTTGCTAAAAAGCAGGTCAGTGAAACTACTTTCGGGAGCGTTTTAAAGCCTTGACTGTTGATCGGCAGGTGCACTCAGAAGTGAGGTTGACTTGATCCTATACGGCGGTCTTAGGCAGAACCTTATATTCATCCACTCAGCCTTTTCCCAACTCAGTTGGGGTCAGCTTTCCAGTACTGGGATGCTAACTAACTGTAACGATTGCCATAGATGTTTGTACGACAACCGGGACCGACGCGACAACGTGCTCTCCGAGGCAAGGAGGGTCTTAGTGTTAATATTTGTTAAGTAGGAGGTATCTACTTATTACAATATTCCCAAAAATCACCTAAAAAAATCTTCGCGTCATTGCCGACTGGGAAGGTTCCCAGAATGCTGGTTACGTTGCCATGTTGGATGGCAATAGTTATTCTAATTATTAATTAAGCCAGGAAATAACCAGTTTGGGGCTGTTGCGGTATTACCTAAAATACCTACCGCATCAAGACGACCAATGATATGGTGGCAAAACGTAGGCGTTTTATTAGGTACCTCAGGCTACTTCTTCGGATCAAACCGCTTCTCCCTCATAAATGTTACGTTAAAATTCCTAATTTCAATTCGCATTTGTTTTAGGTAGTGGAATTAAACCCATACGCCGCTCTCTGCAACCAGATGCTTAGCCAAGTAATGAGAGGAGAGAAGGATATCGAACTATGATTTTTGTGCCTTTTGCATGCGTCTAAATAAATTATATAAGCCGCGCAAGATGACAATGGGATTGGCGGCCATGTTGGTGACGTCAAAGTGACGTAGATAAACCTACAAAACTGTTTTGTTATGAGTACCTACTTTTCAGCGATTGATGACGTCACGGAGCGGTTATTGTGATAAGGTTCTATCCCACTCACATCGTGCGCGTCTTACACTAGTAATTAGAATAGAGTGGTCGTGAGCTTGTATTGCCAGGTTCTTTTCTGACAAGCTCTTTGTGACCTTCATGTACATCGATTTGACATGGACTGCATTTAAGCACAAATTTCGTCTCTTATACGAATTAGTTTAGGTGTGGAAGCGTAATTAAATTAACAAGTTCATGAGGTAGGTAGGTATTTGTACATAATTCGACTGCTTCGGTGGCGTGGTCGGTAGTGCATCGGCTTTCGACGCCGGAGTCTCGGGTTCGATTCCCGGTCGGGACAAACTTTGTGTGATGACATATGCGTTTGTACCGAAGTCTGGATGTTTCCTATGTATAACATGTAGGTATGTATTTACAAAAAAAAATGTATATAAGTATTTATATCAGTTTATCTAGTACTCATATCACAAGCTCTGCTTAGTTTGAGACTAGATGGCGTTGTGTGCATTGTCCTAATATATTTATTTATTTATTTAATTATATTATTTTTGAACGAAATTAAGGAGTTTCGATATTTGAGATTAAAACACACTTTTAGGTAGACCATAGGGAAGATACCTAGATAAGACTATAATTAATAATTTTCAAATAAAAAAAAACGACTTTTACCGTAAACTAGAAAACCACATTTAGTTCTTTTCAATACAAATTAATCAAACCCAAACACAAGATAACTGCTGTAAATGGTTGATGAGTCCCCTCGACGGGTTTTCGGCTTCCTCATCAGATCGACTCCAATATTCATAAAATGGTAGTCCTTTATGAAATGAAAAAAATTACAAACTACAGTAGTAGTTGTAGTTGCCCTTACAATTTTTGATGGTTCTCCTCAACTTCTCTGTAAATAATACGATCGAATTGAGAAACCTCTTTTTTTAAGTCGGTTAATAAAATAAAATAAAATAAATGTAAATAAAATAAAATGTACTTATCTATGTATTTGTTAAATAAAGAATTCTAAAAGTGATTCGAGAATATTACATTCAATCAAAATAGCTTTCTTGTAATTAAGAAACAAAAACCTTACTGGTAGACCTATACGAGAAGGCCATGTTTTCGTGGAACATTGGATCAAAAATATATATTCCTAATGTTTGCAGTGTCAATCGACAGGAGTAGTAGTCTTAACCCTCGGCATGCCTGGTGACCAAAAGTTACACGGTAGGTATGCCTTGTAGGGTCTCACGGACCCGGACTATTAGCCCCCTATAAACATGTAGTAATGTATTAAACTAGTGTATTAAATTAATTGATAAGCTAGCAGTATAATATGCTACAGTATGTAATAAAAATAACCCAGAATCAATATGTTTTGTTATTTATTCTTATAATTAAACGTAAGCAGCGATTTTAACAAAAGCGTAAACTTAGCGTTTGTACTTTGCATCATGTTTGAAAGTTGTACCTACTTAAATAACAGGTACACGCGCACTTAAATCACATCTTTGTTCTAAAGAACCGTACCCTGGGACTGAAATGGCGGGTGTCGAACGTCTAGAGACTCATAACGATCAGCTACTGAAGACGGTTGCGTGCAAAATTCAAATTTGAATGAACTGCAGCAATTTGTTTAGTGATGGGTCTGTCGGACCCTACCAGGCATGCCACGGGTTAAGGGAATTCTACACGGTTTTAAACGAATAGTGTTCAATAGAACGTCGTTGGTTTTAAACAGCCGTTTTAAACCGTGTTCCCTTTAATTAATTCTTCAAGGTAATACACAAATAATAGCAGAAAAATATCTGTAGGTATTCGTTTAAATAAAACACAGGTAAATCTAATGGATTAGAAATTTATATTGTTGAGTACAATCGACAATTACTTTCGAGAAAATCCATACAAACAACCTGATATCCCAGTAACAGATCAATTGAGTGGAACCCTCGCCGGTACATCACTACACGTCCCAAAAATACTTGAAAATGACAAATTTAATACTACAAATCGAAATACTGTTACTACACTATAGATATTTAATAATAGAATATGCAATAAAATCTCATGAACTATAATCACGTGCACGCACGCTCGCGACTAAACGACGGCTGTGCGAGCACGTGATCATAGTCATATTCTTCCAAATTTGTTAAAATCCAAAATTTTAATAAGTAATAATTATTTCTAATGTGAGGCGAAGTTAGACCGAGGGAAAATTGAAAATGAATAACTATTCAAACATGGCGGGTTGTTACTTAAATTCGCGAGTTTTTTCTTAAACCAGAGACAAGATTTTGGCGCCAACATGCTAAGACAACTTTGCAGAATTACTTAGACGTTTTAAGACAGAAAAAATGAAACGATGTTTTTTTGGCACATGGGTTAAGTGATAAGTAAGTAACTAAGTAGTTAATTAATGATTTTGTGAGTTAGGTATCACAGTGCTTGTTGCAATTTATTTTAAAAGTTACAGAATCTAAGTAATTCTTCTTGACATAAAGTGTAACCATGGTTTAAATATTATTCATTATCAATAGTGACAATATATCTATTTATTGCAGGGAAACGTTGTTTAAAGTAAAACATTGTTATAAATATACAACTTTAAGCGGCACTGTAGCTATCTATAGATGTTCTATTCACGAAATCTCTGGATTCTATGCTTAGTTGACGTGCTGACGTTTAGTTCGTTGAAACAATGGCGCGCACGAAAAAGTACAAGCAATAGTCTCTACCGGCCAGAGTGAGCGACTGAGCGCTTTTCAAGCATATACGTTAGTAGAATATATTGGAGGTCTATGCTTTCAAGACACAACATTCATTGGTCAAACGGACTTAGTAAAATAGAAATACTATACTTGGCTATTTATGTATGTTGCATTTGTTTTATGTAGCGTCTGGAGTCCACTTCATAGGAATATTTTTATTACCACAAAGAAACCTCACAGATCGTTCGCGGTGAGGTGAAGTCCATGAGCTATCCACACGTTCAAAAAAGATGTGTCAAATTTAATTCAATCTCAATTTATTGATGTTTGCTCTATTCATAGAACAATCGTGAATTCATTCAATAGTAGATTTTATAACGACATTGCTTTAAACAACGCTTCGCGTTTACTTAATGGAACAAGAAACTAAGTGACATTTTATAAAAGGAAGGTGCTTAAATGTTTTGGTAGTGATGGTGTTATTTATTTAAATAGTGATTTCTTTTATTTGTCACATTTTACATCATAGTAAATCTGTAATCTGTAAATCTGCAAAGGTAGTATAGCTTTGTTCCTAGTCCCACTAAAAGTTTTGTAAAGAATGACAGATAGGATTTTTAATAATGTTCGTTCAGTAACAATATTCAATAGAATAGATACTAATATTATGGAAAAAAATATTTACATATGATTACTTTTGGCACAGGTGATGGTGCAGTTAGCGACATCGTCATTGTAAAATTTTAACCGTTCGAATATTTATTAGTAAAATATTTCAAAAGTATACTAAGACCTGTATCAAACTACGGGCTTAATCTAAAGAAAGGTGACGTTAGGCCTAGTTATGAGATATCCAAACAAACGCTAAAACAATATTAATATCTCAATTTCAAATACAAGATTTACATAATGAAGACATTGACTGTCTGATCACAAATAGCCATTAAATGTTGTCAAAAAGCCCAACAATAGCCATAGATAATAATGACGTATCATTTAAAGTATATGACCATAGATTAAAATTATTTCTAACGTATTCAACTATGAAATTGCTTCCAAAATGTATGGCTATGCTTTTATTACAGTATTCACTTAACAATTCAACTAGCAAATATTTTTTAATTTTAAAGTAGGATAAATTGTCAGGAAGAGCAACTTATTTCTAATGATATCGTATTCTATGCTAAATAATATCAATATATTTTTATAACTAATTCTCACTGAACACATACAATAACTATAATACTAAACCTAAACATGTTAAACTAAAAAATATTGAAAAATGTTGAAATTAATACAGATTTTTCTCAACGGTGATTAACTGAATACATGGTGTTGCCACATCAAATAAATAATAAAGCTTATATTATTATTCTATTTCACAACATCCGTTTGACTTACGAGTCTACGTTTATTTCACATGCTGACGTTGCTGACGCTGCTAGCTTGTCGGACCGCGTCCTGACAAGAACTTAGCGCACATTAAAGGACATTCACACATATCAGTTAAGCCTCCGACACAATTCAGTATCAGTGATTTATCAGTGCACAATATTTTTTTAAACATTTTCTATCAACTCGTTTCCACATGTCACTGTCAAATCAGTCATCATTACTGACACTGACATGTTCATAGAAAATGTACGAAAGAATATTTTGCACTGATAATAAACTGTGTGAATCGACATTACAACAATGTGCATGTTCACACCTAAAGCTGCATTCACACCTATCAGACGCATAGACAACAGACTTACGAAATCTCATTGGCGGAGCAGAGACCGACTGACTCATTCAGTTTCATTCATTCACATTCAGAATCTTCCAATGAGAGCAACGTTCGTGTTCGTTTGGTGTTACCACTGTTTATCAATACTCATAGTCAAACGGAGAAGTGAAATAGAAATACTAAGCATGATAATTATTAACCACGCAATAAAATTACACTTAATCAAGTTTTATTTAATAAGTAATACGGAACTTACACATTATGACCAGAAAAGGATGCTTCACTCACAATGGCATCTCACACTGATGGAAATAAGCAAAATTAAAATCCCGTGCATATAAGCTTACAGTATACAGCCTATGCCTTATTTACAAGTGAGATCTTACATTATAGGTTAGATATAAATAAGTTGCTATAAGTTTTTTAAACTTCTCATTTTATAACTATAATAATGACTAATGACCAAGTCAGAGTAAAGTAGGGGGTAAAGGCGTAAGCTAGCAGACACTAATTAGAAGTGTACCAAACAAGTTACTACATAATTATTATAATATTAATGGTATAGATATTAAATTTGGTGTTATCTGTCTTTAAGATACTATACAATGTGTGCCTACTAAAATACTTACTATGAAAATTATTGAAAAATATTAATTTATATTGTAAAATTTCGTTCTATGAAGTGGAAAATTCCTAAGTTTGTCGGTACTTTATTAAAGTACTGAAGTGTAAATCATATTAAATATTAGTTGGCTAAATTCACGACGAGCTCATTTAGCACCACAGCCTAAACAAAACAAATAGAAAAAAATTGTCTATTACCATGACCAGGACCGATAAAAAAAACAGATAACACAATAAAATTTAAACAAGTGTCTTGATTGATAATAAATAATAAAAACACAGGTTTATCTTTGGTATTGTGTAGAAAATTGAAAGACAATACAACACTGATACTTTCTTTTTAATAGAGGTATCATGGTATTCCAACTATACGTCCTATCTCCCTTAAGAAGTCTGCACAAAAGGTGTTGCAACTTATACGATTTTTTTTTTATTCTCTCTTCTTTGTGTTACTAATAAAGTAGTTTTTTATAATAAATACAAAACTATTAGAGCAGTGTGTTCGCATAAAGATTTGTGTTTATATGTGCATGGAGTCAGAGACACGGTGATGGGGTATCTATGATTCTCTAGAGACAGGATGGGTATCTCTGCATATCTATAGAGGGTAGGTGTGGGTTTTTACACCCGCTACGTTGACTCCCGCTCCAGCTGATGTTAACCTAAGATGCTGGCTTGTTTCCATAACGAATACTATTACGATTATTATTATTACGTAAATTACATAATCTTATACATCAAATAACATTTTTTATGGCGAATTTTGTCAGCGTTAAAAAATAATCGATTGAATTTTAAATACTTCTATCTAATGTCTTAAATAAATTTCTTTACAGATAAAATAATATAAATGCAGTGCTTACTGAAAATAAGCCAGCACCCACAATTATTATACTTAAATCTAAGAAAAAATATTTTCAAGAAAATTTTAATTTCTAAATACACACATCGTTTTGAAATGCCACATTGGAAGTAGGCGGCAATTAAAACTATCTAAATAGATAATAAATATTAAGCTAAATATAACGTAAACACATCTAAATGTCATTTTATTACATTTCAATTTAGAATCAAATGCTTTCCTTTTTTTTCTTTTTTAATTCACATATTTATTAATCTAGCAAGTATATACGATTTTAAAATTTATTTTATTACATAGCAATTTTATATTTAATTAAGTTAGTAAGGCTATTTTAGTAGACAGCTCGATTGCTGTATCGATTTATATCGATATTATACGTCTCATAATCTAACATCGATAAATTTAGGTGAGTATCGATAAATTAAAGGGTACATCACAACAATACTTTTATTAAATATATTAGAATAGTATCAGAGCTAATATATATTATTAGTTTGTATAATATCGATATAAATAAAATCGAAAGGAAATCACATCCACACATACCGAGTATAAGTGAACTCTCATACAAACACACATACAAGCTAACAGTCAAGCTCGTACTTATAACACAATAAGATCACACTTCATAAAATGCACGTCACAGTGACAATAAACCGAATAAAAAAACATGTTACCATAGACAATAACAACTAAATTTGACAGCCGTATTTTATTTAAAAAAAGCGCGATAACATAGTCAGGCAAACTCGGCATAATTAATGACAGTAATTGCCTGGAAATGTCAGTTCAACAATAAAACAATATTAACTAACTACATGGTGGAGATTCAAATAATAATTATTTTTATTCTTTTTTATATATTCAAATAATAAATATTAGATATAATCTAGAAACATATTTAGCTAACGTGACACCACATTGATTTTTTTTGTAAAATAAAGTGCAATATGAAAGTTAGATATTTCAAGATTTACCCATCAATTCACAAAAAAACGTAATTAAGTAAGCGACTAGTTTGTTATTTCTGTCAGATACCAATGACATAAGTCAATCAGTATAAAGAAGTGATTGTCATTTATATGAAAGAGTAATTTTTTATAGGTATTTTCTTTTAAATAAAAGACATGAAAAAATAAATGTAAGTTACTAATTAACAGTTATAAAGATAGGCCGTCATCGTGCGTGTGTATTAATACTTTAAGCTATAATGAAGTGGGTAACGTAAGCTAAATAAAAACTGTATAAGGTAACAGCAGAACTCTCGAGACGCTTAAACATATCGCCATCCACACGACACGACATTATTTACAATATAAACAACACTGATATGTGATAAAATTGTGAAAATCAACGAAATTATCGACCACACAGTTTGACGCAACCTGTCAAACTGACAAATGACGAACGAGTAAAAAGATCTAGTTATTGACAGAAGCTGTAAAAACTGCATGGTCGAATAATTTTTTTTTATATTATCGAGTGGCCCCAAGATTATGATATAGAGATTACCAATGCAATGAGATTCTGATAGCGAATCTCATGTTCGAAATTCAAAATTATAAACTATCGTAGTATTGCCAATGTAAAAATACATAGAGAGCAACTTCATCTATAAGTATTACTCGACTTATTATTGCTTATTCGAAATTCGTTGAATCACATTTACCATCCGAATATTATTGCAATTAAAAATAGTTATTGCAGAGAACTACGTCCAATCATCTTTACCCAATAAATGTTTTTTGATATTGGTAATACGAAAAATTAAAGACAAACTGAGAAAAAAAAGAAACAGTCCATAAATAAATAAAATGTTGTCTATGAAAAAATGGCGTCGAAAGGTGCTAAAATCGTTTGAAAACCTGTTTTGTGGAATGCAATACATTACATGAATGGCTATTAGATAAAAAAATAAAAATAAAACAGAACTGACTGAAGACTCTAGCTAACGTAAATTTATTTAAATAGTTTGTAGAATAAAATGTATTTTTAACTAATAAATCCAATTTCATTAGATTTCTATTGAATTTTAATCGTGTTAATTCCACCCGATAACCATATTACGACAACTTTAGACTGAGCAAAAACAATTTTAATTTTAACTATACATACTGATATAGATAACACTACTGAAAAACATACGGGTCATAAGTTCCAAATTTAAAAACATTTGAAAGAGATGTTCTTAAAAAGTTATCGAAATTCATTCCTAATTCATTCTTAAACTTGTCTGTCAAATAAGCAGAAAAAAAAAATCTTGTGTTCCAACTTCGAAATTCAATTTTATTTGTTCGAAATTCATGCGAACGTTTTTAATGATGGCTCGGGCGAGAAACACGACATTTAGTTCATAATGCCTAGCAAATTATTATTATAGTCAACAATAAAACTTGTTTAGAACCAAGTCATGTCGTATTGGATGGTATAGAATATCATTGTTTTAAAATAAAAAATAAAACATTAAAAAAACAACGGGAATGAGCAATTAATTCCTCCTAACTTTCCTCTGAAGAGCCTAAGACAGCATTCCCTCAAGAACGAACAATCAATGAACAGTTGAGAGTGAGATAGCGAACGACCGTTGTCGTATGAGTGACAGGGACAGTCGACAGATGGAGTGAAATGGCTGAGCCCGTACTGAGACCTCGCGGTCAGTACTGAGCCAGCTTCGATTGTGACGAGATGTTCAACTCTGGAATAAAGATTAATTTTATTTCAGTATATTTTTACAGTTGTGATAAGTTTTAAGAAAGAGATTCAGGCATGATGGTAGAAACGTGTTTACCTGGTCAGCTCAAACATGTTGCACAAATTCGGGGTTCAGGAAGGAGAAGCCCATGAACTCTGTCTGGTCGAGGTTCATCATGAACAGCTTGTCGGTGGGAGTCAGTTCTGTCTTCTCTTGGGTGAATTGCTTGTCGAAGTTGGATACATCCTTGCGATGTTTCTGGAAAATATAACAAATATAAGTTAATAATTAACTATCAGGGTCACTCTTAAACCTCCCTATACATAATGAAACGTTATTATTGGCTAGAAAGTTGCGCGGCTTATACTCACGATCTTGGGTTTGAACGGCGGCTGCACGTCGCGGGCCTCGATGCGGGCCCAGTCGATGCGGCGGAAGAACGCGTGAGTGCGCACGTCCTCCTCGCCGCGGGAGGCGCAGCCCAGGCGCTTGGCGGGGTTCTTGGTGAGGAAGGACTTGCATACTTCCTTCGCTTCCTGATATTATAAAAAAAAACTACGATGACATTTCAGTTTTTGGTATGTATTTTATAATTTCTATCTACATAAAATAAAGTTAGGGGTTTGGTTAAGGGTTGGTTAAGAGATTAATGGCTAAAGGACGGCTGGACCGATTTCGCAATTTTTTTTGGAGTTTACTCCTTAAGAATCGATTTTCATATATAAGGCGCCCGGTATGAGAAAAATCCGAGGGGTAAAACCTACTAACAAGTAACGAAAATCGTGTCACGTTTTTGGTGCGCACCTCTAGTGCGCAACTTTCTAATTTGTTATGGTTAGATACTCGTACTTAAGGAGTAGACTCCAGTCGTGCGTCGGAGCTGACACACACACTTTTTTTATTGTGTTCTTTATTATTTTATTTTTTTATAATTTACTAGCTGATCGCCGCAGCTCCGCCCACGTGATTTAGTTTACTCGTTCCCGGTTCACGGAACACATTACCGGGATAAAAAGTAGCCTATGTTACTCAGGGCGAATGTAGTTTTCCAATGGTAAAAGAATTTTTGAAATCGGCACAGTAGTTTTTGAGTTTATTCATTACAAACATACAAATCTTTCCTCTTTATAATACTCGTAGTAGTATAGATAATTTATTTTCAGGCTACACAAGAAAAGTTACAGATTGTAATTAACTTATTCTATGGCCCATAGATACATACCTTAAAACTCATACTGAAAACAAATACTGTGCGGAACATTAGAAAATGCTAGTTATCCCGACGAACTTTGTATCTCCTCAAATAAAAAAAAAAGGGGAAAAAAAAATGAATATTTTAATATTTCACGCAAATGTATGTAAATTGAAAAACGCGACAGACGGACAGACAGACAGACAAATTGTCGTATTAAATATATAGATTATGTGGTACGAAGTTCGCCGGGAAAGCTAGTATTTTAATAAATAACACGTCAAACATTAACACAAAACAGAACTTTAAATTTTCCTAAATGGGACCAAATAATTGTCGGAATGGGACCAAATTGAAATGGGACCAGCCACTCGGAAAGAAGTAGTTATCAATTTAAAAATAAATCAAAACACACATAGTCGAAAGATATGAGATAACAAACACAAAAACAAACCGGCCAAATACAAACAGAGACAACAAAAACTGCCGAAAGCGGCAAAAAAAAAACAACAAGTTTGTTGTACGGGAACCCCCTTTTTTAAGTATTTGTTGTTATAAAGGCAACAGAAATACATCATCTGGCAAAATTTCAACTTTCCAACTAACACGGTTCACGAGATACAGCGTGGCGAAGGGCAAGCGAAGTCTAAGTAATAGGGTTCCCGTTATTGGCCGTTATACCCTATTACCGTATAAAGTAAAACATACACCGTGAAAGTAACAATGTTTAAAAAAAAAAAAAAAACAGAACCGACTTACCGAGGTATTACCACAGAATAGGGAATAGTACTTACATACAGAACTTGCACTCCGACGTTAATTAAAGCACATTCTTTTATTTACAGAGAACATAATTCGAACGTTAGGGTTGTCAGGAAAGTACCAGCATAATTTGACCAATAATTATGACGTTAATGCCTCAATATCAACTCTATGGTCAATGCCGTATCACAAACAAGAGACAACCCTTACTGACTTACAACTTCAAGTTGTAGCTGACGTCATGACATAGGCCTGGTATTATTTTGAAAAACAAAACGCGAATATTTAAAAGCCAATATCTCACCTTACTCAATGTCTTCGGATAAGACACACTATTGTCAGTGATAGCAGCGAACAATTCCTCCTCATCTTCTCCATCGAAGGGCGGCTGTCCCACCAACATCTCATACAACAACACCCCATACGCCCACCAATCCACCGACTTCCCATACGGCTGGTATAAAATAATCTCCGGGGCAATATAATCAGGAGTGCCGCAGAAGGTCTTTGTAGTTTTGTCGCCATTGATACCCTCTTTGCACATTCCGAAGTCCGCTATCTTTATGTGACCGTCTTGGTCGAGTAGTACGTTGTCGAGTTTCAAGTCGCGGTAGACAATCCCACGGGAATGGAGGAAAAATAAACCGATAGCTATTTCCGCTGAATAGAATCTGCAATCAATAAGATTTACCTGAATCTTTATTCAGAATATTGTATTATTTGAACTAGACTGCTTCGGTCGGTGGCGTGGTCGATAGTGCCGAATCCGATATTTGTGTGAGAATGTCCAACAATATTTATTTAACTGCAGAGATTCTATTTAGTGTCACATCTGTCCTGGCTGTTGGAATTTTGGTTGAATGAGGATTGAAAATGGAAATTTGAATGAAATATAGAGTGCTTATGGATTTTCTATAGTGCAAGTACACCTGCCGATCAAAGGACGGAAGAAATGAAAAAGAAAAGGAAGGAAAACATCCCGACTAACGACAAAATGCTTGCTATCTATTATGATAAGTGGTGAAATGTGTGCCTATATACTCTGCCTACGCTTTCGCGGTAAATAGTCGGTGGTTATAATAGTCAACATTTCATTTCAAGGCAACGGGTTTAAACTTTTTTTTTCAAAATTATAATATTGCAGCTAATTTTTATTACTTTAAACTTTCGCGTTTTGTACACATTATAAACTTAAGACTAACGGGTCTTTTACGCGATTATTGAGATATATACATACCTCTTTATTACCCGACGTTTCGGCCCTGTTACAAGAGCCGTGGTCACGGGTGGACTGGCTTCAGCTCATCGTCGTCTTCGTGAAGTGCGGGTTTGTTCAACTACCCTCACTTCGTCGTCACTAACTATTGTGTTCGGAGAGCCACTAAGGCATACCACACTGATAGTATCAGCAAGCAGGCGTTCGGTGAGGTGGCGAGTACATTTGCTGATCACCGGATTCCACGACGTAGATAGTCGATATCCATCTTCCCGGTTAAAGTTGGGATACTTTTTTATTTCGACGGCTTCCCGCACTATCCTGGAGTAATAGTGTCCGTCAGTGGATAGGACTTGTGGCTTCTGGAGTTCAATCTAGTGGTTGGGACCCGATTCCAACAAATGCTCGGCAATCGCAGACTTGTTTATTTGGCGGTTTTTTACAGCTGTGATGTGTTCTTTGACCCTCTCAGCGATAGTATGTTTGGTCTGTCCGATGTATGACCACACACCACAGCTGCAGTCTACCTTATAAACACCCGTTGTCTGTAGAGGAATGGTGTCTTTAGGGGTTTACGACTTTGGAGTGTGGCCTATATACAGTCTTAATGGAGTATCTTTGTAGTACTGTTCCAATTTTGTCCGTCACTCCTTTCACGTACGGCATAAATGCTGGTGCTCTGCTTACTCCCAAGGGTTGTACCTTGTTCCTTTCACGGTGTTGTGTATGTCCCTGATACCCGTTCTGCTTCAACACTTCCTGAACATGAGCGAGCTCTTTCTGTAAGTGTTCAGGGTCGCAAAGATCATAGGCTCGACTTCCCAGCGACACCGCAACGGATCTCAAGTGTCGCGGATGATGATGTGAACCGGCATTCAGGTACTTGTCCGTGTGTGTGGGTTTGCGGTACACAGTGTGTCCGAGAGAACCACTCTCTCTCACTGTTACTTTGACATCGAGAAAAGCCAATGATCTGTCCAACTCCATTTCACGAGTAAACCGGATGTTCTGGTGTATGGAGTTCAAGTGGCTTAAAAATTGTTCTACTTCTATTGGGCCCCCTCTCATAATACAGAAGACATCATCCACATATCGCTTCCACAGTTTCACCTGTGCTAACTGCATGTCTATGGAATCTTCTATGTGTTCCATCCAAATGTTCGCCACCTCACCGAACGCCTGCTTGCTGATACTATCAGTGTGGTATGCCGTAGTGGCTCTCCGAACACAATAGTTAGTGACGACGAAGTGAGGGTAGTTGAACAAACCCGCACTTCACGAAGACGACGATGAGCTGAAGCCAGTCCACCCGTGACCACGGCTCTTGTAACAGGGCCGAAACGTCGGGTAATAAAGAGGTATGTATATATCTCAATAATCGCGTAAAAGACCCGTTAGTCTTAAGTTTATAATTTTTATTAAATTCATTCGGCCATTTTGGACATAACTTATTTTAAATGTGCCCGGTGATGGCAATAGGCTTGCCCCCTATTACGTGGGACTAAAAATACTGGCAAATTGTGCCTACCCCTCGGGGATATAGGTGTGTTATGTATATGTGTATAATAGTTTGTCAGACCGCCTTTATTTTATATATACTTACAAAAAAGTGTCTGCATTATTACCTAGGATTAGGTAATAATGCACAGTAGATTTTTTTTTAAAGGAAACCTTACAGAAATTGAGTTTACGATCATTAATTAAGAGTGGTCAGTGATACATGCCAAGAACAAGCTTCCACATATAGTGATGACACTTATATTGTTCATCATAATATATAAATAAAATAAAATAAATATCAACAGAGGGCAATCCTGAAAAACATGGTAAAAATATCCAATCTAATTTTTACAAACTTTCTTTTCACTATTTCATTTTTGCAAACTACTCGTATAAACTATTTCGAAGTTATTGTGTCACTGGGAGGTAGTGGTTATATACTCTTTGTCGGTCATGTTTGTGAGTGTTTCGTTTAGAAATTGATTTAGGAAAATAAAAATCATCATATTATTGTAATTTTTAATCTTTTATTTTTTGAAATTTATTGTATTTTTATTATATTTTATTTTCATATAGGTATAATGGATATTGTGTCTGAATAAATAACTTTTTTTTATTATTTATAACTTACACAGCGACTGGCTCCTTGAACTTCCCACATTGTTGTATCTGGAACATCAGATCTCCGCCGTTAACGTACTCCATCACAAAGTACAGACGATCCTGGAACGATACAATCATAATCATAGCATAGTATAAAACAAAGTCTATCCGTACGTATGTATCCTAAGATCTTTTAAACTACGCAACGGATTTTGTTGCGGTTTTAACCATTGGATAGTGTGGTTCTTGAGGAAGGTTTTTGTTTATAATTTGTCACGAAGGCGTATTCGCGGGCGTCCGCTTGTACAAAATGAAATCTAAAAATACTCGATCAATTTCAAACTGCATACAGCAAGCTGTTTGCTAATTTAGAATATCAACGTTGTAAATTATGTCTACAGAAGATGTTGTAAAACTCAAAAATCTATTAAGATTATTGTCCGGCGGTGTTGTAAGTCACCTCGGACTTTTCATTGATTTGCCTAAATCTCACGATGTTGTTCATTGGTCGTTAGCGCCTAAATGCGGGGTGTTTCTGTAACGCATACCATAGGGACCGCATGCAGTTTACCGTTTACATTGGTCGTTAGCACCCACAGGTCGTTGGTCGTTCAAGCGATTCCCCGAATGCGGGCTATCCTATCGACCAAGTTAGGGATCGGCGGTGGAATTACATTAGTTAATATCCCGCAAGCGGTTTAACGACCGAGTTATCGCTCAATGTAACTGAGTAATATACGCGCCTCTTTCTATCGAGGAATTAAATGTCTTCTTTATGAAATTATATGAAAGTATCTCACCATAGTTTGGAAACAAGAGTGTAGTTGTACCAAGAACGGTGGTTTGCTGCTAAGTGCGAGCACGCGCTTCTCAACCATGGTACATTCCACGTCATCGTCTTGTATGATGATATCTTTCTTCAGAATCTTGATAGCGTACAACTCGTCAGTCCCGCGGCGTTCCGCCAGCATTACCTAGACGTGGAACAAAATAACTTCTATACTATAATAAAATATTATTATGATGAAGATTTTGTTTGGTTAAACGCGTGTATCTCTGGAACTGTAGAATCGAATGGGTATCACAACACGAGTAGGCATAGAAACCAACCATGGCGAGTTTATTTCTAGTATCGTATACGTGCAGTTTCATACACTTTATCTACAGTACCCGGCGATAAATATTGCACATCAACCTTTGGAAAGAGACAATCGGCTAATTTCGGCTTCGTAGAGCGTTATCTCTGTCGCACACTACCTATGTGACGTTTTGTCAGTCGTTTCAGAACATGTTTTTTTGTTTTACCCGAACCTAAAGCCAACACTTGAAAAATTGGTGTATTTTATACAAAGAATAAAAATAATTATTAAAAAAAGCAAATCATAATTGTTTTAACAGCTCCTAATAGATACCGGACTGTTTGTATTTCGTGCAACAGAGATAACGCTCTACGAAGTCGAAATTAGCCGATTGTCTCTTTCCAAAGGTCGATGTGCAATATTTATCGCCGGGTACTGTAATCTCATACGTTTAGGCATTTTGACAAACACAAACTTGAAGAAGTTATCGACAATATGGTGGCAAAACTGGACAAGGCGGTATGGTCAACAGACCTAGCCTGTTATGGCAAGTAGACCTTTATCATAATGTACTTTTATTCTATCAACTGTGTTTAAAAAGTCACTTTACTTTACAGATTTGCAGAAAATCGCATACAAAATCTGTATCATAAAATAACTCTTTAATTTTTTTTTAGTACTGCTGTCATATCATAGGCTTTAATATGGCAACTTTTGAAACCATAATTCGATTTAGAGACATAGGCTATAGGCTATATAATATCACGATATGGCCGATTGGAGAGGAGCAGCAATGATAAATGTTAAAAAGGAACTCCACGCCACGGAAGACGCGGGTGTTCGCTTGTAATACCATAAAGTTGAAGAGTTTGTTTGTTTGGTGACACTACTATTAGCGACATAAAAATATTAAATACTAAACATAAAAGTATTTTTTTTATTCTATTTATTTTCCTGTACCACGAATCACGAAGAGACAGCTTTCGTCGACCAGCTTACGCCATTACTGCGTACGAGTGATAATGACCGAGATAATAATCGCTTGTTATCGCAATGTATGTTAGTAATGGTCCGTTTTTTACCTTACTTTAGGCATTGAAGATGCTACATACCTTGCCGAAGGAACCTTTCCCGAGCACCATCACGAAGTTGAAGTCAGACGATCTGATGACGTCAGCAGCAGCCATATTGTGTGGCACCTCTCTGTCAGGCGGTGGCGGAGGTCGCCGAGCCCCGACACTGGTCGCTCTCATCTGGTTCTTCAACTGAGCAAGATCTGTCCCTTCTTCCGGCACGGGAACGTTGTAGAATTCCCCTTCTTCTTGGGTTAACAGTTTGAACCAGCCGTCAGCTGTGGCTTTCATCAGCTCGGAGATGCCGAAGGAGAGAGAACCCATGAAGTCGTTACGGGACGTTCGGTCCCAGTCCCATATCTGGAAGATTATTTTAGGTACCAAGTTAAACATTAAAATAAATTAATACTAATCACATTTTTTATAATTTTTGATGATCTGCTTGCTGATCGAAACGTCTAATTAGGCCACATTCAATGTAAAATTACGCGTAAGTCCCGAAATGATAAATAACTAGGTCGCCACAGTCGCGAAACGTACCGTTACGCTGCAGCATATATTTGAGCGAAGCGAGTTTAAATTCAAAATTCTGGCATCGTAATAACCTGGATAATTCTGTAAGATATTGATAAGTGCAAGAAAATCCGAAATCGGCCGAGTATTCGCCGAGAAACAATTTAACATAAATCGTTTGAAAAATAATTTGAATCACCCGTTGAGAGCTCCGCTCGCCTTCGGCTCGCTTCACTCAATAAAAGTTAAATTTTAAAAGAAAGTTAAGACTGTCAAGATAAATCACCTGAATGTTGTCTGAATAATAGGATACTGACGTCACGTATGTGTACTGTCAATGAATTTAATCGTAGCTATTATATTGGTGATGTACAATTTGCTGTTAGCCTACCGAGGGCGTCCGGCAAGGGACAGCATACCTAGTGGGATGGGGTGTTCCAAAGTTTCGAAAGATGTCCTAAGCATCCATAATACCTATGACACTGTAGATAAGGCTATTATTAACAGCTCTCAAGGTTATTGGCAATTTTAATTAAGTTACAGCTTTTTATGCGTTTTTATTCGTTTACTACTGCGAAAGACCTTTTGTTTCTTTCGAAAGGACGTGTCAAGGTTATGCTCGTTTTTATATCTCAGAATATTATAGAACTTACGAGTTTATTAGTCTGCGAGAATTTTGCAAATTTTATTGAATACAATTTGTTATACAAATTGAGAAATTCATATTTTATTCTGGTTTCGTCGAAAAAACAGGGTGAAAAAATACTTAAACCCTCCCAGCATTGAATAAATAAACATACTAATGTAAATTAAAAGGAAAACATCTCAATTCACTGGGGGTTGGGCCCGGGAGTACAGAGTAGGGTGCCTTGGGCGCAGGCTACGAATACGAATTTTTTGTTCGCATGGAAAACTCTACTACATGTGTAATAAAACATATTTTGAACAATTTTTTCATAACCAGCGAATGTTCAGTGATTATTATTAACTTTTCTCATTGGAAGTTCTCGACACTTTCTTTTATTTCTTTCACCCTGCATCGAGCTATCTGTGACGAAAACATGTCAGACTAAACTGCACGGAACCTATTATCCGAATACTAAGACCCTGCGCACACTATTTGCATTGACAAGGAGGATTTTAGGTATAAATATCAAAATGGAAAGAAAATTGCATGATGTGTGATCGTAGCAACAAAGTCTCAAGCATACCGAAGAAGTTTTGATCATAATTGTCACTTAAGATGCGTATTCTAGCCGATCCCGATAACAGGAATCGGGCAAGCTAACCTTCATGGACAAAGGTCATGCAAGCATAAGCAAGAACTACGAAGAAAAATTGTCAATGATCCTATCCAATAATGACCTTATCAGGAGGTGAGAACTTTTGACAAAAAATACAGAATACATATAGGAACACGAGAAGAATGGCGGATAGATCCCAGTGATACTATCTGCTATACAGACGGTTCAAGAAAGGAATTGACCAATCTATCAGGATCCGGAGTGAATATAAAATGCCAAGACGGAACTGAAATGGACAGGTCAATACCCCTAGGAAGATTTGCAAGTGTCTTTCAGGCAGAGATATATGCCATAAAGAAATGCGTGGAAATAATGGAACACCTGACCATAACGGGAAAGGTGACCATATACAGCGATAGCCAGGCGGCACTGAAAGCGCTTGACAAAGTGGAGACAAAATCAGCAACAGTCAAGGAATGTAAGGAATCATTAGATAGATTGGCCGAGAACACCGACCTAACGATTGCCTGGGTACCCGGACATGAGGGAAACCCTGGCAACGAGCGGGTCGATGAACTAGCCAGAGAAGGTGCTGACGTAAACTTTGTGGAACGGGAACCCCGGTTGCCCATTGCGCATAAAATCGCCAAAGGAGTAATCAGCTACAGAATAAAAGCAGAAAACAACCAAAGATGGAAGACCTCGACTGGAATGAGACAATCGAAAATCTTCATCAAGGGCATGGATAAGAGAACGACGAGTCATATCATGAAACTCCCAAGAGGAAACATGAGACTCGCCATAGAAGTCATAACAGGACACTGTCGACTAAATAGACACCGTCAGTGATAGGAGTGAAAACCGACCCGAAATGCCCAGAGTGCATGGACAGCGATGAAACAAGCTTCCACCTGCTGGCTGAATGCCCCATGTACTCATTGCTCAGATGGGAACTCCTAGGCTCGGACAGACTATACGAGGAAGACATTAGCAATCTGAAGGTGGAACAGATAATTAGATTTATTAAGGACATAAGAAGATTCGACGGGGTGCCGTAAGAGCTGGATCAACCACAATCTCCCCAAGGGGAGAACTGGGGAAATGGACGAAATGGCCCGCAAGAGTCGCGGGTGGATCGTCCGTCCGGCTGCCGGCGTCCCCGTTGGAAATAATAATAATAGCTAACATTCATCCTCTGTTCAACGTTCATTCGCGATCATGGCGCTTGTAACAGCGCCGAAATATCGCAAATTCAATAATATGTTACATGGTAAATATCCCGAACATACTAATTGTAATGTGAACGACCATGATAGTTTAAATACCTATATTATACTACACAGTTCTAATAATCTGTATTACCTCAATCAAAAGCCTCCGATCCTTGTCTTCAGCCTTCAGATCGAAGGTCAGGGTTTCGTTCCACACGGGGTTCAGTGTGCTGCGGATCGTCTTTGTTTTTCTCTTCACATTGTCCGAATCCGGGATCAGCTTCATCTTCACGTAAGGGTCGGAAAGGCCGTTCGGATCCATGGGTATTAGGTTCCGACCTTGCTTCACTGTGAATGAAGAGAAATGACGTTGAAAAAAGTACACCCACATTTTGAAAGTAGTTTTCTGGGTCATATTTTAACCATTTATTTTATTTTTATTTTATAATTTTTGTACATTAACACAAACAAAAAAACAAGAAACAGTAGTACAAAAGAATAAAGTGAGCATAGTACAAGGGCACTACTTATTCCTAAAGGAATCTCTTCCAGCAGGCCTGAGAGGAGAAGTAAGAGTGATAAAGCTGAGTGTGTGCAGTGCAAGTACATAAATAAACCTACATAAACTATGGGTGCTATAATTTATACATAGATAAATATATTCTGAGCTATATCTACAATACTTACATATATAGCTAGGGTAAAGAGGACAGATAATGTGTTTTGACTTTATTTTTAAAGAGAGGAAGAGTTTTAAAGCTTTGTATATCAGGGGGTAGTGAGTTCCACAGCCTGACCGCATGAACGGTAAAGGAATAGGAGCAGAAATCAGTTTTGTGGGAGGGACAGTTTAGGCGGTACATGAGGTGAGATCTACAAGGGGTACCGGGAGCGTTCATGTAGGAGAACCGCTCCCGCAGGTACGAAGGATAAGCCGAATTATGTAGGATATTATAAAGAAGACATAATATCCGAGTGTTTCTCCATTCTGTGATCGGACCATCAATTCCAGGCAGGAGCCAGTCCGGGGATCTATACACCCAGTTTTCTTTAGATCTGTAATACATTTTCATAATTACCTTCTACGGTGAGCTTGTTTCCTAGTGTGGTGACGACAAGTTGTATGCGCCCGCGCCGCTCTGTGTGGTCGCAGCCGCACAGGTTCGGTACTGACTCTTCGCATCGCTTGTGGACGTTCATGTCGCATGCTGGATTACATAGTTATATCATTGAATTTCTATATTGTTATAAGTATCATAAACATACATAAAGATCTTAACAATAATTGAAAAGGGACATTCACAGTTTTAACTAGAATTTGAGGGGCGTAATTATTTTTATCACCAATTCACATTTGTATAAAGCTGCATTTACTGTAATAATTGCTGGGCAACACGAATGAATCAATACGGAGTAATTAGTGGAGCAGTAATAAAATGGAGCCATTTTAATAAATTAAGTACGCCAATTGCTTCAGAAATATTGTAAATAGCTTGACGTCACAATCGCCCTTCATTGTTCATAATTTAGCAATTTTTATTGCCCGTGTAAGATCACCCAAGCAAATTGATTCAATAAATTTCGTGTATACTGCTGATTTCTAATAATTATATTTAAAATAACAATTTTTTTAAAACAAATAAATAGGCAATAAAATGTTCGGTTCAAACAAAAAGAACAATAAAAATTGATTTCACAGAAATATTGCCTCAACGCTCCATTTTAACCCAACCCTGTAAAGTTATTGTAAAACTTGATCGAAATAATAACTCTTACTTACATTTGGGGATTTCCCGAATATGCGGTATGGAACCGACGAAAAGTTGGTAGGTAGGGAAACATAATTTATTACTTACCCAATATAAACTTTAGCGTATAATTCGTGAGTAATAAAGCTTTATTTTCACAAGCGTGTTATTTTGTCATATAAAATTTGTGCTTTTGCACGTACATGAGAAACAAACTACTGCTAGCATATTATGTTAGGAGATGCAAATTTCAAGAGCTGATACCAAAATACTTTTGGATAAATACGCTCCAAATAAAATAAATAGTTTGGAAAAATGAATAAAATACTTTTTTTAATCCCTGATGGGGTAGACAGTGGCCATCATTACACCCACATTACGTTCGTCATCATTTGGTCCCACGTGAAAGTGAGTATGACTTGGACCCTGGATATGTTAATAAAGACCTTTCTTTCTTTACCGATAATTCAAAAACTAAATTAACAAATCTTTTACTAGATATTGCTCTCATTTTGCTATGAGCTCTCGAATACTGTGACTATCATAACAGGAATTAACAAAACGTGCAATAAATTTTGCAAAGCAGGCACAAATAACACGAAAACACATCTAAAACAAAGTCAATAACTAAACGTAAAACAATCGGGGTCACCTTTTCTTAGAAGCCGAAAACAGAGGCATATTTAAGCCCATTCGCCAGTAATTTTGGGAGCCTATTGCCGCTAATCGAGCACTTTCATGTTTCTCAAACGTAGTCAGTAAAATCATTTAACTTTAAGGAGTAATTACAATATTATGAAGGATAACGTAACCGGCTGGTGGCAATTAATAATTAAAGTAAAGCCACGAACGAAATGCGAGGAAGTTTCTCATATTTCAAACGTGAGAATCTTGAGTAATATTTTCCAGTAAAGTTTATTATTTACTAGCACAACTTTACTGAATTTCATTGCAAAGATTTGATTGACACTGAAGATGTACGCAGAGGTACACAGATTCACCAATAGTTTGCCAGTTATTAAGTAGTTGTCATGGAATAAGGGTAAGAGAAACTGGCTGAAAATTTTCTAAAAAGAGTAAAAGTCATAAAATTCACTGATAGGATATTTTTTTTTAATATGATTGTGCAAAATCAAGGAGACAAAAAATAAAACCTTAATATATCGTCTTATAACAATTCGAGGCCATAAGAACTAAGTAGACAATAAGTATTGCTATCCAACGTGGCAACACAACCAGCATTCTGGGAAGCTTCCCAGTCAGCAATGACGCGGAGGATTTATTAAACGATATTTTGTAATGTAAATACTTTTAGTATATAATTATGTGTATTGTAATTCTTATTGTAAATAACTTACAGACGTATTAAGAAATAATTTTTAGTATTAAATATAATATTCTCCAATAAGTTTGGTTGTAAAATTTATTACCCATTTCTATTCATAAAATTGTTCGTTCAAAAAGAAAATTGAAATGAAGCTTAGTCTTGTATGATGAAAATTTTCTTATAAATTGAAGATGGTGAAAATATTTTTTCACTTAATTAATAAAGTGTTGAGACTAAAGAAACTTCAAAGCTATAATTTTGTAAAAAATAAAGTAAGATAAAGAGAAATATCACAAAATCAAGAACTTGTAAACTAAATAAAATAAAAGCTGTTGATATCAGTTCCAACCGCGTAGAAAAGAATATAAGACGATATTTTTTTTTTATAACAAAGCCTGTTGTAAGGTGTATTTTTCCTGTCGACCGAATCAACAAAACCGAAGCCTACCTATATACTATGATGCGCCAAGTGGACAAAAGCCTGTCTGTGAAAACCGCACTGTATTCAGTTTAGTAATTTAAGTGTGGTTCATCATCTATACCGATATACTGGTGTATAAGTTATATGGGTCAATGAGGAAAAGTCTGAAACTATAAGACTTACGAAGATCTGTTCTTAGGAATCATGTCATTTTACTAAAAATAGAAACTGCATTCATAGATTTTAAAAAGTTTTTTGGTAACAAACATAAAAAATAAAAAAACAAAGCCTAATTGAGAACCTCCTCCTTTTTTTTTGGAATTCAGTTGAAAACAAAGTAGTGTTGGTTAAAGGCTTGGGCAATCCAAAAGCAGTTGCAGTGCGGGAGCAGTGCGTCTACGTTAGTAAATAATGTAGTTATATGAGGGATGACACACTGAACAAACGCGGGCCCGCTGAACCTACCTGCTCCGCCACTGCGCTGCGCACGCACTGCTTTTCGACAAAACATTTGGACGGGAGAAGCGCAGACGCGGGGCGGCCGCAGTGAGCACACGTTGTATTACTACCTCCGCCATATTGAGTGGTCACACTAGAGTTGAGCGGGACAGACGCAGCGCAGGTTGTAAACGGTTGTAATTTTTTACAAGTTTATCATGGAACCAAATGAAAAATTGATTGAGTTGGTGCGAAAATAAATGATTATATGATTTAAAGGATAGATATTATATAAATATGGTTTACAAGATGCGACTATGGGGGAAGATAACTCAACAACATCATTCAACATCTTGAAGTGTGTTGAGTGTGGCGATCGATACGACACACATAACGCGGTTATAAAGCAGGACCGCCTTCAAACTGCTTTCTGACTGCTCATGTTTCTGGTGTGACATCAACCGAGACGCAACTGACCTGCCCTGCTAAGGAGCTGCGCCTGTCCTGCTTTTGGTTTGCCCAGGCCTTAAGAGATAAAAACAGCTAGACCGATTTTGCTAATTCTTTTTTTTTGTTGCGTTCGTTATTATCAGGAAAAGGATCTTTTGAAAAAAAAGTACACAAAGACAGCTAGTACATAAATGATACACAGTACTTGATGTTAGCTCTTTTCAAACATGCATTATTAATAATCTATTTGAGAGTACACAAAAAGTGTACAGTCTACAACGAAATTATATCACCAGCAATCATTTATTATTTCAGTATTCATAAAGACGCTCGTACATAAGTCTATACTACTATTATAAAAAGGAAAGATTTGTATTTTTGTGTGTATGTTTGTAATGAATAAACTCAAAAACTACTGTGCCAATTTCAAAACTTCTTTTACCATTGGAAAGCTACATTCACCATGAGTAACATAGGCTTTTTATCCCGGTAATGTGTTCCCACGGGAACGAGTAAACTAAATCACGCGGGCGGAGCCGCGGCGATCAGCTAGTAGTTAATATAGAACTGGATGAAGACTTTCGTTGAAGACTGTACATTGTGGAAGTCATGCCGAGCAGTTTAGCAACATACAGAAGGACTTACAATGAGAAACAAAACTAGTTAAATAAATAGAAGTGTATTACTGCATGTCGGGCGCACCTAGAGGGGACGTTCGTTAATAACTTGTGACAACTCTCAGTACATTTACTTACGATTCAGACACGTGCAATAGGATTTCTCTTTTGTCTCACTAACCATGTGTTTTATACCGACGACCTTCTGTGCTGACAACATTTAATTTGTTTGCAATACTCATACATATCATGTCGTGTTAAAGCATTCGCTAACCAGGAACTAGATTCCTCACGTTAGTTTCATTTATAATACAATATTATATTGTACCTCCACATTTAAATCCCTGATGTGCAAGACCATGAAGTAACGTACCGCAGTGGTCACAAAAAGTTGGAGCAAGGAACGTCCACGTTTTCCATTTGTGAGGAGCGTAGGCCGCCTTTGTAAGGGACAAACAGTAGATTAATAAGCAAACGTGTAATGAAAAATAAACCCCGAAGCACCTACTATAACTACAGATATAAATAATAAATAAAAAAACAAGCATTAGCAGAAAGCACCATCACCAATCTGAAAAATAGAGTTCTAGAACACAAAGCATGTCCAAGCGTTAGTTTCCTTGGCCACTGGTACCTTGACACTGAAGGCCTTGGTGGAGGAGGCCATACAGGAGAGAGCCGCAATGGTCGCAGAACGTCGGGGAAGCGTATGTGTGGGCGCGAAAGCTGTGCTTCGTACGAGTGTCCTGTTGGCCATACATCCTGTTAGGATTGTACTATCAACCACACAAATATACCGTTTAGGGATTAATAAAATCTCTTGTGTTTTAAAGAGACGTGTTCGCTTAAACTTTCTTTCTCTCAAAGAGAACGCTTTAGTCACTGATGACTTGCAAAAAATATAATTAGTAGAGATAGCATCATAAACAAGTAAAATATCTCGCCTTTGAAAAAAAATAAGGACGTGTACACACAACGCTATCTCTAGTCTTAAAGTTAGCAAAACTTCTGCTTATACATTGCTGAAACAAATACTTGTAAATACATCCATAGAACCGTATATAAACAACTTAAACTTCAATACAAACTTACTTGGTCCGACCAAACAAAGTTGTTGCTTCGACCCGGGACTCGAACCCGAAACTTCGTAACCGAAACCCACATTACCATTACCCAGTAAAACAGCGTACATCTTATATTCATGTTACTTTGTTGAAATTTAACTCTGAAATTTACCAGTTTATTAACATAGCTCAGTGGCGGCAGTGAAGTGCTTTTACTGCTTTTATTACGTTGTTAATTGTCATCTGACACACTGAACTTTTATCTACTCTGTAGCTGTTTAAATATAATTTGTTATTTTTTAAATTTCAGCTTTGTTTATTTTTCTTTTTAGTCATAAACTATACCTTTTTCATTTCTGTAATTCCCTATTAACCCAAAATAATCTGTAATAGTTAGTAGCGTCAAGGCTATTGGACTATCTAAGTGGTGGCTCTTGTTGGCATAATTCTTATTAATGATTAAACACAAAGGTACATAAAAAATCACGTCTTTATAGATATGGAATACACAGAGGCTTTCATTACATCCACATTTCGCCAGTACACAAAAAAACACACGTCAAAAATAGACACAACAACCGACTTCAAATTGAAATGGGAAGACTTAGGAAGTATTAGGAGTTCGATTTTTGCTGAGCGCGTGCCTGGTGGCTTTATAGGTTACCTCTGGCGCTCCGCAAAAATCGGGTTTCCAGACACTCTCATACCGAACAAAGTTTCTTGTCCTGCACCTGGAGCTAGTTAGGAATAACTAGTTCTTCTGTGCGAGACTATCAACTCATCAAGCATTACCTTGACATTTGCGAAATCATCGATGAATATCGATGGAGCCACGTTTTTAAAAAAAAGAAGAACAAGACGGAAGTATTAACTTTCAATTCAAAATCTGTTCAACCAGTCCAAAGATATGGTAACAAACATAAAAAAACCATACAGTCGAATTGGGAACCTCCTTCTTTTTTGGAAGTCGGTTATAAAGTCCCCAGAATGTAATAGGCGGGCGAGTCTTTTACAGTTTTCGGGTACTTGGCCGATAATGTACAATAAAGAGCTGTTAAATATAACATTAAAGAGTTATTAATTAAAATTTACTTACGTCGGAATCGGCACCCTTGTCTGCGCCAGGGCAAGTAAAAGTCACGTACTCGTGGCATCGCTTGTGTACCACGAAACTGCATACTGTAAACAAATACATGTTTGAGGACACGTGTTATATGGGAAATTTAGGAATTAGTACGGTGTCTTGCGCGGTGCATCGCGTCGCACCACGCCATAGGTTTTGGCCTATACCTTTTGACCCCTTAGGCTAGGTCAAATTTAAAATATTTTGGCTTGCCTCCAGATCGAGGGCTAAACATAGAGAGGTCAACCATCATTGGAGCATAAGCAGTTCTCGAGAGCTAAGGGGGACATTCCCCATTTCTAAATATTGATAGATATTATAAAGAGAAATGATTTGATTGTTTGTGTAGGTGAATGATGATATATATATAGAATTGTTGCTCATATTCTACGGGAACAAATACCCGTAATATTAAGTAGCCTTTATCTGTTTTTAGGTTACCTACTTATAAATTACAGCTAAATCCGTTAAGTGATCGTAAAGGACAAACAAATAAACATAAGAATATGTATCAGATTTGGACAAAAAAAAAACAGAACTTTTCTAAAGAAATATGGCGGTTAGTCAGCTACTGATAATACGTTCAATCAATCAATCAATCTTTTATTTATTGCTGATACGTTCCGTATGTCGAGGACCTAAGCGCAAACCATTTAGAAATATGCTACGTATCGTTTGTACCACATGCTACGAAGCTACGCCATTTTCGTAGCTCATCTACGAAAATAGTAGCGGGTCGATTTTCTAAAGCCAAGTGTCACCTTCGTGTAACTTAATAGTTACATTATTTTATTAAAAGAAAATTAAAAGTTGACATGTATTTTGAACTTTTAAGTGCTAAATAGCATGATATTGTCCATTTAATTAAATTTAAATTATCACAGCAATAAATATTAATTTTGATTTGGTGTTACAACTTTTTTTACGACAAACTCGGTTAACAATTCAGTTTCCGAAAAAATTTAAATGGAAGGCTGAAAGTTCTCATTTAAAAGAAATAATAAAATAAACTTACCTTGGCACTGAAATCCTTGTTTGCCGAAACCCCTGAAACAATACAAAAATATATTAATATAAATTTAAAAATGCTAAAAACTGCGAAGGATTTACTTTCGTATAGAATGGTTATTATTATTCAGTTAAAGAGCACCAAATAATTATTATAATAGGGTAGACGATTGTGAAGTCAAATCACCTAATTTTTATTCAATGTCAAATCGCTCGACGTTGTCGTCACTTTTTTATCACAAACAATATTAGTATTTGAATTGATGATTAAAAACAAATACAAGAAAGTTTATTTGATTGAATACTAGGTATGCAATGCATGCTACTAATTGCAAATGTTGAGCGGAGCAAATTTTCTTAATTTTTTTAATGCTCTATTTTCATGATTTCAGAGATATGCACTCCCGGGTATGATGTCGATCAGCATGCCAAATTTGGTCAAAATCGGTCGAGCCGTTTCGGAGGAGTTGGCACACAAACGATTTACACTTGTCGTCTAAGATAGAGCTTCGCTTCGCTCCGCTCAATAATATTAGAATATCTTTTGAAATTATTTGTTCTACAAATACATTTAAAATATTTATGTTTTTCATAGGCATCCTCCCTAATTTCTTGTGGTGACCAGGCATTAGAAAACTAAAGCGTCCGCGGTCTGTTGGTTAAGGGGATTTTTTATATTCACGAATATGGCCACGGCCGCTGTATCGCAGTTTGCCGGGCGTCCCGGGTAGACCCTCGTAAGGACAACCATAGGGCGCTGCCGGAGGGGTAAGGGGTTCGATCCTCTGTCACCACACTATCGATGTGAACCCACTCCTAACACAAGCACTTTTAGCTTAGCTGAAGGGGTTAACGAAAATGTTAACCTTTAACCGTTAACCTTCCGTTTGTATTAAAATCCGGTCAAGTGCGAGTCGGAGTCGGGATTCCAAAATAGTAAAGAAAACACGCCTGTTGTATGGGAGTCCCCTTAAATATTTATTATATTCTGTTTTTTAGTATTTCTTGTTATAGAGGCAACAGAAATACATCATCTGTGAAAATTGCAACTTTCTAACAATCACGGTTCACGAGATACAGCTACAGACAGACGGACGGCCGGACAGCGAAATCTTAGTAATAGCGTTCCCGTTTTACCCTTTGGGTACGGAACCCTAAAAAACATTATTTCTAGTATTAGTATTGTTAAATAATTGGTTTATTTCCAGGAAAATAATTTATTTGCATACATATACACATAAGGGGTAGGCCCACGTAATAGGAGGCAAGCCTATTGCCGTCACCGAGCACATTTATAATGGGTTATGTCCAAAATGGCCAAATTAAGTTAATAAAAAGTAGCAGCTATATTGTAATTTAGAAAAACTAATTTGAAACCCGTTGCCTTGCGATGAAATGTTAATGAAAGGCAACAAAATCTTACGTGCCAGCCGCTAAGGCACACCCAATTAAAGTCCTGGGCGTCTCGGACTATATTATATTATAATTTATTTGTTGTAAAAAATATTTATCTGATGTGAAGGGCGATATGTTCTTTGATCTGAATTTCCCAAAAGTAAATACGAAAGGTCTATTCCATTTAACTACAAGTGTTCAATAGTATGACTATATTCAGAACCCAATGCAGAGCAACGGAATTGCCTCCATCTGCCAATAAGGCTATCGGTCCAATTAGCAAAGTACAGCTGCGACCTGCTGGACGGCTAAATGGACCCTCACTGTAATGTAAATTGGGTCCGTGCGATAGTCTATTCTATTATAATTTTTGAGCGAATCGAATATGGTGAAATTGACATTATGTAAATCTATACAGATGAAATGAAATTGAATTGTCTGTGTGTTATTCCAAATTAACAGCTTGTCACTAAATGCATATGAAAGGACTCGTACCTATGTACGATACTGTGTACAAAATATACATAATTATATACTAAAAATATTTACATTGCAAAATATCGTTTAAAAAATCCTCCGCGTCATTGCCGACTGGGAAGGTTCCCAGAATGCTGGCTGTGTTGCCACGTTGGATGGCGATACTTATTCTTTGGGCAAGAAAGAGCCAGTCTTCTGGTCCTGGGAAGCTGTACGATACTTACACAGGTTTTAAAATTTTCAACCGACTTCCAAAAAAGGTGGAGGTTCTGAATTCGACTGTATGTTATTTTTTTATGTTAGTTACCTCATATCTTTGGAATGGGTGAATCGATTATGAGTTTTTTTTAATGAAAGCTACTATACTTCCCAAGTGATCCCATTTCGATAATTATTTGGTCCCATTTCGGTAATTTGAAGTCAGTTGCTGTGTAATTTTTTGACGTGTATTTTTGTTTGTCTGTTTGTTCCGGATAATCTCTGAAACGACTGGACTGATTGTAACGAGAGTTTCACAGGCAGATAGCTATTGTAATAAGGTATAACATAGGCTACTATTTATCCCGGGAATTGAGAACCATACAACTATTTTACGCGAGGAAGCAAAGGGCGTCTGCACCTTGAAGCTCAAGATCAAACTTCAAAAATCTTGATTTATTCCCAAAGAGGACGGCGTTTAATACGCAAATATCTCGCCAGTTACTTTGTAATTCTTGTTCCCACGAAATGCCGCACGTAATGACACCATGTCATCCCGCCTTTATGGGAATCGGGTTGATTGTATGTATAGTGTAGCATTAACCCAATATTATTTTCCGAGTTTACGACGCACACGGCCAAAGGCAAAACCACTCAGAAATCTCGGGAATGAATATTCAGTAATTCGGAATATACCTACTTCGGAGTGAGAATATTGCAGTCCTCCTGTTTAATATTTATGTCTGAATAAATATTGGATATTTGGGAGTGACTTGAGACCATCGGTGTTATCTCAGTTTGATATGTATTTTGTGATTCGTTTGTGTCAAGGATTGCTGCAAGACAATACATTAAAAGTAATTCTATGCTTTTTAGCGTTCCGTAGTTTAAGTCCCGGAACCCTTACGGTTTCGTCCTTGGTTTTTCTCCCAAACAGTTAGTGCTAGAAACATGAAACTGCATGGATATGTGTATTTACTACGTCAACGAAATGCTGAAAGAAAATAAGAAAAAAAATTGGGGTACCTCCCCTACACTTAAAGTAGGGATGTTTTTTTCTTTTGTCCCCTCCTAATGGGGAATTATTAGATATGGCTTTTAAAAATATTAAGAGCTTGCCAAGACGATGTTTTTATTTAACCCTCGGTATGCCTGGTGGGGTCTGACGGACCCGGATTATTAACCCCTGTAAAATAATAATAGCCGTTTTATATACTTGAATAATATTAATTGATAAGCTAGAAGTAGGTACCAGTAATTAATAAAGCAAAAATTCACGATCTCTGTTATTTATTCTTATATTACTTATAATAAAACGCAAGTAGAGTTTGTACTTTGCATCTCCTATCAAAGTTGTACTAAAATAACGGGTACACGAAAATAAAATATAAAATATAAAATAACGTTTATTATCTTTGAAATTTTCAGAAAATTATTTAGATTCGTCAGAAGTTGGTGTGACTCTACCGAGGGTTCCAAAATGCAACGAGACTGAGAAGAGCCCTCAAGAAACTCAGCTCGGCTTTTTTCAAAATATTTCATCTTAAATCTAATACAGAGTTATTTAGAAAGGAGCAATTCGTTACGTTGTTACAACCAGGCCGCCTTGTCATCTAAGAAATCATTAATACTATAATAAGCTTTATGGCACAATTTACTTTTTATTAGTTTTTTAAATTTATTGACAGATAAATTTGCTATTTCGGTTGGCAATGTATTGTACATTCGAATAAAGTTCCCCGCAAAAGAATTACTCACTTTATGAAGCCTAAATTTAGGAACAGCCAGTTTATCCTTATTTCTTAAGTTTAGATTATGATTATCACTATTTTTCACAAATTTACTTTTGTTCTTGTGGGTATACAATAAAATTTCATAAATATACTGTGCATACACTGTAAGGATGTTAATATGCTTAAACTTATCTCTTAATGACTCCCGAGACCCCATTCCATAGATAGTCCGGATAGCCCTCTTCTGCAACACAAAGATGCATTCAATATCGGCAGCGTTACCCCACAGTAGTATGCCATATGTCATGATACTGTGGAAGTAGCTGAAGTAGACAAGACGCGCCGTTTTAATGTCTGTAAGTTGTCGGATCTTTTTGACAGCATAGGCTGCTGAACTAAGCCTGGCCGAAATTTTCCCGATATGAGGCCCCCATTGCAATTTGGAGTCTAACGTTATGCCCAGAAAGACAGTGTCATCGACCAATTCTATTATATCATCCCTAACCTTAACACTGGTTTTAACAAGTCTTACATTAGGTAAGGTGAATCTTACACATTTAGTTTTATTTTCATTTAATAATAAATTATTAGCACAAAACCAGTGGACTATCCTAGAGAGGGCAATGTTTACATCGTCAAGTTCGCGCTGTCCACGTTTAACTTTAAATATTAAAGAAGTGTGCACGTGCACTTAAATCACTTCTTTCTTGTAATGAAGCGTACCCTGGGGCCTGGACTGAAGTAGGGAGTGTCGGGCGTCTATGGACATAACGGTCGGGTAATAAAGACAGTTGAGTGCGAAATTAATTTTTTTAAAGAATTGCAGCACTTTACGTTTAGTGACGGGTCTGTATGACCCTACCAGGCATACCAAGGGTTAAGTATCTTATTGTGGGATATTTAACTTAAAAGCTAAGGGCGGCTGATTCATGTAAGTAGTCCATGCAAAAGTACATGTTATGAACTTTGAATGAAAACTATAACGGATTAGATAACTCTGTTAGTTCAGGAGTTAAAGAGGTTATTATAGGTGACTACCGAACCCTATACTAAGCGTGACCCCACGCACACTTGGACGAATTTTATTGTAAACATTAAATTACGTTCTATGATAATATATAATATATCTAAACGGGCCTTAATTGCGTCAATATTTAAGGTACGTACGGTAATACGTTATTGCTTCCCGACATTTCAAGAGTGATGCTACAACTCCGCGCAACGCCGGCTATTGTCTATCATAATGGATATGTGATAAAAGAAGAAAGTATGAATTGATATTTCTTTATTTTGGTCGAGGCTTTTGTCCTGCAACTTGGGGATGGTCCCTGGTTCTTGGTATCTACATAACTAATGCACTTGCTACTATTAGTAGTTTCAAACATATGTGAATTACGAAAAAAAAAACAAATACTCGTACAAAATGTTCTTTTTATTCATACAAAACTCGTTTACTCCATAACTTTTTCACGTCGATCGTCGACATTAAAGGAATTAAATTATCATGTTCATACGATTACGTGAATGTAACGAGTTTATTACGTGAGTCGTTTTATCAAAGAATATAAACACTTTAATATCAAATGCTAAGGAGCTTTTATATTAGAATTATTGGGATATTTACGATGTAACGTGTTGCAAGCGCCATGATCGCGAAGGAACTGGAGTGCTGACGGTGAATAGGTACAAAGCTTTTATGGGCAATTATTTCTCATAGAAATGTAAACGACCATGATACTCGTAGTTAAAATACCTATATTGTTAAGGAGTTCTATAAAAATTTTGCTTAAACCTTTAAGAAAAATGGATTTTTATATCTAAAAACGATTAAACCCACTCAATCGTGAATATCACGCATTAGTAGGCACATAACAGTAAAAGCTTATGATCTTTTGACAAAATTTGAACCGGAGTACCGAAAAATCTTTCATGTTTTTTATCAAAGTGAAAAAGACTGAATGTATGTATGAAACATATTTATAAATGTTACGCGCAGTTTAATCTACAAAGCATTTCGAACACATTCACATCGCTGCATAGACTGTCGCAGGCAGTACAAGCGACTGTTATCTTTAAGTACAGCGACATCTGCCGGAATAGAGCGACAATACCGTTGTTCGTGATTTAAAATAGTTTTTTTTCTATAACTTTTTCGAATTGTTTTGAAATTTGAATTTCGAACTTCAATTGGTTCGAATACAATCATAACGCGATGTTTTATTTTTCGTTTTTAAATTTGGGAATGTATATTTGTGATTTCAATATTCGAAAATTTTCAATAGCTTTGACACGAAACAAAAGCTGTTTTTCAGTTAGATTTGATGTTTTTATTGGTTATAATGAAAACATCAAATATAAAATGAAAAATTACTTAGTGTTCAATGCAGGCGGAATCTAAGACACTTGTTTATTATTGGGACTGTCTGTATTATTGGGAGTCGCATCAAGAACATAGATAAAACACCGGCCAAGTGCAAGTCTGATTCGCGCACAAAGGGTTCCGTATCAAAACGGAAAAAAATCACGTATGTTGTTATATTCAGTTTTTAGTGTTTAACATAACAACTTATAGCGGCAAAATAAATACATCATTTGTAAAAAATTCAACTTTCTAACTATCACGGTTCATGAGATAAAAGTCTAGTGACAGACGGAAGGACGGACAGCAGAGTCTTAGTAATAGGGTTCCCATTTTACCCGTGGTAAAAAACATCGTATTCACGAAAAATACTATGTAACAAAATTCATAAAACGAATACCAAATAGATATACTCATAGAATATAATCAGTAGTATAGAGATCGGCGATTTCCAATCGGCTCTCTCGCACCATCGGTCTGTAAAATTAGCGCCCCACTGCGCTATCTGTGGAGCCGATTCATTGGCGCATTGGTTGGAAACATTTTTATATCAGCGACACGAGAATATAAAAAAGAAACATTCCTTTTTCACTGCCAGAAATCGATGTCATAGCTATTTTGATATTGTGATAAGCCTAGTTATTTTGTTATCATAACCATGGAAGTAAACAGTGGAACAAGACATTTGCTTGTGACCTTGAGAGACGGACGCTGGACGCCTCAGATACGTCCACGGATGTACAACCTCAGGACGCTGGCGGAAAACTATAACTCTTTTATAACATAGGTTTATACATGGGGCACACTAAAAGTTTTGCACTTCTAGCTAATCGGAACTATTTGAATTTCGAATGTTATATTTTTTTAAACGTTGCAACCTTCTTAGTAATAAAAAAAACAATTGGCGGGAAATCATTTGTCAATTGTTTTTTATCACACATCAAAGTTCTACGTATGCAACGAAAATGGAATTAAGTCGAAAACATTTTAGAGCGATGATTTTTTATGATTTTAAAAGTTCTCTCTCTCTGCAAGACTGTGCCGCTCGTCTTCAAAATGCTTTTGGGAGAGAAGCACCTTGTTTGAGCACCGTAAGGCGATGGTTTGCTGAATTTGAGAGAGGTCGAGTTTCATTACATGACGAATTTCGTGAAGGGCGGCCTTCAACTGCCGTCAACGAAAATAATGTGGCTACTGTTAAGCGGTTAATTGAAGAAAACCCGCGGATTACCTATGAGAAAATTCGAGGATTGGTATGAGTCAAATCCAGAAAATTTTACACGAAGAATTGAAAGTTCGGAAACTTTTTTGTCGTTGGATCCCTCATGAACTGACAGCGGAACAGAAGCAGGCTCGCGTGGAATGGTGCTCACAGATGCTACTGAAGTACGACCACGGATATTCTAATACTGTTTATGACATTGTCACAGGAGACGAAACGTGGATTTATTGTTTTGAACCCGAAAAAAAACAGCAATCTTGTGAATGGGTGTTTGAAAATGAGAACAAGCCAACAAAAGTGAGGCAGGCGAGAAACGATCGCGTTTTTTTTCTCAGCTACGGGTCCCATCTGTACAAGTCCACTTGCAGATCAAAAGAGTGTTAATGCCGAGTGGTATTCTACCATTTGTTTACCCAGGGTGTTAGAAAAAGTTCGCGAAAGACGACCCAAAAGCCGCGTTCTCCTACATCATGACAAAGCTTCTTCACACACGGCCAACAAAACAAAGTCATTTTTAGCTTCCGAAAAAGTACAACTCGTCACCCATCCTGCGCATAGCCCCGACCTAGCACCCTGTGATTTCTGTATTTTCCCCAAAATCAAAGATTTGATGAGAGGTTTCACTTTTACCAACTCCAAAGAGGCAGTGATAGCGTTCAATCAGCACGTAGAAAACATGCCTTCAGATTTGTGGTCCTACTGTTTTAAAAAAATGGTTCGATCGCATGAAAAAATGTTTAAAATATAAAGGAGAGTATTTTGAAAAGCAATAAACATAATATTTTGGTTTTAATATGTTGTTTTTTTTAAGTTACGCAAAACTTCTAGTGTGACCTACGTATAACCTATTTATTTTTTAGTGATTTATTATTGAAGGCCAGGTCAAGAGTACCCATAACCGGAGAGCGTGCATGAAGATAGTTATGAAAGTGGAAGAAGCGAAAGAAGTATGCCAGGATAGTAGCAAGTGGAATTCCATAGTCTTTGCCTAAACATGGGAAAGAGGCGTGACAATATGTATGTATTTATTCCGTTTTTTCATAAAAAAAGATCAAACATTCAAGAAAATTAAAGCGTAGACCGACATTTGGTAAAATGTTGAAATGTTCCCATATTGGTAGGTTCATTGCTTGCTATTAGGAGTTAAGTCAGTCTTCATTTATTTGCGGCTAATTACTTCCGTGGCTGAAAGGGTCCATCTGACTTAATTGACGACTGTCGATCGATTTCACGTCCAATTAGTCTTACATTAACGGGTTTCAAGACAGCAATATTTTAGCGGAGTTTACATGAAAACAGGTTTTTATTTTGATACCTTCACTAGCGGACGCCTGCGGCTGGCCAACAAAACCCTTCCCCGAGAACCTCTCTATCCATTTGTGAAAACCGCATCAAAATCCGTTGCGTAGTTTTCAAGATTATGATATGTATGTTCTTCAATATATTTGAATGAAACTGCTCTGGTGGCGTGGTCGGTAGTGCACCGGTTTTCGACTCCGGAGTCCCGAGTTCGATTCCGTTTTTCGAATCCGAATCAAATATTTGTGTGATCCACAAATGTTTGTTTCGGAGTGTTTTCTATGTATATTATGTATGTATTTAGTAATGCATAAGTATGTTTATCAGTTGTCTAGATCCCATATCACAAGCTTATAGCTTAGTTTGGGATAGAGGACGTTGTGTGAGAATGTCCAAAAATAATATTTATTTATAATTTATAATTATTCTATCTAAACCAAATCATAGGATGATTACATAGGGTCCACTAAGATTTTAAGGGCCCAAGAAAACCTCAACTGCAAGTGGAGCACATTTTGATAAAAGTCCCTGGTAGACGGCCTGGACAAAGTTCTGGCGAAATATGGGCGCACAATATGTGTCTGACTACCTCTTTAATGCAAGATATTTTTTTTTGATGCGCCTTTTGTTATACCGGAAATCGTACCAGTTAAGTACCTATAACAGCTACAAAAAGGATTAAACTCATTACAGTATCAGTAAAACACTTTTTAAGGGTTGGAAGGCGAGTTTTTAATTATTTATAACCAGACGTTTCGAGAGCCTTTACAAGGTTCGTTTAACCCTATATAATAGCCAGACCAGTGCTTCAATCCGTTAAAAAACCAGCTAAGTGCAAGTCGGACTGGCGCATAAAGGGTTCCGTACCAAAACGTTTGTTGTATGGGAGCCCCCTTAAATATTTATTATATTCTGTTTTTTTAGTATTTGTTGTTATAGTTGCAACAGAAATACATCATCTGTGAAAATTTCAACTCTCTAACTATCACGGTTCATGAGATACAGCCCAAGACAGACGTACGGACAGTGAAGTCTCAGTAATAGGGTTTCCGTTTTACCCTTTGGGTACGGAACTCTAAAGTGTTTTTTTTATAATAAACAGTCACGAAAACCAGAGACAATATTATCAGTATTATTTATGCAGAGATCCGCTACATCACACGTTCAAATCTAACCACTAAGCTCTAATAATTGAACAAATGCCCGCGTAAATCACGCACAGACTAAATATAAATTTGTTGCAATACCATAAAACATACTATTATCTGTATCATGTTCATGTAAAAAAAGAATAAAACTTTATCTTTACACTTAGATCTTTAAAAATACGCAACGGATTTTGATGCGGTTTTTTTTTAGATAGAGTGATTCAACAGAAAGGTTTTAATGTATTATACATGTATAATATACTAGAGTATACCGATTATTTTAGAGGTTTCTAATGTAATGTCGTTTTCATTGCAAACGCTGACGAAATCCTACGAGACAGATCAAAATAATGTACTACAGTATTGTACACCATAGAAAGGTCCGTGATAGCATATGTCTATATCTAAAGGATAACTTACAGTAACCATTTTTATCTTTTATAAATGACAAAAAAATAATATTTCATTTGCCAAGCTATTTTTAACAATGCAGTATTATTCCTTATCTAATTGAATACTTTACATACGATGTGCATTTAATTTAGACCAAAATTGCCATTCAAACCATATAATTTTGACGAATGAGATATCTCGTGATCAAAGAAAAATAACAGCGCGGCGACGCGGCCGGGCGGTGGTGGCCAATGCGGCAGTGAACACAAAGCGATTTTAAACAATCTATACCTACTTATAATAAATCTGTAGAAGTGAAAATTCTGTACATTGATAATATCCAAAAAATAAATGGCAGGGGGTGTTACTAGACCGACACCGAACCCAAAAATGTGATTAAAAAAATTGTTGTCTGTCTGTTTTTTCAGGCATCACGCAAAAACTACCGGTTCGATTACGATGAAACTTGGTATAATTATTCTTTAATATCCTGGGCACCACGCTGGGTACCTTTTATCCCAGAAAAGTATATACAATAAATGATGTGCCTCTTCACGCTCCGCTTAAAGAACCCAGGATTATATGTGGGAGGAAACACGTGCACAGGCAGGGCGTTCCAGGCCACTATCGTCCGGCAGAGAAACGAACGTTTAAAACGTTCGGTTCTCGATAACATGCTATCCACTGTGTGGGAGTGGCATCTCTGCCCGGCACGAGTTGTTCGGGATCGGAAGGAAGAGGGTGGGATCAGATTAAAGAGATCTTGAGAACAGGTTACGTCACCCGCAGTGGAGGTCACTAAGGGGCGCTGCCCACGGCTAAGGTACAATAATATTTTAACTTAAGATACAATATCGCTCGCCATACAATTCAATGGACTATCGGACTGGACACACGACGAAGATAATAAATAACATTAAATATTTTCGTATTTTAAGATGATTTTTTATGGTATAATAGAGAATATAATAGAAGATATAATAGAGAAACTGTTGTAGGGGGCTTTTATGGACGCAATAAAACCCAAAACAATGGTTTTTAGAACTTTTGTCTGTTTGTATGAATGTTTGAACACGCTAATCTCAGAAACGGCTTAACCGATTTGAATTTTTGATTTGAATTTGCGGTTTGGTTTTCAATCGTTTCATAAATAAAAAAGTGTTGTAGATCTAAAGTAACACGCAGGCGGAGCTGCGGGCAACAGCTAGTAATCTTATAAACCGCAGGTGCCCGTAATAGGCCACAAATATTATCAACTATACATACATTAATTTACCAAGTGGCGTATATCACGTCAGTACGGTGTTTCTGACCACATGACGTCATTTGGCATAACATCGGTTGTAATATTCGGTCGGCGGCTCATACAGGCCGGGGTTCTGTGTAATTGGCGGGGACATTATTGGGCATGGTGCTGACGCGGTCACGCGTGGGAAAATGTATCGTGTTAAAGGAAATTGTTTTATTGTAGTTGACTCGTCCCAAGAGTCCGCTTTTTTTTCAGAAACTTTGTAATCTATTGGCAAGAAAAGCTTTATTCAGTTATCTACCTATACATACTAATACTCGTATTATAAAGACGAAAGATCTGATATTTTTGATTGCATTGCATTGAATAGGTTTCTAAACTACTAGACCGCTTTTAAAAATGTTGTGTGGGTATTTATGGAAAGAAAAGTCCTTAATCACTTTAAAAACACACACCATGTGAGCAGCCCGCAGGACTTCCGACCTCCAAGATCAGAGCCTGAGGACGGCGCGTTGGTAACCCTTTCTTTCTTTACACCGGACCAGAGGTGTCTGCTGTACAAGAAGCAGATTAGACCCTGCGTCGAATACTGCTCTCACCTCTGGGACGGCTCCGCGAAGTATCTGCTGGACGCTCTCGACGCTATGCAGCGACGGGCTATCCGTATTATAGATTGTCCGGAGGTAACGGGAAGCCTTGAGCCGCTAGCTCGGCGCCGAACAATAGCTTCCTTGGCCGCATTCCACCGTATTTACCACGGCGAGTGTTCTGAAGAGCTCTTCAATCTGATCCCACCCTCTTCCTTCCGATCCCGAACAACGCGTGCCGGGCAGAGATGCCACTCCCACACAGTGGATAGCATGTTCGCGAGAACCGAGCGTTTTAAACGTTCGTTTTTCTGCCGAACGATAGTGGCCTGGAACGCCCTGCCTGTGCACGTGTTTCCTCCCACATATAATCCTGGGTTCTTTAAGCGGAGCGTGAAGAGGCACATCAGTAGGTCGTCAAGTTGAGGGCCACTCTCTATAGTATTGTGTGCTGTGAGAGTGGCCCACAATCGCTAGACGTCGTCACGAGTTACCACCAGTAATTTGGCGAACCATATATTAAAAAAAAAAAAAAACCACCGTTCTTACAGAAGCAGGTCTGAACGGTTGCATGGCTGTCGGGTTTCAGCCCGCGCTCGTTTTCACTCACCGACGAAGGATAAAACCCGACACCCAAAGATGCGGAATAAAACCCGACCCAACGCCTGACAAAGGCCGCTATGGAGGTCAAATCCCGCCGGCGCTCTGGGGTTATCTTTACGAAGGCCCGGGTACGCTTTTGCCCGGCAATGGACGACACGGATTAAAAACACCATTTACCATTTTTATTTCGTTTGTATAGGCATACCTATCTACTTAGTAAAATAAAGAGTTATTTGTAACATAGAATGTAGCTATTCTAGATTCCATATTTTGTTCACTACATGTGTTGTGTTGCCGGTGTCCGAGTATTTGGCGGTATGCCAGCACAATTATTTGTAGGGACTCTTTTGACAGCTAGATTTCATCTGTGCCGTTGTTGGAATGAAAGAGCGTTATATCACTGTGGACTCCATATTTATGAGATATGTTTAAAAATATATTTTTAATAAATAGAATAGTAAAATAAAATATAATATTCACACGCAACCAGCATTCCTGGAACCTTTCTTAGCAGCGCTGACACGGAGAAGTTTTTCAACAAATGTTCGTAAATATAACAAAACAAAAACAAAATATTTATAGAAGTTCTTCTAAAAAATCCTCCTCGTTAATGCTGACTGGGAAGGTTCTCAGAACCCGCTGGTCGCATTGCCACGTGGAATGACAATACTAATTCTCTGAGCCAGGATATAGCCAGCTTTAGTCAGATGTCATCTCCTGAGTCACTCCTTTCCTTACCATATCCTCTCTCACCAGTCACCGCATCCATCTTTTCTTGCGCCTACCTCTACATCTAAAACCCTCTATATTCATAATTTACACCTTTCTAACCACAATAAGGTGGACGTCGGATGTTTGCAGTATGCGGCACCCGACAGCTGCAACAAGACGCCGAAGTTCGGAGAACGAATTTTACTCGTTATACAACGAGTAGACTTTAGTAGTAGTGGCACCTTTACTTTCCACTCTTCTCATAACAAGTCCATACCATGACAGCCAGATGGTTCACTATCCATTTGCATAAAAAAAATAACCATAAAATATTTTGGCATATGGTAATTTAGACTAATGATATTTATGCATATTTTTTTTATCCATAACAAATTTAGCATATTTGTCTTAATCATAAATAAAATTAGCATAATCATATTTAAGCATAAAATTGGCAAGCATAGCTTTATAAAGGCATAAACGTATCAAACAATAATGAATATAGTCATAATCATCTTACGCAGAATAAGTAACTATGTAAAACAATTAAAAGGCGGCTTAGGGGTGGCCCAAGGGCCACCCCCGCCGCACCTAAACCTACTTTGACACTATATAATATAGGAAATACTGGTTAAAGTAACTATTTTATTTTCCATTCATTTCATTAATTTATACCTATTCAATTTTATTAATATATACTATTAGGCACGTACACTATGCCTAAAAACATTGTGCAAATTATAACTATGCATAAATATATTAGACCTAAATATAATTATTCCATAGTACATATGCTGCTAAAATTCAATTATGACCAAGTATAATTATGCCAAAAAAAGTATGCGAAATTCATTGTGCCAAAACATTTTAGGATTACATATATTATGTTAACGAAAGGTATAGCCCAGCCAGATACCATCAATTTTTATTTACGGGCGCAACTTTCAAAGTTTCTATATTGTTTCTTACTCCATCCATTCTTGTTACACCACACATCCATCTTAACATTCGCATCTCCATAAACACACAACGTAAGCCAACATAAGTGTTACGTTAGTCAACAATATGTGTACTTAGCCTCATAAATTGTTCCACGAATTGTGTCAAGCTCTCAGCCAAAGCCTTGCCCTAACGGGAAACGGTCCAGTGCGAACCGACACGGCCATAAACTTGGCACACATAATTGAGATTAGCACAGGGAGGTGCAAATGTGTCACGACTCGACGACTTTCTTTTTAAGGGTTAATGGTACTTAAATATATAATTACAGAAGAATTTGGTGACAGGATATCGCCTACATACCCGAAGAAGTAGGCAAAGGTGCATTTTAAACAGCCATTTTGCCAGTAATTTTGGTGCATTTTGCCAGTAATTTTGGTGCATTTTGCCAGTCATTTTGGTGCATTTTGCCAGTCATTTTGGTGCATATTGCCAGTCATTTTGTTGGTCCCACGTAAGAGAGAGCAAGCCTATTGCCGTTACTAGGCACTATACAAAATCCATAACCACTCTGTAATTCAAAACAAAATTGACATTACACACTCTATCTACGAGTACAAGGCATAAATGTATGAAAAAGATTTTTGTGAGTAATAAAAAAAAGAATTAAGCCAAAAATCGGTACGTCTGTATGAACGCAAATCTCTGAAGCTACTGAACGGAGTTTCTTGCGATTTACACAGATAAAACTAAGCTTAACTTGGAGCAACTAGGCTTTTTTTCATCACGACAGGAAAAATAGTTATCGAAATATACATTTTTTGTCAATATGTACGAAAATCTCACTATCGATTGAGAGCGCAGCTGCGGGCTAGGTGGTGAATAAAATGAATAGCGTTAAATGCAAAATAAACTTCCATGGACGTATTAAGTTTATGATCACTTCATAGCCAGAAAGCAAACACTGGCCGCAATCTCTATATAAAAAACAACAACATGACAAGTCGTTGAGATCGCTTCGGTTTTCCAGATTCAAAAGTGGAACGTGGACGAGGTTGTTGCGTGCCAGTTCCACTCAACAAAGACTCTCGATCTCAACCTCTCGAGCGATAGATATCGATTGATAGGGGATCACTTTTTCTCGATTCAAATTACTGTGAATTCTCCTGTTCATTTTCTAAATGACGTATTAGTAGAATCGCCATCGTCACCTGCAAGTGGTACATCTGCCGATTAACGGACGAACGGGCGAAATGTGGACTACGTATACTTTTTACTGTAAGTATCTACAAACCACAGCTGCTGCTATTTCAATCGCTAGATACATCCCTATCGTTCGGATCAAAACAAATAAAACTACGTCTCCGTCCGAAGTAATTCAATTGTTGGTCGTATTTTACGACTAGTGTTTGAACAGATGGTGCATTCGGCCTCATATCTATACACATAAAGTAAAGGAAAACAGCTCATTACAAAGATTGGGTATTCGATATATTAAATTAAATTGTACTACTAATAAAATCTTCCAATTTTAAAGGACCCTATTTTGGGACCCTCACCAGCAAACGTTGCATTTGCTGAAAGACAGACTTTGACAATTATATCCAAAGAGTCTGTAAAAGGCAATACTCTCAACCCTGTTACGTGTTATCAACACAGTGACTGGCGACATGTGGGCGTAATAAAATCCTCTGTTTAACCTGTCGGGATATAGAGATGGTTATATAAATCTTCATATAATACAATACTCAACATAATTTACTCCGGAGGGTTAATAACACGTTTCAGAGGGTTAACAATCGTAAAAATATCGTAAAAGGTGATGTACCATGGGGCTTGTTTATGCTGTCAGCGGGATATGCGCGGGCAGTCAAATTACGCGACGAATGTGACTTGAAACGCGTTTGTGTAAGTGAGATTCAAAAATTGATGTTTGTTATACTAATATGATCGCAAGAGACCACGTTAAGCCTTCAGCGTCGGTCCCGGTTGTCATACAAACATCTATGGCAGTCGGTACGTGTATTAGAATAAAATCCTCATGGACTAACTACAGAGCTTCGATATCGCCCATGGGCTGTGAAGGTCAGATGGCAGTCGCTTTACGGAAAATATTGAAGTTCAGCCGAATCGCAGTTAGACTGGAAAGCGAACCCCAACTGAGTTGCGAAAAGGCTCGGCTAGTAGTGCCTTGGTCAGTTTGCAGGAATTTCCTGCTGGAAAGGCAGCAGCCGCTCTGGTTCGTTCGAGCCCAATCGGTTTTGAAATTCATTTTGTAAAATTATTCACATTACGTTAATCCTTACCTCGCATTGATTTTTTTTCCTGTGGGCATTGGCAACGAGAAAACTATTCCATGTAGTATGTGTGTGTTTTATTTGGACTCTAGTATATCCTAGGTCGTAAATAAAACAGCGCAGTCGGTAACAGAAGTCTTCAAGAGAAAAGTCTTTCTGGGTTTAACTGTATTGGATACTATTTCAGTAGAAAAATCGATGGACGCCGATCCAATAATTGTAGTCCGTCTTTTTATTTTAAAACAGTATATCCTAGGTCGTAAGTAAAACAGCGCAGTCGGTAACAGAAGTCTTCAAGAGAAAAGTCTTTCTGGGTTTAACTGTATTGGATACTATTTCAGTAGAAAAATCGATGGACGCCGATCCAATAATTGTAGTCCGTCTTTTTATTTTAAAACAACTTTAAAAAATGAGGTTAAGAATATTTGTATGGTTGTTTTTAAACTTACTGCGATTTAGGATTTTGAGTTTATTATTCGCTGCCTCTGCTTACCTGTAGAAGAAATAAATAACATTCAATTATTTGCCGATAATGTAAATATTTAAACATATATAGGTGTTATAAAAGTAGAGGTATATTATCAACTAGCAACTAAGGGTTGCTAGTTGATAATATACCTCTACTGCGCAAGTAATCCTTTTTTTTTTTACTTTTTCTCAAATTTATAATCTTATCGCACCACTTGAGACCACGACCTTTCCAACGGTGTGCCACACTTGACTGTGCGACTCTTAGTTTAGGAGGAGAAGCGGCTTCACTGGCGTATTATATATATATTCAGCAATATTGACATTAAATATAATAATATAACCTTCACAAATTGAATAAACTTATTTTCATTCATTCATTTAATCTCAGAACTTCGATATCGAAGTTCTGAGATTAAATGAATGAATGAAAATAAGTTTATTCAATTTGTGCCCATTTGTGCCCATTTGTGCCCATGGATTGTGGAGGTCAGATGGCAGTCGCTCCACGCAAGTTCAGCTGAATCGCAGTTAGACTGGAAAGCCGACCCCAACCGCGTTGGGAAAAGACTCAGTGGATGATGAATATTTTCATTCATTTCATTTAATTATATCACTTTCCAATATTGGTATGCCTGGACTGCAAAGACTCTAGGGATGAAACATCCATCCTGGTCCAACACCCAGTCTGATTACAGAATGGTTAATGATTTGTATGTATGTATAATATGTATGATGTATAATATGTATGTATATACAAAAAAAAATGTATATAAGTATTTATATCAGTTTATCTAGTACTCATATCACAAGCTCTGCTTAGTTTGAGACTAGATGGCGTTGTGTGAATTGTCCTAACATATTTATATTTATATTATATTTTATTTTATATACGGTTCCTGGTAAAGTGGTTACGGCAAAAGAATTGTGCCATAAGGACTCCTAAATGTAGGCGTGTAAAGTACCTCTGCCTACCTTCTTGGGATAACTACATAGTATAAAACAAAGTCGCTTCCGTCATGTATGCTTAGATCTTTAAAACTATGCAACGGATTTTGATGCAGTTTTCACCAATGGATAGAGTGGTTCTCGAAGAATGTTTTGTTTGTCTATTACTATAGCTTTTGAAAGTCATAGTATTAAGATTCAGGTCGTGCGGTATTCCAGGAACGTCAGTTCAGCCGCAACATGACCGCGCCTAATTGTAAGGTCTACATAGGTATGTATTATGCAACCACATGTTCGCTATGTACGGTACAAAGACGCAATGTATGTTGTTACAATAATATTAAAGTTGTAGTTTGTTGGAAATTCGCGTCTCGCTAGCTTTCACTGCGGTTTCCGTTTTACAGGTATATGTATACATTTATTGTAATAATGGTCTGTATTTTCGGCGTGTATAAATTCACATTAGGTTACTAAATTCATATTAAGAAATAAACTTATAAATCTAAACAGACAGACATACATCATGGTCCCGAAGGGGTAGAAAGAGGTGTATTACACACTCTTTTCTCATTCCTACTCTTTGTCAGTGGTCCCACGAAATAGGGGGCAACCCTGTTGCCATTACCGGGTACTTTAGAAAGTTCATAACCACTCTGTTATTTCATCCAAATGTCCAACAGTCAGGACGGGTGTTTTATACCACTAAATATAATATCTGTGGTCCGAGCACCCCAATCTTTATTGAATGATAAAATTTAAAGGTTCTTCATGATTCACTTTGCGTATAGGGAATAAAACATGAAGATTTTCATTTTACTGTGATAAAAATAATATTAGTATGTGAGTTTAGTGTAGTAATAATAGCTATCTATATTTTCCTTTTGTAAGGCGTATTTTAAGTTTTAATAAAATAATTACAACTTTACGTGTAAGGTATATGGTTGAACAGAGTTCCGTTTTAAGGTTAGTAGTTTATAATACTGCTTCGGTGGCGTGGTCGGTAGTGCATCGGCTTTCGACTCCGGAGTCTCGGCTTCGATTCCCGGGTCGAATCTAATATTTTTGTTTTTGTGTTTGGGTGTTTTTTATGTATATTATGTATGTATTTAGAAATATTTAAGTATGTTTATCAGCTGTCTAGATCCACAAGCTTATAGCTTAGTTTGAGCTAGATGACGTTGTGTGAGAACGTCCAAAAAATATTATAAAATATTATATTACAATTACTTTTTTATTGAGGTAGTGTATCGTAATAACAATCTACGTTGATTCAGTACGTATAAGGAATATATACACACCATTATCATAACATAACATTATCATAATTTTGAACCTGCTGTGTGGTTTCCCGGCATTGAATAGGACCACTCCATCTCTTCTCGTGGATTTCGTAAGAGGCGACTAAGGGAACACCAAAGGAAGGGCAGCGGCGTCTTTTGTGATACATCCTAAATTAATACCGCGCTCGCCAACCCGTTTGCCAAGCGTGGCGAGTATGGCAAAACCTCCAAATGATAACACAGAAAAAGACCAGGCCCCTAGTCCCCGGCAGCCCCGCTATTCCTGGCTCCGATAGCGGTCATAGTAACGGCGGGGCAGGGGGTGCGAAGAATCCCCGGCAGAGATTCGGCTACCACCCCAAACGGAAACTGGCCCTGGTAACGCACAACGTTAGCACGATGAGGACTGACGAGAAGCTGCTCGAGGTGGAAGAGGAAATGAGTAGGTTGCACTGGGACATTGTGGGGTTGTCCGAAGTGCGAAGTCCGGCCACCTACTCTACCACCGGGAGGGTGACAGAAAGTCACTGCATGGTGTCGGGTTCCTCGTCCACAGGTCCCTTATTAACAACGTCATATCCATCGAGAGTGTCTCGAGTCGGGTGGTATACCTGATACTCACAGTATCCAAAAGATACTCGCTGAAGGTCATCCAGGTGTACATGCCCACCAAGTCATACTCCGATGAAGAGGTTGAGGAAGTGTATGAGGACATAAGTAGGGCCATACATGCTTCCAAAACCTATTTCACTGTTGTTATGGGGGACTTCAACGCGAGACTGGGCGAACGAAGCGATGGGGAGTTGAGAGTGGGGCCTTTTGGATATGGGCAGCGGAATGACCGGGGCCACATGCTGGCGGACTTTATGGAGAACGAGGACCTCTTCGCGATGAACTCTTTCTTCAAAAAGCCACACCAGAGAAAGTGGACCTGGCTAAGCCCCGCTAACATGGCGTATGAGATCGACTACATCTTGACGACAAAGAGGCAATTATTAAATGATGTCTCTGTGATCAGCCGTGTAAAAACCGGTAGCGATCACCGTATCGTAAGGGGCACATTGAATATTAATCCTAGACTAGAAAGGTCACGTCTGATGAAGTCAACACTCAGACCATCACATGCCTATGTCCAGGACTCCGAGAGCTTTCAACTTGAACTATCCAATCGTTTCGATTGCCTACTGGATTGCGTTTCAGTGGACGAGGTATACAACGCGCTGGTAGAAGCTGTCCAAACGGTGGGATCTAAATTCTTTAGGTCTCGCCCTAAACAAAAACCTCATAAGGTCTCGACCCAGACCCTTGATCTCATGGCCAAACGTCGATCTATGTCGCTACAGACTCCGTCGATGCTGAGGCATATAGGCAGCTCAACAGACGCATACAGAAATCCTTGCGACATGACATTCGCTCCTATAAAACTATTAAGGAGACGATAGAGCGAAACAAAGGCTCCAAAGTGTTTGCGAGGAATGCGTCCGTTGGACAAAGCCGGTTGACGAAGCTGAAGACGGAGGATGGCGGCATGGCAACGACAACGGTAGAGGTACTTAGGGAGGTCGAAAGGTTTTCTGGGCAGCTATATACATCAGTTAAACAGCCCGCGGGCATGGTTAAAGATCCAAGAGCCAAGCTTACCCGACATTACACCGAAGACATCCCGGACATCAGCCTGTACGAGATTAGGATGGCACTCAACGCTCCTGAGTCATATTTACAAACTGTTTTCGAGGGTTTTTACGAACCGTCTCGCCAACAGGCTCGATGACTTCCAACCTCCCGAACAAGCCGGATTCCGAAAAGGCTACAGTACCATAGACCACATCCACACGCTGCGACAGATAATACAGAAGACCAAAGAGTATAACCGGCCTCTCTGCTTAGGATTCGTGGACTATGAGAAAGCCTTCGATTCGATCGAAATATGGGCCGTGATACAGTCTCTCCAGCGGTGCCGGATAGATCACCGGTATATCGAGGTGATGAAGTGTTTATACCGGAACGCCACTATGTCGGTCCGAGTACAGGAACAGAGCACGAAGCCAATCCCACTGAAAAGGGGCGTTAGACAGGAAGACGTTATCTCTCCGAAACTGTTTACCGCTGCCTTGGAAGACGTCTTCAAGCTACTGAACTGGAAAGGACGTGGCATCAACATAAACGGCGAGTATATCACTCACCTTCGGTTTGCCGATGATATTGTCATTATGGCAGAATCGCTGGAAGACTTAAACACCATGCTCGAAGACCTCAATAGAGTATCCCAACAGGTGGGCCTTAAGATGAATATGGACAAGACAAAGGTTATGTCAAATGTCCATGTTGCGCCTCTACCGGTGCATGTTGGGGACTTAGTCTTAGAAACTGTTGACGAGTACGTCTACTTGGGCCAACTGATCCAGGTAGGCAATTCCAGCTTCGAAGACGAGGTACATCGACGAATCCGACTCGGCTGGGCAGCGTTCGGGAAGCTACGAGATGTCTTCTCGTCCGACACACCTCAGTGCCTGAAGACGAAAGTCTTTAACCAGTGTGTGTTACCAGTGATGACTTACGGATCTGAAACGTGGTCCCTCACTATAGGTCTCCTAAACAAACTCAAAGTCGCTCAACGAGCTATGGAGAGGGCTATGCTCGGTATTTCCCTACGTGATCGCGTCAGAAATGATATCCGTAGGAGAACAAAAGTAACCGACGTAGCCCAGCGGATTAGCTCGTTGAAGTGGCAGTGACAAGTGACAAGTCGGTGACAAGGACTTTGAGACATGATAAAGTTGCGTTTGGCTGGGTAGAGGGGGGACTCTCGCTGGAGACCATGCTTCAAGCCCGGTCCTTCTGCGAGCAGGTTATGCTCGGCGGGCTAACCATCCGCAGTCCCTACAGAAGCAGGCTTTAAGGATTCACTCACTGACGCGGGATAAAACCCGCGCGTCACTGTAAATTCTTCCTAGTGCTAACCAGAAGCGCTCGAGAAAAGTTTAAAAACTTGTAAGATTCAAACATTTTCATACCATTTGGCAAATTGAAATTTAAAAAAACAGAAACAGAATGTTGAAAGCCTCGCAAGTCAGTTAACTTCTTATGAATATTTATCATCCTGGCGATTCCCATAAGATAGGGCAAGTATTATGGTATTATGGAAGGAGCGTTTAGCGGGTATGAGAATACTAAGTATCTAAGCATCAGTGATGTCAATAATTTACTGAACGAACTTTGTCACAACGGATGATAGGTAATTATTAAACCGTTGTTTACCTATTACATTGCATAACTTTGAAATACAATTATTATTAGTAGATTAAATGTCGATATTTACAAATGTGCACATACATTTATCGCAATAACGAATACCGTGCTTTAAAAAGCACACTTTTTTCTGCATCTGGCAACACTATTGAACAGCCGTAAAATTTTAGCTCCTATAAATTTATTAGTGAAATAAATACAAATTACATCAGATAACTCCAATATCATCATAATAGTAGTGCAAAAATAATCATTTCAAAGAATTTTGTGTATATTAGTGTAAAAATAAGCTAAAAAGTGACGAATCAGCTGACCGTATTGTTCAATGTTATTTCACGTAAATACATGTCATAATGTTTGTCCTATAATAGGTAAAATTATTTTATTATACGTGTTTATTCATATACTCAACATTGAAAATAGGCGATCTATTTTCGTAAGTACAGAAAAGTTTTGATTTTAATTTACCGGTACCTAACATAACCTCGAACTATCTACTTGTATTTTCTAAATTGCGTTTAATTGCACTTATTTGTCGAGAATATGAATACCCGTAGCCGTAGAGCCTTATCCCGCCAGCAGGAGGAGCCCAAACTTCAGCTGGTGTTGCAGGAACTCAAATCTAAAACAGAGCTCTGTTTACAATTAGAAAAAGAAAGAGAAGAAAATGAAAACTTGTTGATAAGTGCTTTAGACGATAGTAAAAAAACTAAAATCTGAACTAGCTAGGCTTCATATTAGTTATGATGAAATTGTAATGCAGCGGAACCAACCACCTTCAATCAATAGTAGATAGGTTTCAAGAGTGCAGTGACGAGTATGAAGGGACCTTGAGGAGGACTACCTTGCTGGAACAGGAGCTACGGGATGCCCAAGGGCACATCTTACACCTGGAGTCAGCTGCCAAGCAAGTCGTAGTCCAACAAACGGATAACCTTTATAACGAGCTAATGAGTGGTACTCCGCAGTTTGTTCCTTCTGCAACAGTTCCAAACCTGGACTTGTCTACTATAGATCTTACCAATGACAGTTCATACCAACCGGACAAGCCAGTTTATTTTTGCAGCAGGAATAAACTAAAAAAATACCTAAAAATAAAGAAATTCATTTTAAAATCAAAGAAACAATTAAAATATCATAGAATCTTAATCAAAAAGTGTAAAAATGTAACCTCTAGTTTAAAATTAAGAGAACAAGCTAAATTATCTATGTTAGAACTTAAACAAAGTCATTTAAAATATTACACTGACACACAACGCTTAGAGTCACAAATAAAAAAATTGCAATTTGAATTAGAGTATGTAACTAAGAAATATGAATGGTCTCTAAAATACTTTAATAAGTGTTCATCAAGTATAGATAAGGTACTCAAAACATCTAATTATAATACTGAGCGCCTTAATACCTTCATAAATAACCACTCATGCAACATCAACTGCACAAAGTCCTTCTCAATCTTTGGAGCACCAGGCTTCCCTTACAACTTGCTCCCCTTCTTCTTCATTAGTGTGTGACAGTGTAAAAATTAATAGTCATACTGGTTATACTAAACTAATTTTATTTAGTGATGATATTGGAACTGATTTTGGTTCTTTTCTGATACAACAATTTAATTCAAATTGTTATTCAATTATTAATAACTGTTATCCAGGTGCATCTTTAAATGAAATTATGCAAACGATATTATAATATAATTTTGACTCAAACAATAAAATAATTATTTTCTGCTCAAACATGGGTAAAATTAACAAAAATGAACTATCCCTATACTTTGACAAAATGCAAAACTTAAATGTTGAACATGTAGTAATGTTTACATTACCATATATAAAAGGTGTGCCAGACGTGGAAAATTCTCTTAGATATAAGATAAATTTACAACTCAATTTAACTAGCCAATATAATAATAAATTCCATGTAATTGAGTTTAATTCTGTTTTTAAGAGAACTGTATATAAATACAATTTGTTAACTTCTGACAGTAAGTTTAACAATAACAAACATATTGTTTATGTAAACAAAGGTAGGTATTTTCTACCAAAGCATTATAAGAGACAAATAGCAAGTTTGCTATTCAATTATTTTTACACTTCAGCCAAGAACTTGGCTGACAAAACTGCTTTTATTGAGCAATGTAGATTTAGTGTTAAGACTTTGGAATCTGTTCCAAGTAATTTAAATTAAGTTCTACGACAACAGAGGCAATATTACCCTTTAGCAGACATAGTCAATTAATTGAATTAAATTTAGTTACAAATATTAATTATGTTAAAAAATGCCCTCCAAATCAAACCAAATCAAAAAATGTAAATTATATCAACATAGAGCATCAAAATATTGGTTGTTTAACACATGGCAAAGAGTTAAAGTTGGAACTGTTTATGAATTCAGATAATATTGATATTTTTTGTATTACAGAACATATGCGTAAGTCGAATGAGCTCATGTTCAATTTCAGTAATCACCGGGTTGGTTGGTTGGCATTCTGCAGGGTGACCACAGTACGGGGGGGATCTTTGATTTTATTAAATAAAAAACTTAAATTTAAAGAACGGAAAGACATTGTGTCTCTTTCTCTAGAGTGTAAAGTCGAACTGTCGTGCGTGGAAATGGAGCAATTCATAGTAGTATGCGTGTATAAACCTGGAACCTCGCCCTTTTGTGAATTTGAGGAACTTATTGACAAAGTTCTATGTAAACTTGGAAAAACTAATAAGTACCTAATAGTATGTGGTGATTTTAATGTCGATTTACTTGTTAATACGCCTATGAGTTATAATATTTTAAATTTCTTTAAATCACACAATCTTACAAACTTATTTTTGGAGCCTACTAGATATTGTGATACAATAGCCACTTGCCTGGATAATATATACAGCGATATGTTGCCAGAAAGTAAAAGTATTATAAAAAAGCTAGATTCAGATCATTGTGGGCAAATAGCATCTTTTAAAATCACTAAAGAAAAAGTTATAAAACGTAAAATATTATGTAGACCAATAACTGGTGACCGCTTGGAACGTATGAGGGTTGGACTTTGCAATAAAATTCCATTCTTAGACACTGGCTTAGATCCAAATGTAATGTATAAATTATTTTTTGATTCTTTTTACAGCGAGTTCAACTCCATATTCAAGTCTAAGGAGGTCATGATTAGTAATAGTCCTACTTTCAGTGAATGGGCCACTGAGGGTATACACAAAAGTAGACAAAAACTTTATGAACTATACTCAGAAAGACAGCTTAATAGATCAGTTGAATTTCTAGATTATGTTAAAACTTATTCAATAAAGTTTAAAGCAGATTGTTTAGCAGCTAAATCAAAATATATAAGTGATAAAATTCTCAATAGTGCAGACAAAGTTAAATCTACTTGGAAAATTATAAACGCGGAAAGAGGTCAACAAAAATTAAATGATAATAATGTTAAACTTAATATAAATGGTAAAATAACTACATCAACTTCGAGGTCGCTAACGAATTTAAAATTTTTTCTCCCGAATTCCTGTAGATTTGACAAAAATCCTAGGCTCTTCAACCCCCATTGCAGAATCTTTGTTAAAAGCAAACGTTCCTTGTTGTAACGTTATATTTAAATTCAGTAAAGTTAACATAAACACTATCTTAAAAACTTTTAAATCTTTAAATATCAAGAAAACAGCTGACCTCTGGGGCATCTCTGTGTATTTAGTAAATTCTTTTATTGAAATTATTGCTCCTGAACTAGTAATAATATTTAATAATTGTGTTGATAGTGGTGTGTTCCCTGATTTAATGAAATCTAGTAAATTAATTCCCCTGTTTAAATCGGGTAGTACTTCAGATCCGTCCAATTTCCGTCCCATTTCTGTACTACCTACATTTAGTAAAATTTTTGAAAAAAATATTCTTAATCAAATGCAAAGTCACTTTAACGTTAATAAACTATTACATACAAAACAATTCGGTTTCACTCGTGGTCGGTACACCACTGATGAATTAAATTATTAGAGTGTATATACAGGGCCTGGGATGAGTCATATGATGCTTATGGTGTATTCTGTGACTTATCAAAGGCCTTCGATTGCGTTCAGCACCAGACTTTAATTAAGAAACTTGATCATTACGGAATCCGGGGGACGGCCTTGAATTTCGTCAATTCTTACTTAAGTGATAGGGTCCAGAAAGTAGTGATCAATGGTAAACAGTCACCTGGTTCTCCTGTAGCAATGGGGGTACCGCAGGGTTCAATTTTGGGACCTTTTCTTTTTCTAGTATATATTAATGATCTCCCTCACCTCATAAGAGACGACCACGAGGTAGTTTTGTTTGCTGATGACACTTCTTTAATATTTAAAGTTAAACGTGGACAGCGCGAACTTGACGATGTAAACATTGCCCTCTCTAGGATAGTCCACTGGTTTTGTGCTAATAATTTATTATTAAATGAAAATAAAACTAAATGTGTAAGATTCACCTTACCTAATGTAACACCTGTTAAAACCAGTGTTAAGGTTAGGGATGATATAATAGAATTGGTCGATGACACTGTCTTTCTGGGTATAACGTTAGACTCCAAATTGCAATGGGGGCCTCATATCGGGAAAATTTCGGCCAGGCTTAGTTCAGCAGCATATGCTGTCAAAAAGATCCGACAACTTACAGACATTAAAACGGCGCGTCTTGTCTACTTCAGCTACTTCCACAGTATCATGACATATGGCATACTACTGTGGGGTAACGCTGCCGATATTGAATGCATCTTTGTGTTGCAGAAGAGGGCTGTCCGGACTATCTATGGAATGGGGTCTCGGGAGTCATTAAGAGATAAGTTTAAGCATATTAACATCCTTACAGTGTATTCACAGTATATTTATGAAATTTTATTGTATACCCACAAGAACAAAAGTAAATTTGTGAAAAATAGTGATAATCATAATCTAAACTTAAGAAATAAGGATAAACTGGCTGTTCCTAAATTTAGGCTTCATAGTGAGTAATTCTTTTGCGGGGAACTTTATTCGAAAGTACAATACATTGCCAACCGAAATAGCAAATTTATCTGTCAATAAATTTAAAAAACTAATAAAAAGTAAATTGTGCCATAAAGCTTATTATAGTATTAATGATTTCTTAGATGACAAGGCTGCCTGGTTGTAACACGAATTGCTCCTTACTAAATAACTCTGTATTAGATTTAAGATGAAATATTTTGAAAAAAGCTGAACTGAGTTTCTTGAGGGCTCTTCTCAGTCTCGTTGCATTTTGGAACCCTCAGTAGAGTCACACCAACTTTTGACGAATCTAAATAATTTTCTAAAAATTTCAAGATAATAAACGTTATTTTATTTTATTTTATTTTACACCCCTGTTAGGAAAAGAACACTACCTGGTTCGATTAAAGCTGTAGGCAGCCCGGCGGCACAGGGCAATTCGCTAGGGTGCGTACCCGAGGCGCCCGGCAATGGACGATGGAGTAGCCGATTGGGCCACGGAATAGTAAAACAATGTAGTGTAAGATTTGATGATGCCGTAAGGCGAAAATAGTTAGGTTTTTACACAACAAAAATATTGTGGAATACCTTTACATTATTAAATAAACTCACTTGTACACTACAAGCGAGTTATTTGGTCTACCTAACATAGATATTTTCATGACAAACTCCGATTATGATAAAAGCACAATCATTTAAACAATTAGAGTAGGTAAAATGTGATTATGGCCAATTTTTCATCTAATACCCATAGGTCTACGATCTTTGCCTAGCTCTAGACAGCATTATGTGTAAAAATCTTAACAAGCACATTGATTGTGAATTTAGAGCAAAAGAAAACCAACAAACCGACAAAAACCAAAATCGCTACGCTTATCACTCCACCAGTCTCAACTGCATCCTTATTTTGGTAACAGAAAATTTATTTAATCGAGTGTTTGTTTCGGACCTCGAAGGCCCGCTGAAGCTTTCGGAGATGCCTTGAGGATTTTCCCCAAACATTCAACTGTTTAGTCGCCTGAGAATTTGTTGTAAATTAGTACAATTGTGTAAGTCTCTAGGGGCGGATGTTCAATCCAACAGTCGCAAACGTTTTGTGTGATGTAGAACAACGGATCATTAGTGTAATTATTTTTTAATTTCTTAAAACAAGGAGGTTCTCAACTGGAATACTTCTTAATAAATTTTGTCATGTGTAGATTTTGTAATTGTTTTAAATCCACACAACACAAAACTATGTCTTTATCTCCGATGGGGTAAACAGAGGCGTTATTTCAGCACAAATTTATTTAGTCACTGTTGGTCGAACGTTAGAAGGCGAGGAAAAAATATCTAGGTAGATAGTAGTAAAATTGCATCAAAATACATTGTTATTAAGAAGGAGGGAAATACAATCTAACAGAAACAGCAACTACTTAGAGATAGCGAAGACGAATAGCCCATGGTTGAACGTACGTAAGCAAAGACCTTATAATACAACGGACATGGGATCTAGAACAAATCGCAAGAAAATAATGTCCCGAGTCGACCTATACATTATACATAGGCATACATAGATATAAACAAATTTCATATTAAAATTTAAACCTTGATTCAACGGAATAGTGTTCACTTTTGTTTGCACTAATTTATCGCATTACGTAGCTTCTATCTGTCCGCCTGACTAATTCACCTTATGCAGCTTATACTTGAACTACGTGAACATAGAAACAATGGAGTAGGTTTATTTTGTTAAAGTCTTTTAAGGATTCCATGATATGTACCTACGTAGGCGTAATAATTAATGTAAGACTACAATAAATTCCATAATCTTATAAATTGTAATTACTTGTTTATGTTAGACGAAATAAGCTGAAAAACTAATTAACGACTGACAAAGATTTTTTTTTTCGAGTCAGTTTCATAATAAGTAACTGTAGTGTATGAATAACAAAAAGGGAATTAATGAATTTAACTAATTATAATATTATAAATGCCAAACTTCTTGCGGGTGTCAAAGTTCTTCCGCATTCATTACTATTTTCATAACGCTATGTCGCCACGTCTACTACAAGATAGCCGTGTTTCAAGTGACTGAATTAGTTGCTAAAACTGCGCATCATTAATTTATTTTTATCTTATGGTTAATTTTTGGGATACGAAATTATTGGCTACTAGCTGATCACCGTGACTCCGCCCGCGAGATATAGTATCTCGGCCCCGATTCCCGTGGGAATACATTACCGAGAATCCAAATAAAAAGAAAATAACAGTACATACACGAAATAAAATGACATGTGTAATTATATTTATGACAAAACAATGATACCCTGTGAAAATTAAAAACATTTTTGGGCTTATCTCCTCCATTCAATCAAGGGATTCTTGTACAAGTTTCATAAAGATCGGACCTCTTTTTGTTATGTCCATAAAATGAGCCGAACAAACAAGACTGTTATTTTTTGGATCAAAATATTCTTCTCGCTGTGCTAGGGCAATAATATTTTTCCATTGTGCACAGTGTACTGGATCCCGAGGAAAACTGAAATAGATGTTGGTTCATATAACGAAAAAAAAATCATAAAGAGCCAAGGCGTCTCCACTATAATCTTTGTTCCAAATAGTTTTATCGCTATCGGTAATCCGAATAAATCTGAATGGTCATTTTGTTAGTACATTATTCAGTGAAAATGAAATGGTCTCTTTCTTTTTACTGAGCTTGGGATGAGTTCGAAAGAGACAGATAGGTACTTCGGTATTGGACTGGATTGCAATATTTACTTTTGTCTTTTAATTTATTATCGACGAAATACTGTATTTTAAGTTAAATAATAAATTGCAAATAATAAAACAAAAGCTTATTTACTGAAAATATGATACACCGTCTTCAATTTGCTTTTTTTTCGTAGTTTTTACACGTTTTTACAATACAATACGGCATTGTGCAACGTGTTGTCGTTCAGTTGTCAAAATCAAGACTGGCGCGCGATTGTTTCTCTTTTAGCGTTTTGTTTCTCTTTTAGTTCGGACACTTTTGAGCGATGATCCGAAATCCATTGTATTTAAAATCATTGTACGTAAGCCATGAGATTGCTACCCAACGATCCCGAATTCGAACCCCGGTCAGGTCAAATTTTTTTTTTTTCAGAAAATCGGTGCATTTTGTTTTGGTTTTCTCTTGTTTTAATCCTGTGTAGTAGTAGTAGCAATAGTATTTATAATTCTTTACAATTTATACTACCTATACAGTGTGTAACATTCAAATGGGTCAATGTGGGAAAGTCTGTAACTATAAGACATACGAAGATGTGTTCTGAACCATGTGTCGGGAACCATGTCATCGATTTTAGTAAAAATAAAACCTACAGATTTTCTTGCTGTTTTTACAGATAGGTTAGGCTTATTTCAGGAAAGATTCATCACAACTCGATAGCATGAAAAAAATTGACTACCTCGGTGGCACAATGGTACTATGTACGGACTGCCACGCTCGAGGTCTCGGGTTCGATTCCCGGGTCTGGTGGATAATGTATAATTCTCTTTAGAATTTTACCCAGATAATTATCCCAGAGTCTGGAACTTGTGCCCGGTAAATGGCAATAGGCTCGCCCCCTATTACATGGGACCTAACATAGCTGGCGAGATGTGGGTGTGTTTGCACACCTCTGCCTACCCCTTCGGGGAAAAAGGTGTGATGCTATGTATGTATGTATGAAAAAAATAACGTAATTGTAAGCTATTCCACGCGGACATAGCAGCGGAGGGGAGATCAGTTAGTATTTTTGTATTTTAACTACATAAAAATACACATTATTAATAATTAAAATTACGTAGAGATAACGAAATTCAATGTTAATTTTGAACAAAACACGTTCCCTTTGTTCATAAACGAACAAACGCTCAATTAGCGTGTTGTTTATTATTTAAGAAATATTCAACAACGTGTATCTAAGACGGTGCTTTGATCTAAAACTTGGTAGCCCCGGGGTTTGATGCTGGTACTTACGGTTGTTCAAAACTTTTCTTCTATACGAGTACTGCATGATAATTAACACATACATACATCTTCATTCCAAGATGGGGTAGACAAGCAAAATTTAACGCCCACTCTTCGCCATACATTTTGTTAGTTCCAAGACCGAGCCTATTAACCCTTGTCTCGCATTTTGGATATATTTAGGCCTCGTACATCTATCAAGGCCGCGTATAACTGTCACCAGATATGTAGCTAGTAGGTGAAGAGTGCAGGGACCGGACCTATCAACTTTCAAAGTAATACGGCCGGCAAGTCAAATGTCATTTGTTCTGAATTTTGACATTTGGCGTACTCAGTGGATTCTTAACTTCAAATTCTCAATTCAGAAACCGGTTGTACGATCAGTTTTCAAACATTTCTTTATGAGATGGGAATTCATGTGATCCGATTTCGAGTTTTCAAACATCTAACTCGAGCGAACAAGACCGCAAGGAGTTGCGTATATAAAGAGTTATCCAAAAGAGGTTTTGGAAACAAATATCCTTCACTCTTAAGAAAACTCAGACAGTACTTTAGAAAGAAGTCTAAAACACAAGATAGCCCATGTTGTGTTTTAGATTTGAAATCAAAGTTTGATTAATGCGTGTGAATTAGATTTTTTGTTCCTAATTTCTAAGGTCACATTACCGAGGTATAATATAAATTATGGGTAAAGCTACATCCATACTAAATTGTATAAAAAATGGTCCAAAAACGTTATGAAAACATAAAAACAAATTTTCAGCTTCATATCTTTAATGTGAGCTTACAAGCCAAATGAAATGTAACAATCAAATTATTATAAAAAGTAATTATAAAACATAAAGTTGCAACTTTGTTGATGTGCACTCCGTAAACAAAGATATTCGAATCCTAAATTAGAACCTAAAATAAAACTTTGAAAATGAAAAATAAAACTTGTAATAATTTTCAGTCTGACAACTGAAGTTCCAACAAAGGATATTATTAAGACTACAAATATATGTCAACTATCACTAGCTCAATATTACTGTCTAGTTAATGGAATAGATGGGTATCTCATAGAATCAATGTACGAAATAAAGGTGCATTTAGACAGGCAGGGTTAGACGGTCAGGCAGGTAGCTGTTAGTCAGGTATTGGCACAGTTCTGTCAAGTGTAGCCGACCCATATTCGCAGGGTTAACAATTGAGCACAATGCAGTGGGTCGATCTGCGCGCGCCGCAACAGGTGAACAGAGACCCCACGCGCAGTGGACATCGTAATTACTTGCCGCACAAATTTATACCATAATTTCTTTTAATATAACGGTGATATTGCTATGATGATTGTGTGTGGTCTTTATTAAAATTTCATAATAAAAAAAAGTTTGCACACTGAGTGTAGACACTTACGGTAACATTATGTTCTTTAAGTAATCGATGTTTATTATTAAATTAGGAGATATACTCTTTATACTGTGAAAATTATTTTGTAAGTAATTTTTGGTTTAAAGGTAAAACGTTTCATATTAATTAGTATGGTAATAACTAATAATATACCTCTATTAGGTAGGTATACATTTTCCATCGGCTTATTAAATATAAATAACGAATCAAATTAGCTTATTTATTTAATTCAGCTCAATTGAAGAAAACATGGCACATTAATTTTATTGTGGTTGTCGGCCGAAGGCGATTATTTGAAATATTTTTAAATTCTAAATTTAAAAATATGTGTTTCAGGCATTTTAGATGGTTTCAAATGAAATCCAAATTTATAATCACAGAAAGGAAACCTTGTTTTGAATCAGTTGTTGACATCACATACAATAAACAATTTCAACATGTATGTTGCCCACACTGTGTGTTGGATGACGTTACTTCCCGTTGTTACCTATGTTGGCAACGGTTATGTTGGTACGGTCGAGTAATTGCATTCTTATACAACATTGGAAACGCTTTACTTGGCACATTTGCTCCGTGAATTATTTACACAAATCAACAATGACATTAAAAACAATTCAAAATACTTTTAATATTATTTTTAATTTGCATATTACTTTTATAATTTGCAGAATGTTTAAAGTTTTTGAAGTGTCCACAAACAAACGTAGCATTTACTCTTTTTGCCAGTAATTTTGTTAGTTTCATGTAGGTAATAGCGGATGCACTGGGAACTTCTATGTTTGTCAGAGACCCGTCTATTGGTCGGTAGGTGCACTACATGCATGTGTGTTTGGTATGGACTCCCTAAGATCTTAAAGAATCCATATTATACACTCTTAAGGTTCCCTTCCTATCATTGCAGCACGCAGCACATTCAGACCGCACACAAGCATGCCGACCGCAACTACACGATCGGTCCTCTATGTATTTGTATGGATTTCTGTCAAAATCATACCAAACGCGACGACAGCCACACGTCCTGCAGATCGTTGGTTTTTATTGTCGCTTATATCACACAAGTAAAGACACACACACAATGACAGTCGACGCTGCGGTTGCTGCGTGCATCGGAAGGCCATCCATTAGGGTTAATTGACACCAGCGCATAGTCGAAGCTCAAAATAATCGCCGAAGTGCATCGAGCGTCAAATTCGTCACAAGAAAACGATGTTCCGCGAATCGAATACTATTTGCACGCTTTTAAATTTTGGATGGATTTCCTAAATCGACTGATGAATTAAGACTTTTATTCGCGTGTAGGCACTTAGGTTCCCTCGAGCAGGCAAGCACCAATCAGCGTGGGCTGGGATTCTACACGCGAATTCTGATGAATGCGCGCATATTCGTATTATTTTATCTAAGCAGAAATATGTGTGATATGTTATGTAAACTCAATAAGCGCTACAGTCCGCAAACGTTGGAGCGTGCGGTTAGAAGCCAGCTGAAGTCAGACCAAAAATAATTGCATACCTGTTGCGCACAGAATACCAAAGTGTTCGGTTGGATTTGACCATTTTTGTTTTTCCCAAACTCGTTCAATACATTTTCACTCATTACGTTTTATTGTTTTATGGCCACAAATAAATTGGTCTAGTCTAACCACTGGTTAAGTGTTCTTGGAGATTTTAGACAAAATTTACATAACATTATATACATAAATACAATCAGGCTTGTTTTTTGGAGGAGTAAGCACAGGCATATCATATCAAACTATAAATTATTAACAGAGTTGGTGGAATATATTATATATTTTGTTAGTCATTCTAATGATCTGGATCATGTTGTTGTCAGCCGGAGTACGTATAGTACTCCGGCTGACATTATTTCAAAATCAAATATCTAGTCCAAAACATATTAAGTTTCTGATGATCCCGTGAAAGCTAGAAGTGAGTATGACAAATGATCGGAAGGAACTACATACGTAGGAGCCAATCCTCCTGTCATTGCGCCCTAACAGATTGAGATTAATTCGTCTGATTGAATCGCTTCAAGAGTGAGTGACTTTATGTATCGATATCATAATGTGATATCTATCAACAGTGAGTTAAGATTAAATAATCATGACTAAACTGTAGAAAATTCTGGGATAAAGACGTAATTAAGTGGAAAAGAAAGTTTATGCGAAATCACACAAAATCACCAGCTAAGTGCTGGTCAGACCTCGGTACAGACATAAAAATTAATGCATTTCGCGATATTTATTTTATCTGTGCTATAAAGACGTTGCTTCGTATCAATTTTTTAAGATTCTGAGTGACGAGAAGCCTAGCCTTATAGGTTTTGAATATTTTGCGAGTGTCGAAAAGAAGAATTTGCAGCATAACCGGCTGTCTCTTTTGATTGCGTTGGCTTAGAAGTTTGATTTTTTCACAGCTCTAAGGGACAGTAGACCTGAGTATTTAATATGAATTTCAGCTTGATTAGCGTTCTTAAAAAAAGGGTCTTAACAGACAGACGAACAACAAAGTGATTCTATAGGGGTTCCATATTTTTCTTGGTCCGGAACTCAAAAGAGCGATAAGATCGCCATTTGTACATAGTAGAGTGTGTCACAAAATTTAAGTGCTGTTTCATGTTAGGAATCCCTTCAATAAATTGCTTTCAATAAGGTTTGTTAGAGCGTGTTATCCAATAACAAAACATCAAACTGTCCCTTCGGTGACGTTTATACGCGAAATAAAAGTTTATTTGCGACGTTTCAGGCTCAGCCGTGAGCAGAATACCGAACACTCAAACTGCTCGTTCAACTATTGAAACAAGGAAATGGACTTGGATTCAAATTTTAATTGCTTATACGTTTTGATTGACAATTCTAACGATGTCCAACTATTGAGATCTCCGATTAATTAATCATTATAGATATCGTAGCAGATTTAAATAAAAAATTACACTTGAAACTATTTATTTTATCCCGGTAATGTTCCCTTGGCATAATCATTCGTTATATAGATTCGTCCATTAATAAACAGAACTTGAACCAGAAGTAAGATAAGATAAGATAAATACTCTTTATTGTACATCGTACACAAGTAATAAATAGTAACGTATAACATACATGCCTTAAATCTAATGTACAAAGGCCGGCCTTATCGCTAATATGCGATCTCTTCCAGGCAACCTTTGGATGGAAAGAGATATATACGCTATAATGTGGTACAATATATAAATAACTTAAGTAATAGATAAAATAAAGGTGGGAAAAATAAGAAGTGCCAACTTATCGTGCCTCATATCACAGCCTTGGCAGGAAGACTTAGCTCAGCTGCCTATGCGGTTAGAAAGATAAGGTCTCTGACTGACGAAAAAACAACACGATTAGTTTATTTTAGCTACTTTCATAGCGTTATGTCATATGGTCTGCTGCTGTGGGGCTCAGCTGCCGATATTGAGACAATATTCATATTACAGAAACGAGCTATACGAGCAATCTATAGACTCGGACCCCGTGACTCGCTGAAAGAATTATTTAAAGAAATTAATATTTTAACAGTTGCTTCTCAATATGTTTACGACAACATCTTATATGTACGGAAGAACATAGATCTCTTCAAAAAAAATTCCGATAACCATAATTTTAATACAAGAAATAAAAATAAACTGGCAATGACAAAAATTAGACTTCATAAAGTTGGTAATTCGTTTGTTGGCAAATGTATAAAAATTTATAATAAAATTCCTCAGGATTTGGTTGACATGCCTCTTAATAAGTTTAAAATAGTAGTTAAAAAATGTTTGATGATGAAAGGCTACTATAATGTAGACGAATATCTTAATGATAAAAATGCATGGTCACCCTAATCTTCTGTTGTTGGCCACTCGTATAATACAATAGAAACTAATTGTAACAATGTAAACAAAACAATATTAAAAAAGAAAATGGATAATCTACCTGAGTTTCTTGCTGGTCTCTTCTCAGGAGAACCAAATTACCGAACCAGCGAAAGAATCATTTTCTAATGGTTATTTATGTACTTACTTAATTTAGTATTTTTATAATATTACTTGACAAAATTGTAAAATTTTGACATTCATAAGTGCTCTTTATGTGCCTAAACTGAATAAATGAAATTGATTCTTTGATTCTTTGATTCTTGATCGAAAAAATGGGTGCGCATTGTCTTACATAACTTTTAATCTACTCGTATCATCGGAGGTCCGAAAATGTTTCTCATACCATTTAAAACTTTTAATGATCGTTATTCATAAAAAAAATTAAAACTAAATATAAAAAAAACATTATTAAAAAATTCATAATATGACAAATTATACACTTAGTTTTTACTAATATTTGTTTTAATATATTTGTTTATACTAATGATCGAAACTCATAATCATTCGAATAAATAACTATAATATTCATAAATGTGTTTTATTCTAATATTTGTAAAATTTGTAAGAAAACAATTTTTTTTTATGTAATTGCACTAATTTGAGACTATCTCGGTAACACAATGGTACTATGTACGGACTGCCACACTCGAGGTCTCGGGTTCGATTCCCGGGTCTGGTGGATAATGTATAATTCTCTTTAGAATTTTACCCATATAATTATCCCAGAGTCTGGAACTTGTGCCTGGTAAATGGCAATAGGCTCGCCCCCTATTACATGGGATCTAACATAGCTGGCGAGATGTGGGTTTTGTTTGCACACCTCTGCCTACCCCTTCGGGGAAAAAGGCGTGATGCTATGTTATATGCACTAATTTCACTAAATAGACGACATTATAAACGTCGACATATGTTTCACCTACTCATGAGGCATTCTCAAGACTGTCTCAAATCTGTTATAAAGTAAGCTATTCTGAACAAAGACGTTATGAGTTGAAGTATGTTCGTAGTAACAACATTATTAATTAAAGCAAATATGATAATAGAATGTTATGAAGAAAAAGGATCTGAAAAAAAAAAATATGGATTTAAACTGGTTCTTGGTAGTAACAGTATTAATTAAAAAAATATAATCACTAACTGTTATGAGTTCCGATGATAGTAATAAAAATGTATGAAAAATAAAATTATGAAGAGTGATGAACACAAATCGGTAGTAAGAAAAAGAATAGGATTAAAATTTTTATGTGAGCCAATATGAACCCGAAAAATATATAAGTAGATAGTCAAATCTTCTTTGTGACTTAAACTCTTTGTGAAACGCTTCAGTGAGATCTCTTTGATGAGAGGCTTTATAACACAACATTACGTAACTGTTTTACTATTCAGGCCACTAGCTAATCGTTCCCTATTAATAACGTTTTATGAATAAAACTTTTGGGTTTTCCACGTATCGTTTCACTTAATACCATTAGTATTTGTATCGCTAATTAAATATTTACAGCCGAACGACGCGAGTGAGTTTTGTTATATTCTGAAGCAGAAATTTTGCTCGCAATCGGTAATTCGAATATTCCTATAACGCTAGTACCCTTCACGAGCGATACCTAGGTTATTTCTCGGTTAAGTAGGCTGGCATTTTAGAAAATAGCTGATCTTTTATAGGTATCGATAGAGGTTACTACTAAAATGTTTTCGAATGGTTCGGTTACAAAATCGTATTCTGTAGTTCGGTGTTAGAAGCTTGCTTGTGCAGCTTTGTGAGTTTGGATCCGAAGTTTATATATTTGATCACCTCATCTCCGATCCGATCTTGGATCTCCGGTTGTTAGTACTGATCCGAGTTTGGAATTTTCACTTTTACCTAAATATCAACAGTCAGAGCCTATGTTACATATTACCATCCTAAAATATTTGAAGTTCGGGAGTTACTTAATATATAAGTTAATAGCACTTTAGGTCACCACGACAGATAAGAAAATATAAAGATCAAAATAAGTTTACCTGATACTCGGGGAGTATTTGGGAACGCGATTAGAATTAAGTCGTGTCCAAGTAAATATTTGCTTCGAGAAATTCGCAACTGAAAGTTTACATTAGATTTGTAGAACAATAAATATTTTAGGCCAGTATATGCCAAACACCGTATCGTTGCGAAATGCCAACGTCTAAAAGCGCCAACTAGACTTAAGAAGCTTATTTCTTAAAATGTCAACTTCACAACGCCACACTCAAACTAAGAAGACATGTACTATGAATACTACATAAGTTATACGAACACTTGTAAATATACCTCCATACTTCATACATATATAGAAAAACGAAAATTCCGAAACAAATATTTGCAGATCGTACAAAATATCTAACCCAACACGGGGATCAATCGACTACACCACTTCGAATACTGAAACGTCACTCAAATATTAAGATACTCAAAAGTAACGTTTGGGTATGAAAAAAATTGGTTTAGTGCTGCTCAAGCACCATATCCATTGGTGAAAACCGCAATAAAAAATCCGTTGCGTAGTTTTAAAGATCTAGCATACATACAGAACGGGCGACTTTAATTTATACTGTGTAGTGATGATAGTAGTAGACACACACATATCACGCCAATATCCCCGAAGGGGTAGGCAGAGGTGCATTACACACCCACATTTTGTCTATACCTAATTTGGTCCCACGTAATCGGGGCAAGCATATTGCCGTTATGGGCACTTTAAAAAAATGTATACCTAACCACTTTTGTATTCTAAATGTAGCCGGCCAGCGGTAGTAAATAAGGCAATTTGAAAATGGAATTAGACACAAACATTTTAAACAAAGATGGCGACGGATTTACGAACGAATCTATTTTCTCACAATTTTGAGTTACAGATATTGAATTTTAAGGCCTCTAATGCTACAAGTCATCACTCAGAGGGTTTAAATTCGAGGAAATTTTGTTATATTCCGTTTATTCATACCCAATTAAGTGCTTTTGCTTCAATTATAGGTTATCTGTCGTGTTTCTGAGGGACAATGTTGAATTTTCTAGTTAACGTTAAGAATTTACCGTGAACGATAAATGGCTTTAAATAAAATAGTGTTTGAGTTATCTACAAAGCTACTTTTGAGGTTGAACTTGTAAATAGATACATTACAAATTAAGAATCTAAATCCTTGCCCTAAAGGTGCTATGTAGGATTCCTTCATCATTAGAACTGAAAGAAAAATTGATAAAGATACAAAATTATTGCAGATCTCGAGGTTTTGGGTTAGAGTGGTGTCTTTGTCAGTTGGTAGAAAGTTCCTGGACCTTTCCAGGAGGAACTTTCTACCGTCACGACCTCTACCGTTCTACCGATCTACCGTTCGAACAGTCGCTGGTTCAAAATCGACTCCTTACTATCGATTTTACGATCCATAATTGAAAAGTTATTTGGTAAAGACTACTTTAATATGTAAATTATGTTTTTAAAACAATACAAAAATGAAGTCGTCATCCCCGAGGGGGATACAGGCTTTCAGTACATCTACATTTCGCCTTTCATTGTTGGTCCCACGTATAGTGGGCGAATCTGTTGTCATTGCCGGGCACTTTTAACATGATTAAACGTTAATTTTACTTGCAGATCAAATTCTTTATTGAATTAATTCAGTTTCGTCAAACTTTTCGTTACAAAGTTGTAAGTCAAACTCTAGTTTCAATTGAATAGGCAAAATTATTTAAGTAAATCGTTTTCAAAGTGACATCACAAGTTTCATAATAGAATTAACGAATAGAAGACGTCTGTCTTGGATCTTCAAAGGAGGACGAATGTGAAGTTTGGGAAGTAATTAAAGTACAGGCGGGAAATGGAACTTTATTAATGAATCTTCTGAAAAGTTCCGGCAAGTGAGTTACTACTGAGAGAGCAGGATGGAGTTTGCATTTACTGAGGCATTGGTCCGTGTTTGTGTGTACATTATCGTGTAGCTACATTATACCCGAGGAACATAGGCTACTTTTATCCCGGTAATATGTTCCCACGGGACTCACGGATCAGCTAGTCTCCTACACAAATGATAAAGTTGAAGTGTCTGTTAACTAAATACATAATGAAAACGCCTAAATACGGTACTTAAAAAAAGTCAGTCTGTTTTCCGGCTAATCTCTGAAACGACTCCTTCGATTTTATTTGGACTTTCACTAGCAGATAGCTGATGTTATAAGGATGAATTTAGGCTATTACTTGTCCAGTGGGAGTTAAAAACTAGAGAACTATTACACGCGTGAAACCGCGGTCGTTCTTAGCAGTCGGCTTAGCAAAGTTAGTCATTCTTTCAAGAGGGAAGGTATACGCTTTTATAATAAATTGCCTGAATCAGTCCTTTGTATGCCCGACAATAAATTTAAAACCTTTATAAAGACCACTTTATGTCAAAAAGCATATTATAAGACGATTGATTACCTTAACGATAAAAGTGTCTGGCTTGAGCATGGTGCAGGCGCCTCCTAAAATGCCGTAATTGTAGCATATTTTGTACTTTGGTGACTTTATACTTATTTTATTTTTTGGTGCATTATACACGCCCTTTTTAATTTTGACACGGGACCAATGTACATTCGTCCACATTTAGTCTTAAGAAAATGTATAAATGAGTTAATTATTGAAAAAGTGTGACCGAGAGTTTTATTGCCAGGTCCTTTCTCTCGGTTCTACTTATTGCTTTGCGAATCTGGCAGTACATGTAAATATAGAAGCATTGACATTTTTTTTATTTTAAGGACCTACTGACGTTTGTAAGAGCCATTTAGTGACCTATACAAATAAATAAATCATTTCATTTCATTTCTAGTATGTTAGGCCACACACGCCTACACAACGTTAGTCTCACACTAGTAGCAGAACTTATAAACATAATTAATAAGTTGAAAGGTAAACTACAGAGGGAAATAAATAACCACCTACGTTACACGTCAACATCTCCCCTCTGAGAAAAGTCGTGAAAATAAGTACTTTTCGACACAAACCTATAAGTAAAGTCACTTCAAATAAATATACGAATGTCACGCTTAAGTTGTTAAAGAAACGCACACACACTCCAACATGAGTTTAATGTTATGTGCCAACAGAGAAAATATGTATGTTACTGAGGCTTCCCAGATGTATGTGGATATTATCAAGGGTGTTATTTTACTTACACTATTCGTAGCTAAATAATAAGTTTGATATAATATGGAGTACAATACTTATTAGCTACGAAGTGAATATTGTTATTTGACAAACTATACGTCAAAACCAAATATTTGTCGGTATGGGACCACTTGGAAAGAAGTAGATTCCAATTAATAAAATCCAAAGCGGTTCAGTCCGAAGATAGGTAACAAACATAAAAAAAACAGTCGAATTGAAGACCTCCTTTTTTGAAAGTTGGTTGAAAACATCGTTGTTTATAAGCAGGCAAGTACATGATACAAGTACAATCAATACTAGAATAGTCCCTTGGTGACAGTCTCACCAAGCAATGCATTTCTTGTTAAAAAATGATGTAAAATCAATACAATTTTGCTTATTGTGGATCACAAGACATTATCACCTTTAATAATGCCGTAAGGGGAAAATAATGGTCAAGGGTCAGATTTGTCATAATGAAGTCAGTGGAAAGCATAATGTAGAAGCATAATATACTTGTACTATTATTAAGACGGAGCGAAGCGAAGTCTTCTCTACTAGGTATTCGCCGGAACGCGGGCGGTTACGTCGATATAAATAAGACGGAGAACGTAATTAATAACTCAAAAACTATAGGAGCCACATACACCAAAAACTATACAGCAAAGCACGTTAATGTGTTCTATCTGCAGCCAAATTGCAAGTAGATAGGTTTAAAATTGCGACCGGTATCGTTTTATATACATTTTCGATTGGGACCATCTTAGAGAAGACTCCGCTACGCTCCGTCTTAAAGTAGTACTATGTTTAGTGATAGAAATGAATTTATTTAGATGTGCTAATGACATAATATATCACAGATACTTAATTTCATATAGGTACTTAAGTTATTTTAGACAATAAGACCTAAAACCACAGTTCAACATTCCATACCACCGAGGTCAAAATTTGATTAGCATATTTCACACAAACACTCACTTTCCTTAAACACTACACTTACTACTTAATTAATACACTTAACCCTCCTATTACTAGTATACATTATGGGCAGCCTTACTTCGCTACAACCCAGCATTGGCCTCATTACTTAGGCTTGATGGTCACGGTCTGTCTCAAGGGTCTCAAAGACCTGCAAAAAGCTCTCATGTTACATGCAAACGAATTTATGTTCCAATATATTATACACAATATATTATACACAACAAATTAAAAATGATTTTCGGGAAGGATGTGTTTAACGCGTACACCAATGTAAAGATTTCAATGAACATGTTTTGCTGAATTGGAACACCACACATGATACGTCTTATTCCTATTGAATGTTCCCGTGGACCATTTCGTAAGACATTGAGAGTCACCGTGGAGAGCATGTTAAACTTTCGAAACAAATTACCATATAAACATCTATGACACTAAAAATCCAACTGGTTAACTACAGAATTTCAATATCGTCGAATGAGTTGTGGAGGTCAAATAACATTCGCTTCACGAAAAATATCGAAGTTCAGTCGCTACGCAGCTAGACTCCAGTCTTTCCCCAATCTAGTTTGGGTCGGTTTGCCAAAGCCAAAGGGAAAAGGCTCAGTGGATGATTTTGGGATTTGGAAACGAGAAAACAATTCCATAGAACCCTCATTCTTAAACTTATACACATTGATAATGACAAAGAAATGATTTTATACGAAATTTCCTAACTTTATACTGGAGAGAGAGTCGTCGCAGTAGTCTAACGGTAAAGGGATTCCATTTATTAGCAACGCATATGCGCGTTCGAACCCCACAGAGACCAATATTTTGTGATTTTATCATCTTAACTTCGAGACACTTCAACAGGTATTTTATCGCGGAAGAATCTGCGAGGTTACAGCTAGTATTGAACTAAGATCAAAGGAAATTGTTCCCCGACAGTTTTGACAAGTTAACTAAATATTTAAGCCGTGCGTGTGACGTGCGTGTCATACCCGCGTAAACCCCGCCAGCTGTCTTATCATTTAGTTTGACATGTATCACGGTATAACAAGCTAAGTTACTCTTTCTTGACACAATTTCGAAGTTTCTATATTTAACTCAAATAGAGGGAAGTTTGAAATTTGATACTTTTGTAATAAATTGACATACTTTGATGATTTTGAAGTGCTTCATATTGCCGAAAAATAAACCGTTGATTAGCGGACCCTACCAAGAAGTTCGGAGCCCAAGTCTTTAGAAGCACCTGCTGGACTGGTAAGGCTATAGGGATAACTACGGATTAGATTACTCATTACAAAACTTAGTGTGGTGAAGTGGTTGTTGGGAGGTATTGAAAGTAAAGTAAAGTATGTGAATTAATTTTATTAGCGAAATGTATTCGTATTTATATCATACAAGCATAATAGACTTGACACAAACATGTTTAAATGAGCGTGGATCTAAACAAAAGAACGAGTATAATACCTATATATTTGTAGTACCTAACTTATAATTTATCGCTTATACCTAATTGGCTAGTGCAATTATAAGGAGGTATGGTTTATGGCGTATGCGCAGATGGAAACTGGTAGAAGCTTGTCGAAGCGACTAGAACTGCCTTCTAGTATGATAAAGACGTTTCCTATATATGACGTCAGAGGTGCTTCGTTTGGTACACGCCACAGTGGTTCAGCACGATGATGGTTATGTTTGAGGAGTAATAATCTATACAACACGTCAAACAATGACACAAAAACCTACTTCCAATTACCGGAATGGGGCCAAATAATTTTCGAAATGGGACCAGATTGAAATGACCACATGGGAAAAATATTTTTTCAAAATCGGTTCACCTAGTCGAAGGATATGAGGTAACAAACAAAAAAATACAGTCGAATTGAGATTTTCCTCCTTTTTTGTAGTTGGTTAAAAATGATGATAAAACAAAATTATTTGGATCGAAATATTTCCAAGATATAATATATGGTAACCTCTTCTACAATATACTCATTACTGAGACAACTGTTACCCAGCGGCAACCCTTCCATTAATTAATTTTAATTAACGGAAAGGGTCCAACATGATTAAGCAGTAGAATATGAAACCCCACATCTTGTGACAAGTGTGAAATATATAAGAAAGGTATGTAGGTATATTATGCGCCGAATTTGCATTAAAAGCAAATTAGTAGATACAAAAAAAAATATGAGTAAGTAATCTGACAAACTGACTAGTCTCTTTTAAAAAAAAATGCAAAATACACAGAAAAGGCAATAGTGTTGCCACCTATATATACGTGGAACAAGTAACAAATTGACTGTCGAGATGTGGGCCGTATGCGCCTGTCTACCCTTTCAGGGTAAAATACGTGATTGTGTTTTGGTCTGGGTGCAATAACTCGAATCAACAAAAGAGGGGCGCGTGGTCTAGTGGTAATCGACAATGTTAACACATTGCAAAGGTTAAGCAACATCTAGTCAGGCTGGTCTCTGGATGGATGACTATTTCTTAAGACACTGAAACCTTGTGCCTTGGAGAGAAAGATAACCCGTCGGTCCCGGTTGTCATACAAACATCTATGGCAGTCGTTAGGGGTAGTTGGAGCCCTAAATCAAAAATCCGACCGGTCTAACTACAGAACTTCGATATCGCACATGGGTTGTGGAGGTCAGATGGCAGTCGCTTCACGGAAAATATCGAAGTTCAGCCGAATCGCAGTTAGACTGGAAAGCCGACCCCAACTGAGTTGGGAAAAGGCTCTGTGAATGATGACTTACTTACGGAGGGAACGGTTTAAAATACCTCAGCAACTAATTGTGACTCCCCAACGGTAATTATGCCTTTAGGACATAATTTAATACAATCTTAATTAGAAATAACTCTGTATCAATCAAAGCAACTATTTGTTAAGTCGACTATATACTGATTATTTTCTTTGCTAGAGGATCTTGAAATGTACAGACCGAATAGTTTGCGACGCAAAATTTGTTAACAAGTAGGCCACGCAAAATGATGACGACCGACGTCTATTAAGTGAGCTTGAGCATTGTGAGTAGGTACATACCTAATAGAGAAGCAAGGGAAACCCCCTGACTCCAAAAGCGCATGTCCACCAGAATTATTGTTTTGACATGTAGCCTAGTTTTATTCTGATAAATGGAAAGGTGATTTTTGTTTACTCTATAGGTACGGGTGCCACTGGAAATTCACATAATAAAATTTAAGGGACGGTTAAACTCGTCCTTCACATGCGACGTACACCACGCATTATGCCATCTGAACAGATCTGGCCTATACTATTTGTATGGTAAGGAAAACACTGGTCATTCACCACGCTGTCTTACGCGTCACCGCCCCAGATTCGCGTGTTCCCATGCTATTCCACGCGTACGACGTTGTCACACACGTTTAAAGTGTGATAATGTAAACGTCAGACGTCGTAAGACGTAGGACCAGTGTGTCGCTTTTTCCCACGTCGCGTGGCATACGTCGTATGTGAAGGACCAGTGTGTTATAATCTTTATTAATAGTTATCCATAGACAAATGTCGTACCCGCTGTAATATAGCAAAAACTCTTCCACATACAGTACGCTCAGCGCGAATTATATGGCAAAACAAAGTTGAAAGCTCAGCAGGGGGCGCGCGCCTTGATCCACTACGTGTGACGGAACCAGACGTGACTAGATACGGTATGTTGTTAGTAAGGTTTAATTAATATTCTGCCATTTTTGCCATTCTTGACTCTGTGATTGACAAGGCTTCGTGATTTATGGAGACTTTGAATTTCATTAATATAACAAGATGTTAATTTTAACTCCTGATCTAAGGCGCACGGCACCGAAAATGGTAGTAAAGCCCGAATGAAACACCGTACACAATAAAAAACACTACACGTATATAACTTATCTTGCCAGTCCAATAGGTACTGAGGCCATTCTCGCAAACTCCAACGTTTACCGGTTTACGAGGGTAATCAGTCCTAATATTTTTTTTTTTCAAAATATTAAAGATTAGCTAATCACCGCAGCTCCACCCGCGTGATTTTGTTTACTCGTTCCTGGTTCCCGTGGGAACACATTACCGGGATAAAAAGTAGCCTTGTGACTCAGGGTGAATGTAGCTTTCCAATGGTGAAAGAATTTTTGAAATCGGCACAGTAGTTTTTGAGTTTATTCATTACAAACATACACACAAAAATACAAATCTTTCCTCTTTATAATAGTAGTGTCGATCGAGGCTCATAATAATTTCCATCTACTTGCCTCACGTTAGAGGTCGCTTTGGAAAGCGTCATAGTCTAAACCTATGGAAAATGTATGAGAATTTAAAGAAATACCTACCACTTCTTACATTATTAGAAGTAAATTTCTGGCGTGTTCCTCTTAAGTAGCAAGGCCGCAGGTCACTGGGGTCTACTCCATCAATTATGTACATTAACGTGATTAAAACCTCCCAATGACCTTTGGCTTTGAGTTACTTCTCTCAGTACACAGTAAATTATGTAAAATGTTACTTTAGAAAATAAAAAGGTACACTCATACTGAAAGATATGCTGAAATATTGGCTTGCGTACTGGTACTACGAACACCGTTAGAAGAAGTATGACAAGTGGTTACTACAAAGCTCTGTGAGAGTAAAATGACGTTGAATATACAGATGAGGCTTTGACATGATGCTCGGACCCCGGCAACGAACCAAGTGTACAAGTAAAATATAGTGGAATGCTTGAAATGTGTGAAGATGATAATTTTTTTCGGAGCACTCGCAAAACGTAAACTTTCTTCTGTTACGTTGGCTGCTCGAGTTGCGAGTGAGCGAGCTAGTCGAGAGTGAATGATATGAAGTTTGTAATCGTATTACCATGGACGTAATACGTTCACACCCTCCATGGAGCGCACTCAATGCCGATTTTTGAATAGTCCTTTGTCTATGGTTCGCAAATTTTTTTTACTTTGACATATGGCGATTGAGGTTATTTCCAATTTTATTTTTAAAAGATGTTGTAATTTTCCGCGTTATGCACTGAATTTTATATTTGAAACTTGCCTCGAATGCTTAATAACTGTTATGCTTCACTTTTTGGTGGATTTTCTTATATTTAGACTGGGTTTTTAATATTTTCTTTAGAGAGCACTGACACAATCAACTTCTCCAACTGAGCCGGAAAAAGTATAAACTATATAGAATTAGAATTAATACCACTACTTATTTAATGAAAGGGATATCTCGTCTAATATATTTTATATTAGACGAGTTCCAATGGACAGAGACTTTACATTTGGACCAAGGCCCAAGGGACCTCAGTTAAATATTCAGTGTCGTCGGAGACAATTATTCGCAAAGTGGAAATGTGCACTTATTTTACATTACGTTAAAAGGTGTGACACATTAGAAGAAAGTCTATGGAAATATAGTCCATATAAATTGGTAAAAATAATGTATCTTCAACAGTTATTATCGTTAATGTTGGTACAGCCAGCATCGAGTCACACATTCTTCGTTCGACTAATGGTTCCCCCCGGTTTTACATGGGTAGAAATATAGACCTCGAGCACAAGGGGTATCTGTATATTGTCATTAAACCTCAAAAACATAATTTATGGTCACAAATGTTTGTTTCGGAGTTTGGGTGTTTTCATAATATGTATGTTTATCAGTTGTCTAATTCCCATAGAACAAGCTTAATTTGGGCTAGATGACATTGTGTAAGAATGTCACAAAATATTTATGTATTTATTTCCCTCCGACAAAAAAGCCCACTAAGAAATTGATGTTTTCAATATTGCCCGTGGAGACCGGATAAAAAATGTGGCCGCTAGCCCGGAAAACATATACACAGACAGACAGACGAAAGCAAAATTGTCCAGGTTGGTCTCTAAATGAATAAACATTTAATGATGAACATTGAATGATGAATAAACATTTAATTGGCCAATTAAATGTTTATTCATCGTTACACTGATAGGTCACTTACAGAACGTCATAATAATTGAGTTCTAACAATATAATATATACGCCAACTCATGGTTGATTTCGATAGGTACCTCGAGTGTATCTCCCAATGGGGTACGTTAAAGGAATAATTACACAGTTTAAAACAGATATTTAATTGTGTAGACAGTTGTTTTAAACCAAATTACATCGTGCCCGTACGACGTTCTATTGAACACTGTTGGTTTTAAACCGTGTAGACAACAAAAATCACCGTGTAGACAATTAAAAGCCATTTTAAACTGTGTATTTCTCCTTTTAAAATAGAACAGTAAATGATCGTGTCTGCCAAATAAATATATAAAGTGTATGAATATATATATAAATATATAAAGTGTGTAAATTCTAAATACCATTATCTTCGCGACTGATGCCCAACCTCGCGACTGATGCCCAACCTAAAGGGACCCAACGCCTCCTGCAGGAGACTGTACCTGGGGATCGTGCGGAGTATGGCCCTATACGGGGCTCCCGTATGGGCGGATAGGTTGGCGGTCAAGGGGAACGTGACTCTGTTAAACAGACCACTTCGAACCTTGGCCGTCAGAACCGTACGGGGGTACCGCACGATCTCCGGAGAGGCTGCATGTCTCCTAGCCGGGATCCCTCCATGGGACCTGGAAGCGAGAGCCCTTGCGTCATTGTTCCAATGGCGCAAGGAGGCGCTGGAGCGGGACCACAGGCCTGCGTCTCGAGAAATCGAGAACCAGCGGTCCCAACTCCGCCAGGATCTCATGGAGTCATGGAGGGTGCGACTTGAGCAACCCAAGGGGGGTGCCATCTTCATCGCGGCGGTGAGACCGATCATGGACGATTGGATGCAGAGGCAGCATGGTGACCTCACGTACCGTGCGACGCAGATCGTTGCCGGGCATGGATGCTTCGGTAGCTATCTGTTTCGCATGCATCGTGAGGTCACACCCCGGTGTCAACACTGCGAGGTTTCCGACGACGACACCGCACTCCACACGTTGGTATAGTGCTCAGCGTGGGCGAGTCAGCGCCGGGACCTCGTAGTGGGTCTGGGCGTGGATACCCTCTCGCTGGGGACCATGCTCCAAGCCATGGTATCCAGCGGGAGTAGGTGGAACGCGGCCGTGTCCTTCTGCGAGCAAGTCATGCTCGCGAAGGAGGCGGCCGGGAGGGAGAGGGAGCGTACCCTCCCCGCCGAGTTCCGTAGCCGGCGGCCAGGCCACCCCAGACTACGCGACTACGCCCAAGACTATCGTCCTCCATGATCGGGGCCTGAGGACGGCGGGATCGCCACCCACCGTCCTTACAGAAGCAGGCTAGAAGGGTTGCGTGCTGCGGGGCCTTTGCCCCATAGCACGCAACCAGATTCACTCACTGACGCGGGATAAAACCCGACCCCAATGACGCGGGATTCTCGTCCCGACCAAACACCCGCAGAGACCACAGAGGTGGTCAAAGTCCGCCGGGCGCCACTGGATATACCCTCTGCTAGTAACCAGAGACGCCCGGCAACGGACGTTAGAGCGGCCGCGGCCTTGGGCCGCGGAATTAAAAAAAAAAAAAAAAAAAAATACCATTATCTATCTTACAGCTTCTAACCTTATTGAATAATAATGATTTTTCAACGTATAAAAGGTAAATTTAAACACAAAATCACATGGAAGGATGAAGCCTAGTGTGTAAGGAGTAAACTCCAGTCGTGCGTCGGAGCTGACACACACACTTTTTTTCTCTAAAACTACTGGTTCGATTTAGGTGTTACGATTACGGTATCGATAGGTGTTACGATGACAACTCGTCAGGGGGCGCTGCAGCAAACATTTTTTTGTGATAATCAATGTTGCCATTTTTATCCAAAACTACTAGTTCGATTTTGATGCAGAGGGCGCTGCAGTATATAACATCTATACTCTCTAAAAATTAAAAAAGCGTACTCAGTGGATGCTCATCTTAACATTCTCAATTCAGAAATCGACCGATAGAGCAACAAGTTTGGTCGTGAAGAGAGAAGGCATCGCTACGTTGTGCTGTGAGAATGTATATTATTTAAGAGTCCCTACAATACTGCTTAGTCATCAATTGAATCACTAATAGTTACGGAATTGAGGATACATAATAGTGACGTCATTGTTCAGATTTTCATACAAATTTCTATGAGGCGTTTCGTTTTGACATTTAATAAAAAGAAGGTTATTTGGTTTGACAGTCACCTACACAATTACAATCATTGTATCAATAATATGAGATGAATTGTAATCTTACGACATTTACAATGTTACGGTGACGACTGCTTCGGTGGCGTGGTCGGCTTTCGACTCCGGAGTCTCGGGTTCGATTTCCCGGGTCGAATCAAATATTCACGTCATCCACAAATTTTTATGTTTGTTTAGGTGTTTTAGTTTTCTATGTATACATACTATGTATGTATTTAGGAATATATTAAGTATATTTATCACTTGTCTAGATCCCATAGCACAAATTTATAGCCTAGTTTGGGCTAGATGACGTGTGAGAATGTCAAAGATATGTTTTATTATTACATACGTTTAATCACGCTAATTTGCCCGAAGAGGTAGACAGTAACTATGTATGGAGTTCGATTTTTGCTGAGCGCATGGCTGGTGGCTTTTTAGGTTACCTCTGGCACTCCGCAAAAATCGGGTTCCCAGATACTCACATACAGGACAACGTTTCTTGTCCTGCACCTGGAGCTAGTTAGGAATAACTAGTTCTTCTGTGCGGGACTATCAACTAATCAAACATTACCTTGACATTGGCGAAATCATCCAGGAACATCGATGAAGCCACGTTTTTAAAGAAGAAGAAGAACTAGGAGTATGAATGTCCTAAGTAATAGTATACTATTAACTATTCTGTGGTAATAGGTCACGAACCTATTACGGCTAACCGGGAACTTTCCTTTCAGGCGCAAATATAGATTGCCTATAATATAACTATAAAATATATGACTCAATACTTACTTCGCAATGTCTTCCAGTTATCGGTATATGAATTGCACTATTATAAGATACTTAGCGACGTATATGGTCACAAGTCCAATTATATACAATATCGGTATGTTCAAATAGATGAACGAGCGCCGCAAGGAATTATTTATGGCTAGAAAACCTCAAAGCGATGTCCATGTCGGTTCGCGTCAAGTGCTATTAGACACCATATTTGTCAACACTACATAAGCAAAAGCACACATTCTCGATTGTAAATATTAAGATATATTTTTTTAAGTTATTAGAAAATGGAGTTTATACTGTGGGCGTAATTACCACCACACAAAATGTAGTCTAATATCTACCCAGTATTTCAAACTACTTCTGTGCTGGATTTCTTCGTGAACCGTCAACCCATTATTTGCGCGAATTGCAAACAAAACAGTTAATTTTTTTATATGTTCTTCTAATGAGAAGATTATTTATTTATTAGTACATTCATTAACTAATTTTTACGTTAGTAAAGAATACTCCCTATTCTGCAGTGCTTAAGAATAATAAGCCAAACAAATAAGCTCTTTTCGAACTTTGAAATGAATGAATGATTTGATGAGTTTTGAAATTCAATGAATAACACAATCAATCAATCGACGTTCTCAATTGCTGGTCGTAGGCTGCTCGTCAATCTTCTTGATGGTATAAATTAAGTTGGTGAGTAATATCTGACATAAATATTTATAAGAATCAAAACTAAAGTACCCACCGTAAAAAAAGTAAAAAAAATCTTAAGTTCTTTATTTCAAAAATATAAACCATGCGAGTGACGCCACGGGCTTTCGATAGTATAATAACTAATGTAAAATAAATTCAATATGTACCTAATATGTAATACTTTTCCGTAATCGACAATGTGCACTTACTCTTAGACATTAGAATCAATCAACAACTTAAGAAAAAAAACATTAATAGCGTGAGAAACATATCAATTTAATAGCAGTTATTAATAGACATTGCATTGATCGAAACTTAACCGAAAAAGTTACTCAGTCTAACTAGGTATGCAATGCATGCATGCTGCTAATTGCAAATGTTGAGCGGAGCAAATGTTTTTAGGACATTTTCGGTGATTATTCCTCCGTGGTCAGCTCTAATTTCATGATTTCAGATATATGCACTCCCGGGTATGATATCGACCAGCATGCCAAATTTGGTCAAAATCGGTCGAGCCGTTTAGACGCACAAACGATTTACACTTGTCTCCTAAGATTGAGCTCTGCTTCGCTCCGCTCAATAAATTGCGAAAAATGGGGAGTGGCGGAGAAGAGCGAAGGAGAAAAGAAGGGAGAAGAGAGAATGCGAGAGAAAATACTTCACTCATGAAAACAATATGTTTTAATAGTTTTTAGACTTTCGCGTTCTAAATACATTTTCATAGTTAAGTTTTCGGTCTGTCTAGTCAGCCTGTGACCACGGCCGAAGTACTCGCTCAAAACGTCAGGCCATATAAAAAGATAATTTACGCGTTTAAGTCCCGAAAACTTAACTATTAAAACAATATGTTGGTTTGTCTTCGGCATGAAGCCTGCCGAAGCTGGTCTTAAGACCAACGTGCTTGTGTATTTAAGGAAATTGGAAGAACTGGAATTTGTAGGCTATAGATGGCTACCCTAAATAGCGCTACTGAAAATATCTATTGTCAGTTATACTAATAAATGAATGCAAATTTCAACAGTTATTGAGGTGCCTTTTTCTGATAATTGAGAAAACAGCCGATGGTTCAGTCCCCCAAGGATGATGTTTTGGACACATATTATAATATAATCTGCTTAGTGTTGCTTAACCTTTGCAATGTATTAAACTGATCGGTTACCACTTAGCCACGAGGCCCTCTGCTCGGCCAGGCCGATTATTGTGGAAGCGAGAGCCCTTGCGTCACAGATTCACTCACCGACGCGGGATAAAACCCAACCCCAACGACGCGGGATTTTCATTCCGACCAAACCCACTAACAGGCCACACAGCTGGCCAAAGTCCGCCGGGCGCCAAAGGAAATACCTTCTGGGGTCACCGGAGACGCCCGCAGTAATGGACATGGGAGCGACCGCGATCTCGCGGAATTAAAAAATTATTACCGATTATTGGGCCCACTTATTAGGGGCGAGGCGACTGCCAATTCCGAGCACTTTGGGTAAGTATATTTGCCAGTCTCGTCCCTACTGTCAGTATGTGAGAAGGACTTGTGAGAAGTTGGCTCTTAAGGACTCCTTTCAATCTCCCATTTTAATCATAATGTTTAACAAACAAAGTACAAATTACACGCAACGGCTTGCTCCAAATCCCAGTCACGTTCAACAGTTACGCACAAGTAAGGTTAGCAAATAAATGTGAACAACTTGTGTATACGCGGTTGTCTCGCCAACTTGACATATTGACAACATCGCTCAAGTCGGTTTATATTTAACCGAAAAGATTATAATTAAAACATTAAACATATTGGGAATGTTAAATTGCTTGATAGTGTTTAAACATTATCGTAACTTCTGTGCGGACTACTATAAAAGGTTGTCAGTTGGTTCTTGTTCTGGGGCATTACCTGACGATTCAAAGGCCATCATTCCCTTTCTTTGAGCGGCGTCAAATTGAATGTGACAACAAAGCGCTTTGCAGGACCATACGGCGACAATATCTACAATTGATTCTGACATCCAGCTGTACACCTCGTCTTCAAACGGTAATAAAAAATATAAGTGAGCACCTTCAGCCCGATATTATAAGCTTAAGAAGTTCAATAAATAAATAAGAGGAAAATTGGAATGAAGTCAATTTTATAACTATTATAAAGAAAGTCATGTCGACTCGAGGCTAAAAGGCAAATAAAATTGAATAGGTACATTGTTGGGAAACCCACAATATAGCGAATAGCATTACAAAGAGAATGTTCTAGCTGATATTCAATACCGCTACAAAGGTTTGACCGTAACTTTCCCAAACTATAGTTCGTAAATGGTACGAGTACCATTAGTGTTACCATTTAGTCGAAGGTTTGAAAATAAATTAAATTACTTCGCCACAGATAAGGACTTACCGGTTGCGACGCAACACTTATGGAAATTAAAAATGGAACGGCGGTTTACAATATAAAATGAAGGATAAAGCTTTTCAATTACGTTAATTAACTACATACAATAATGGCGGCAGGTAACGCGGGAAAATAATACGGTAACTACTGTTTTTTCTCTTAGAAACTTTACGTGGTTATTTACGGTAAAATTTTTTTGGTTATTCAGAATGTTAAATATAAGAAAACGGGGATAGTTAGAGCCGTTTAGTACCTACTTAAATAGAGAACCGATATTCTTGCGGTTTTCACAGAAAGCTCATCTCGGGGCAACATTATACCAAAGCTTGTTAATAAAAACCGAATTGCAGGGAATCAAGTTATCCTCAGTATAATATTTCACGCAAACGGACCTACAGATATTCATTTAGTTATGAAAATATTTATTTACTGACGCCCAGGACTTTAACTAGTCCGAGACGCCCAGGACTTTAATTGGCTGTGCCATAGCGGCTGGCACGTAAGATTTGGTTGCTTTTTATCAAAATTTCATTGCAACGGGATTAATTTTTTTTGTTTTTAATTTACGATATTGCTGCTATTTTTTTTTCTTATTTATTCGGCCGTTTTAGACATAACCCATTATATGTGTGCCCGGTGACGGCAATAGGCTTGCCCCCTATTACGTGGGACTAAAATACTTGCAAATTGTGGGTGTGTAATGCACCTCTGCCCACCCCTTGTGTGTATCTTTAATAATAATAAAACAGGGCTCTATAAAAAAAATATAATAGTAATAATGTATGAAAATATTTTATGTATGATTTTTTAATATTTTACTTTTAATTTAACTAGCAGACGCCCGCGGCTTCACTCGCTTGACAAATTATATAGGTACCTAAGCTAAAAACTTTCTGCGAGAACCACTCTGTCTATTGGTTAAAATCGCATCAAAATCCGTTGCGCAGTTTTCATTATCTAAGCATACATACGGACAGAGCGTTTTGTTTTCTTTGTTTTATACTATGTTATGATGATATGTCAAAAGTAAAACAACGTAACATTTAATAAAATGTTAACCTAAAAATATAAACTGTTATAAAAATGGATTCAATTAGTTTGAGTGACTTAAATAAAACACGTTATTTAATTAAAAACATCCACGTTTTGTGGTCCATTTACAAGGAAACATGTAGGTAGCGCTTTTGTATGGCACAAGTGATACGAGATTTCATAGCTTTACGGGAAAATTTAATTTGTAATATATATTTTACTACATTAAAAAAAAAAATGTTTCTTTGTGTTCTTTGTCCTTTTGACCGCAGTGCGTATGGATGTCAATGTCAAATTTCATGCAATATTGAAATGCGTTTCCTTTCGCACCCGCGTTCCGGTTGCTATGGTAACGGGCTAGTGGCGAACAGATTTGACGTTGACATCCACACGCGTTACGGACGGGATCCGTACGCCGTCGGCGAGGAAAGGCATGACAGTAAAAGTGCCGTAAGATTGTCTTTTCTTTGTTTCTGTTTAGTTTCTTGTGTCCAGACAAATTCCATCAAGATAATTATTATCTTTAGTGTACCATCATAACATAGTATAAAACCCAGTCGCCCATTCCGTCTGTATGCTTAGATCTTTAAAACTACGCAACATATTTTGATGCAGTTTTCACCAATGGATAGAGTGGTTCTCAAGGAAGGTTTTAGTATATAATTTGTCAAGCAGTCGAAGCTGCGGGCGACCGCTAGTGAACAATAACATAGAGAAGTATTTATAGCAAAAATATGTTGGCATTAAAACAATTTCCCAAATTTTACTCCTACAATATATTAGTTGCTTTTGTATGACAGTAGTCATATTGGCTTCTGAAATATATAATAAGATATTTCAGACACAGACAATGAATAAAAAATACATAGGGAACATAAAAGCTTTTAGTCACAAGTGTGACCCTACTCAAATTATATACAGGTCATCCCGGTTCAATCCAAAAGTAATAAATAAGCTAGAATATTGGCGTTATTGTTAAAGTTATAAAAATTTGATAAATTTTTTTTTTTCTTATGTACGTATTTTTTCTGATTTTATTTATAGTCCGAGATGCCCAGACTTTAATTGGCTGTGCCATAGCGGCTGGCACGTAATATTTTGTTGCCTTTAATCAACATTTCATCGCAAGGCAATGAGTTTCAATTATTTTTCAAAATTACAATATATCCATTCTGGATATAACCCATTATAAAACAATGGTAAGTAAAATGTTTTAAGAAAAAACTTTTTAAAATTATATAATAGCATTAATTTTTCGCAGAATTAAAAAGACAACAAAACGTCGACAATTGTTTCGCCTCTAAACGAGGCATTATCAAGACTGTCTCAGAGAGAACAGCAAAATTCGTGGTTGTAACGTGTTTGCTTATAAGTAACCGCGTGCAAATTTCATTATCGCGATGTAGGATTCTTTACAACAACTAATGTGGGTAGAAACCTCAGATCATGCTAACTAAGTTCCAAAAATAGGTATTCACCAATACTTGACCTTATCTGTTTGATTTAATTACTGTCTTTTGATAAGTTGCGTAGAAAACCCAAATGACACACACAAACCAACAACAATTAATGTGTCTGTCTGTTCGTAAACAGATTAAGTAAGGGAGATGTGTGAAAATCTATTTGTTCGTTGAGTAAGGTGTCCGCATCTCTTCTAACTATTTCTAGCCTTTCCCAAACACTTAACTTGAACCCTTTCTCACATAAACGTAAAACTTTAAAAGTGTTACTATTGTTCAAGGAATGACCAGTGTCAAGAAGATGCTTCGCGAAGAGGGATTTCTCAGGACAACCATTGCGGGACGCCGCTCTATGTTCCTTATATCTAATATCGAAGGACCTGCCAGTCTGTCCCACATACTTCAAACCACATTCATCACAACTCAACAAATAAACACCTGATCTGCGTGAGACCGACACCGAATCCTTGCCATTACATAGCTCCCTCAAGGTGTTCTGAGTTCTAAAAGCAACAAATATACTACTTTCCCTCATGATCTTAGCTATACTCAACGAGACGGGACCCACGAACGGCAAACAGGCCGTGTACTTCCTAGGTGGATCTTGAATCGGATGTAATAAATGAAAACTAGCCTTTCTGCGTTTTTTATTTAATAATGAGTGGACCATTCCTACGTCATAGCCATTACTTTGTGCTATGTAGCAAATGATGGACAATTCTTCACCAAATGCCTGTGGGCTCAACGGTACCGCCAGTAACCTGCTCAGTAAGCTGTGGAAAGCTGCCATTTTATGTTGCCATGGGTGATTGGATGAGTAAGGAATAACTGTGTCTGTAACTGTTGGTTTCCTATAGATACGGAACTCATGAATACCGTTCCTTCTAGTAATTGAAAGGTCCAAGAAATTGAGAGTGGAATCTGACTCCAACTCTAGTGAAAAATCAATTCTAGGGTGTACTGAGTTCAACTTGGAGACAAGGACGCTAAGCTGACGTTTTGTTCCTGTCCAACATATAATAATATCATCCACATATCTAAAATAGTACAAGACATGAACGTTCCCAACTATGTGGTTAGTCTCGAATGCATCCATAAATATTTCAGCTATTAAAGGACTGAGTGGCGATCCCATAGCCAAACCATTCCTCTGTAGAAAAAAACTGTTGTTGAACTGAAAGTAATTCTGAGTCATACACAATCTTGTTAGGTTATAAATTTCTTCTATTTTATTAAAATTGATCCTTTTTATTGTTAATTTGTGTTTTAAAATATCTAATACTTCATTATACGGTACGTTAGTGAACAAACTTTTCACGTCCAAAGACACAACTTGAGCATTGGACGGTAACTTAATATTTTTAATCTTGTTTATGAGGTCAGTGCTATTTTTTATAGAAAATTTTGGGTTAAAATCTATTGCTTCTTTAATGATTGTGTTCAAAAACTTCGACAAATTGTATGCTGGAGCGCCCCTGTATGCGACAACAGGTCTAATTGGGCACCCTTCCTTGTGTATTTTTGGAAGGCCATAAAACAACGGACAACTGGGATTCATGTTTATCAAAGTTTTATGCAACGAAGAGTTCTCAGGGAATAAATAAGTCGTGGATTTCAAAGCAAGCTTTAGTTCTGCCTGGAACTTAGCTGTAGGATTGAAGGTTAAGTGTTGAAAATCATCAGATGAAATGATGTCATCGACTCTTGCTATGTAATCCTCCCTCGGGATCAAAACCACGGTGTTACCCTTATCAGCCTTACTCAGAACCACATCCCCGTCCCTAAGTTTGTTGCGAATCGACCTTTGTACAGTCAATTCGGAGTTAAAAGTACCAGACAAACAAACAGAATCGATTTTTTGTGCAACCAGTGCCTTCAACATTATGTCACCCTTATTTCTAATGATTGCCACCTCCGCATCTACTGCCAAAGGTTCTAAAGATTTTTTATTGTTAAATGATTTAGGTATGGAATATTTTAAGCCCTTATTTAAAAGGGACACCTCACTGTTGCTGAGATGAATATCAGAAAGGTTCTTGATTCTGGGGTAAAATGTATGATTAGAAAACCCCTGCTCCCTTCGGTCAAGAACTCGCCTCTACCCACCCTTAGATTAAATATTTTTTTTGATTGTATTAAAAACATTTTATGTATAAATTTAGAAGCTAAATCTCGTGCCTTTTTATCCAACAAATCAAATTCTACTCTGTGTAAACTGAATGACAACTCTCAGAGTGTATAACCTTTAAATGCCACTTCAAATTGTCTCTCACTCTAAATAAACTCCTAATTTCCGAGTTTAGCCACACTGTTTTTGCTTTTAAAATAGAATTCCTAGCCGACACTGAGTTATTGTTTGTTTTTAGGCAGATGTACCTTGGAAACACCCCAAAGCGCTTACACTCTTGATTGAACCAAAGATTTTGACTTGCTGTTCTGTGGAGCTTGATTAACTTTATGTATAGTTAAGCCTGGATAGTGATGCTCACTGATCTCAAATATTGGATAGAAACAGGCGTTACTTGGCGAAAATCCATGACAAAACAATGGTAAGTAAAATGTTTTAAGAAAAAACTTTTTAAAATTATATAATAGCATTAAATTTTCGCAGAATTAAAAAGACAACAAAACGTCGACAATTGTTTCGCCTCTAAACGAGGCATTATCAAGACTGTCTCAGAGAGAACAGCAAAATTCGTGGTTGTAACGTGTTTGCTTATAAGTAAACGCGTGCAAATTTCATTATCGCGATGTAGGATTCTTTACAACAACTAATGTGGGTAGAAACCTCAGATCATGCTAACTAAGTTCCAAAAATAGGTATTCACCAATACTTGACCTTATCTGTTTGATTTAATTACTGTCTTTTGATAAGTTGCGTAGAAAACCCAAATGAGACACACAAACCAACAACAATTAATGTGTCTGTCTGTTCGTAAACAGATTAAGTAAGGGAGATGTGTGAAAATCTATTTGTTCGTTGAGTAAGGTGTCCGCATCTCTTCTAACTATTTCTAGCCTTTCCCAAACACTTTTTTTTTATAACCCATTATATCCGTGCCCTCTCTTTGGGAGTTGATTAAAAATCAAACACCACTTAAGCCAGACCATTTGTTTTGAATGAAGGTCTTTAAACAAAATATCAGTTAAGTTGAAATACAAAAATACAGCTTACACAAAACATCGTTTTTAAAAAGAAAGGTTTTAACCGTGCCTCCACACAATTGACAAAGGTGGGCAGGGAGATGTGTGAAAATCTATTTGTTCGTTGAGTAAGGTGTCCGCATCTCTTCTAACTATTTCTAGCCTTTCCCAAACACTTTTTTTTTATAACCCATTATATCCGTGCCCTCTCTTTGGGAGTTGATTAAAAATCAAACACCACTTAAGCCAGACCATTTGTTTTGAATGAAGGTCTTTAAACAAAATATCAGTTAAGTTGAAATACAAAAATACAGCTTACACAAAACATCGTTTTTAAAAAGAAAGGTTTTAACCGTGCCTCCAGACAATTGACAAAGGTAATGGGCAATGGGCCATGATTGCCACCATCGTCGTCGTAAACGCACGTTCGGTATACATTCCATCGTCGCGGATCATGGGCCATTGCAGGCAATTATGTCCTCTATAATAGTGATCGCCTGTGATGGCCTATGATAGCCGTTTGTGTGGAGGATCCATAAAGAATCAACATTTCCTTACCGCGACCGCTTATGACTTATCCTATAAGAGACAGGGCAGTTTACCAGCACGTTTAGTTCCGCGCAGTGAACTTTTACGAGTTCTTCTACGAGTCTTACCTGAAACAATCATAAAGAATATTAATTCAAGTTTATTTTACAATCTTCTACGAGGTATGTGAAATACGTGCCATAGATTACAAAAAATATTCAAATAGAGTCTATCCCGCCCTTATTATTTCTTTTTTCGAATTCCATTTTTAAAATAGACAAAGAAAATCCAAATTAAGTGCTACGTAACCGTAACACATTCTGTAGTAATACGTCATTTTAATGTTCTTTAAATAGCAGACTATATTTACCCGAATGCGTCAGCGAGTTATATTTTCCACGCGTATGTGTTTGTATGTTTCTTTGTTCCCGTCTAAAGGCCTAACGTCTGGATGGGTTTAGATAAATGGGGGCCTCAAACGAAACCTCATAGTGTAGTCAAAATGTGAATAAAAAATATGGTAAATACCTACATAATTTCACTGAATAATTGCTAACATCAGCAATAACAATTTAGCACCTAGGTTTATTTAAATTAAGAAAAAAAGACAGTCCAAATGAGAAGTCTCATAAACCGTCTAACATTTTTCGGCGCAATTTTTTTTATATTTTGATCACAATTCACCTTTAATTAAATATTTTGTCTAAAAAGTTATTTATTATAGAACTGGCAATTTGTAAGTCGATTTACAAAACTCAGCAGTTTCATTTCTCATTAACGGTTTATTTGCCAAAAACGGCCACCGAAAGCAAATTGTAGCCTCTTGAAGTGTAAACAGCGCTCGTCACTCGTTTAATATTAGGTAATTACAACCTATTCAAAGCTATAAACAATATTTCGGAGGTAACTGATCAAAGTAATTACGATTTTTGACCCGAGATCATAGGGATATAGGTAAGTACAAAAAAAAATTCTTTATTGTACATCTTAAATACAAATTTTAATATTAAGTATAAACAAGTTTAAACAAAGATACTATGTACAAAGGGCGGCCTTATCTCGTATAACGATTTCTTCCAGGCAACCTTAGGATGGATAGAAGAAATAACATGAAATACCTATTTAGAGGAGTAGTGCACAAAAGAAAGTCCAATTACTTATCTATAACTCCTAAGTCAATCACCAAGCCATGGAAGCTTCCATAACTTGATAAGTAACTCAAGAGCCGTCAAAATACATACATACATAAGAACATATATCCTGGATTAACACATACCGATTCTATGTTCCAGTGTAAATTAGTATTGCGGGCGTGTGGTGTTACGACTTTTACTAAACGAACACAAGACTTCGCGAACAAAAAAAAATTTAATCCAGGTATACCCACTTGTGTCAAGGTACTTGGAGATCGAATAATAACCCGGAATACATATAGACAGACAGACAGACAGACGGACGAAAGCAAAAATATCCCGTCTCAAAAAAAAGAAGATACGGTCGCTCGGTCAATAATCGGGAAGGATTGTATGGATGGCTTTTTGGATGTTTTTTTACCCTTTAACGCGAAAACTTCTAGTGCACACATAAGCTAATTACTAGGTATGCAATGGATGCTGATAATTGCAAATGTTGAGCGGAGCAAATGTTTTTATTACATATCAGAATCAGAATCGAACACTTAAATTAATTAATCGAATGAAAATAAATTCGATTTTCCTATTTTCATTGGTGACGCACGTGTTTCCATGGCAACCATTTAATCATCTGGTTCTTCGGTGATGTCCAGGACATTTTCGGTGATTATTACTCCGTGGTCAGCTCTATTTTCATGATTTCAGAGATATGCACTCCCGGGTATGATGTCGACCAGCATGCCAAATTTGGTCAAAATCGTTTCGGAGGAGTAGGCACACAAACGATTTACACTTGTCGCCTAAGATTGAGCTCCGGTTCGCTCCGCTCAATAATCCCGGTGATGTGTTCCAGTGGGAATTAGAAACGAGTAAACTAAAAAGGAATTATATCTAGAATAAATTGAACATGGATTATACATTTTTTTGAACGAAGGACGAAGAATCTGAAATACATGGAAAGCTGCATTATAATCGTCTAAAATGATTATACTATTCTATCTGATAAGATGATAGTATATCAACTATATAGTTCCATTTAGAATACCTATAATGTACTTCTAATATGAACTTTTTACTGAAGATTTGCCAAAGTGATCGATCGTCTAGTGATTAGTGGTAGGACTCTACGTTGTGTTATAGCAAACCGGATTCTTTTTTGTGATTATGCGCTCAGAACTATAATGTAAGACCTAAATAGTGCTCCTAATTTCAAACCTACGTAAGTGAAGTTAATATCTTATAGTGATTATAATTATTTGTTAGACCTAATTAGTGCTTTTAATTTCCTAAACCTAGACAAGTTGTTCTAGTAACTCAGATTGTCCTATCAGTAATAGATGAAAGGTATTTTAGTGTCAACTGTGTACATAACCTAAAAGTGACATTAATATTGATAATAATATTCTAGATTACTGTAATAAATTATTAAAGCTTTATCAACAAGTGAGTACAAGTGATAGCCATAATAGTTCAGCTAGGAGTTATGCTTGGCAAGAACCTCCAAAGCTTATTGGTATATCTGAGATCATGTTCATACAAACAGTCTCATGATTTATAAAATGACGAATTGTAGAAGATCCGAGGATAGATCTACCGTAGAAACCCTGATCCAATGATACATCAACTCTATCTCAATCTGGTCCAGTCAAGGAAATCCAGTGAGTCCGGAGCAGCGCTCAAATTCACAAGGGCTGCCCATGAAATACAATCAGCAATACACGATACAGTCTATCTCGTCTTGCCCTTAGGCCAAGAGAGTCCGGACCATCGGTAAGCCAAGTTGCAACCATGCCAGCAAAGTGGTTGAAGTTGTAATCATATGAATGTCCGTACCACAAACACTCAGATATACATCAAGATAGTTATCATTAATGTAACATAAATCCATTCTGAACTATTTTAGCAGATAGATACAATTATTTAAGAATTAGCTTCTGGTAACCCGAGTAGGATTAATATAGGATGAAGGGATAAGTAAGTATGGGTTTTATGTTTATAGTTTATACATTTGCTTGACCACAATGGGAAAAGTAAAAAACATAAAACATAGCATCACGCCTTTTTCCCCGAAGGGGTAGGCAGAGGTGTGCAAACACACCCACATCTCGCCAGCTATGTTAGGTCCCATGTAATAGGGGGCGAGCCTATTGCCATCTACCGGGCACAAGTTCCAGACTATGGGATAATTATCTGGATAAAATTCTAAAGAGAATTGTACATTATCCACCAGACCCGGGAATCGAACCCGAGACCTCGAGTGTGGCAGTCCGTACATAGTACCATTGTGCTACCGAGGTAGTAATGAGAAAAGTAGGTATAATAAAACAACCATTTTGGGTGCAAAGGGGCTCTACCAACATCTTTAGGGCCCCAGCGACCTCACCTGCTAGTGGCGCACCTGCTGATAAACGGACGAGGCTCGTTAATTTACGGTACCTATGGAGTGGCTTCGGCCCCTACGTGGGTACCAGGTGGTACAACAGTGTTGGTCCGGGGGGGTACCACCGTGCAGCTGTGCTAAAGCCCCCCAAGTAACCCAGCCCAGCCTGGGTTGCGTTAGGGGTTCAGTAGGTGCACCGCCGGGCCCGGGGCGATGTATGGTGCAGCAGGCATGGGACCAGTGGGGGCGAAACGGAGTCTAGTGTGGGTGGTGTGGGTCGATTCGCCGGCCAGGGAGACCCTTAGCAACGGCGTTGCCGCGGCCGCCCGCAACACAGTCATGGGGCCCGCCTGGGGCCAACCACCCCAGGAGGCTGCCCCACATGTTGCGCATAATCCTGATGTGGGATCGCCGCTCCGGGTGGTAACCGGTGTGGGGTAGCGGCGGCCTTGCATCAGGGGGGTTTGGGAGCCCTTCCGTCCGGCGAGTCGGCTCCGACCTAACCACACGGTTCTAGACAAAGCTAGCCCCTGCGCTTTGTCACTTACTGCTGCACCAAATGTCGCCCTGTCTTCACGCTTCTTCTTCAAAATCTACAATGGCAGTGCAACAAAAAAAAAAAAACGTTACACAGCGGCCCTAGGAAACCCCACAACTTCACATTTCGAGGTGGAGTTCACTAACGTCCGTGGACTCCATGCGAACCTCGATACCGTCCACCACCACCTTGAGACGGCACGGCCCGCTGTGATGTTCCTCACGGAGACACAAATACGCCGCCCTGACGACACGTTTTACCTGTGTTACCCCGGCTATGTCATCGAGGAACAATTTCGAGACAAAGCCGGGGTGTGCGTGTTCGTTAGGGCGGATGTTTGCTGCCGCCGGTTGCGCTGCCTAGAGAACCCCTCCAATTCCGTCCTTTGGCTGCACGTAGACCATGGCTCTATGAGCCAGATCTACGTGTGCGTCTACCGATCCCACACAGGGGATTCTGAGACAACAAAGCTCTTCCAGTACCTCAGCGAGACGGCTGATGAAGCGCAGGTGCGGTTCCCGAACGCTGACCTAGTATTTCTGGGGGACTTCAATGGCCATCACATTGAATGGCTGGGGTCCCTCAAGACTGATCATGCGGGTAGAGCCGCCCATGCGTTCGCTCTCTCCCACGGTCTGACCCAGATGGTATGCGGGATCACCCGGATACCAGACAGGTCAGATCACGCGCCCACTATGCTGGATCTACTGCTGACGAGTCGCCCAGCCCAGTACAGTGTTTCGGTAGGAGCCCCACTGGGTAGTTCCGACCACTGTGTTGTTCACGCTGGCATGAAGGTGTCACCTCCTGCACGTCCTGTACAAACGTCACGACGACTATGGCACTACTCGTCAGCGGATTGGGACGGTCTACGCGATTATTATGCGTCCGTCTCCTGGAGCCAGCGCTGCTTTGTAGGAAAGGCTCCTTCGGATAGTGCTTTTGCTATTGCTGGCGAGATCAGTTTAGGGATGGATTATTACATCCCTTTCACTGATGTCGCCAGTATCCGCAGAGCCCGTCCCTGGTTCGGGCGAGATTGTGCCAAAGCTGTTCGACAAAAACAGTCGGCATATCGCGCCTGGATCAGGGCCCGGGCTGTGCGCGACCAAAACGTGGGCCACCTCAAAGCAGCGTACAACCGGGCCACAAAATCGAGTAAGAGGGCCTTTAAGAGAGCGGATGCCCAGCGCGTCGCGCGGCTTGGTCAGGAGCTCACTTCCCATCCCACGGGCAGCCGTGGATTCTGGCAACTGGCCAAAGCCGTGCAATCTAACTTTTGTCAGCCCTCGCTGCCACCACTGCGTTACCCAGATGGAACACTGGCTCACAAAGCCCAAGAGAAAGCGGATATGCTCGCAGACCTCTTTGCGGCTAATTCCCGGGTCGACGACCGTGGCCTGCAGCCCCCCGCCATCGCCAACTGTGGCCACACAATGCCTGATATTGTTATCAGGCAATGTGATGTACGGGCAGTGCTGCGGTCACTCGACACGCGGAAAGCCAGTGACCCTGACGGCATTCCGGCGGTGGTGCTACGAAAATGTGCAGCTGAGTTGTCTCCAGTATTAACGCGTCTGTACCGCCTGTCATACTCTTCAGGGCTCGTGCAGGAGGTCTGGAAGGAGGCGAACGTACAACCGATCCCCAAGAAAGGGGATCGGTCCGATCCAGGCAACTATCGACCCATAGCTGTCACCTCAGTCATTTGCAAGGTGCTTGAGCTCCTTATAAATAAGCAGCTCATGCAATTCCTAGAGGATCACTCGCTAATCAATGATCGACAATACGGCTTCAGGCCAAAGCGATCAACGGGTGATCTTCTGGCATTCGTAACGCATGTCTGGGGTGGGGCTATGGAAAGGCACGGCGAGTCCTTGGCTATTAGCCTGGACATCGCCAAAGCCTTCGATAGGGTCTGGCATGCTTCGCTCCTTTCCAAGCTTCCGGCATATGGTCTACCTCCTCAACTGTGCAGCTGGATTGCCAGCTTTTTAAACGAGCGCCGAGTGCGGGTCCTCTGCGATGGCCAGGCTTCTCGCTTCTTGCAAGTGAATGCCGGGGTACCGCAGGGGTCCGTACTATCACCAACTCTCTTTCTTCTGCATATCAATGATATGCTATCCCTCGTGAACATTCATTGCTATGCAGATGACAGCACACTGCACGGGAGTTACTCGGTTCGTCCGACGGCGGGGCGATCTGAGATTGAGGAGGAGAGACGACGACTCGTGGCTGATCTCGACCGTAACCTCGACAGTATCTCTCAATGGGGTACCGAGAACCTGGTCGAGTTCAATGCCCGCAAAACACAGGCGTGTGCATTTACTGCGAAGAAATCCCCTTTCCTTCCCCTACCCTCTCTTCAGAATGCATTATTACCAATGAAGGACAACCTTGATATCCTTGGCATAGACGTTCGTCGAGAGCTCAATAATAAAAACTACATCGAAAGATGTATAGGGCTAGCTACGCGGAAACTAGGAATACTGAATAAGGTAAAGAGATTCTTTACACCGGACCAGAGGTGTCTGCTGTACAAGACGCAGATTAGACCCTGCGTCGAATACTGCTCTCACCTCTGGGACGGCTCCGCGAAGTATCTGCTGGACGCTCTCGACGCTATGCAGCGACGGGCTATCCGTATTATAGATTGTCCGGAGGTAACGGGAAGCCTTGAGCCGCTAGTTCAGCGCCGAACAATAGCTTCCTTGGCCGCATTCTACCGTATTTACCACGGCAAGTGTTCTGAAGAGCTCTTCAATCTGATCCCACCCTCTTCCTTCCGATCACGAACGACTCGTGCCGGGCAGAGATGCCACCCCCACACAGTGGATAGCATGTTCGCGAGAACCGAACGTTTTAAACGTTCGTTTCTCTGCCGAACGATAGTGGCCTGGAACGCCCTGCCTGTGCACGTGTTTCCTCCCACATATAATCCTGGGTTCTTTAAGCGGAGCGTGAAGAGGCACATCAGTAGGTCGTCAAGTTGAGGCCCACTCTCAATAGTAATGTGTGCTGTGAGAGTGGCCCACAATCGCTAGACGTCGTCACGACTTACCACCAGGCGGGCGGCGTCAATTTGGCGAACCAAATATAAAAAAAAAAAAAAAAAAAAAAAACCATATTTATTGTAGAGTATTTATTGAATAATTACCTTCACCTATGTAGACCAAGATTTAATCGATTTCTGAGATGAGCAAATACATCTACATCTTTATGTATATCAACTGAAGCTTGTTCAGCATACCAGGAAACAATTTAACCCAAGATTAAAATGCTTCCATCTCAAACCATCCGCTATCCAAAATCTTACAAAATTGAAAATTCCTATAATAAAACACATAGGGGGTAGTATTATTCTGATACTATCATTCCATTTGCGGTTTCAATAATAAAGGTATGCGAGATGAATTCAAGAAGGAATTCCCACAGGCTTATGAACCAAGTTACCTCACCTATTACCATGATTCACCAAATATATAATTTGGTATCACACAGTAAAGGTTACTAATATAAATTAATTTACTTTATGTTATCCTAGGCGTAGCTCCGACAATGGACGGGTTTTACCAATCATTGCATGAATGATTTGGCGAAATATAGGTACACTCAAGTATGCTAACATAATTTGTGTCAACCTCACCTAGGTGCTTCTGACTACGGACGAGGTTTACCAATCATTGTATGAATGAAATGGCGAAATGTAGATACACTAATGTATACAAATATAATTTGTTATAGTCAACCTCACCTAGGCGCTTCTGACAACGGACGAGGATTACCAATCATTACAGGAATGATATGGCGAAATGTGGTACACTAAAGTGTGTATGTAATTCAGATCAATCCTCCTAATGGTTTATGACTCTGTTCATACACCTCAGGTTATTCGCTGGTTAGTTCAGGGTGGTCAAGCAACGGTATGAAATATAATATGTATGTAGGTAATATACAATAAAGATATTAGAATCAGTATTGTAATTATATTCAATTTCGGACACAATTTTTCAGTTCACAATATTAATTAGTTAGGTAGGTAGGTAGGAAGGAAGGTAGATAGTATGTAGTAAGTATGATAATATGACCATTATCTACGGGTAGTTCCTGCCACGCTTCCTACTTCGATTCAAGACGATCTCATCAGGATTATCTCACTAAAATTGGCTAAGTAGTGTTTATTTAGTCATTACTACACGCACTAACAGAACTAATTAGAATGGACACTGGAGATTCGATTATGCTGTCACAATCATTGAGCTAGAATGTACTTAGAATGTTGTACGCACTACCAGGACAATATAGTAAATTTAAATAACGCTGGATGTCTATAAACTACACTGGATTTATCGCATCTACACATCCTCAATCTGAACAAAATGGACGCTTGTCTTACGACAATTACACTGAATCATGAATTTATCCTTACTTTATCGTTCATATACACATTCCAAGCCCTTAGACAAATTTTACCATAAATTTTATGCATATTCATCAGATTACGCGCTAAAAGGCCCTAGAAATCATCCGTCAGTTCGTTGTTCATACGGTGTGACCAATTTCTAAATTATCAAAAATATGTGGGTAAAACTTCATGACATTGGTAAATACAAGGAGGGTATTTGGATAAAATAATTCACAAAGATTTTAATAGAATGAAAAGATCTGACCTCAAAATGACGTCTTCCTCGACTCCTCGTTGCTCTGCAGCTGCATCTTGAATCACTTAAATTAGTGCTAGTCTCATAGCGCGGACTAGTATGTAATGTCGTACACTTATCGCCAAGAGACCAGACTCAATCTCTTTCCCAAATGCAATAGATATAAAATATCTATTCATTTCTATCCCTCTGAATAGAATCTGGCCAGGATTCTAGACAAAGGCGTATAATAAAATAAATACATATATATAATAAATAATTGTAGGGGTAGGTGTATTGTGCAGGTACCTAAGATACTCACATGTCGACGGTCGAAACGCGCACTAGATGATACCGACCACTCAGAGGACGAGCAGAGTTCCGATACTGTTGATAGTTCGAAAAGCAAAAGAGGACGAGAATCCCGCACACCCGTTTTATAACCTTTTTCTAAACCACATCCCATATCCGTATCATTCGTTCTTTTCCCGTAAAACCCATTCTATAATCTAGCAACACCGATCTACACTCTTTCCCACTTCCAACAATTTCAATAACCATTAACTAACTTTAAATCTTAATTATGTAATCTAAACATACAGAACCCATTCAAATGTACCTAAATTTTAAATAAAATTAATAAAACAATGGTAAGTAAAATGTTTTTAAGAAAAAACCTTTTAAATTTATATAATAGCATTAATTTTTCGCAGAATTAAAAGGACAACAAAACGTCGACAATTGTTTCGCCTCTAAACGAGGCATTATCAAGACTGTCTCAGAGAGAACAGCTTGATAATGCCTCGCTACAGCTGTTCTCTCTGAGACAGTCTTGATAATGCCTCGTTTAGAGGCAAAACAATTGTCGACGTTTTGTTGTCCTTTTAATTCTGCGAATACATACATCAATCATAACTTGTATTCAAAATTATACCTAGGGTCTAAGTTTGACTAAATTGACTGTCTTTTCTATTCAATACTTTCATATTTTTGACCATAACTTTATTATTAATTGGAATTTTAATGTTATATTTTGAGTAGTCGTAGGTACTGGCACAATCAATATTCTAACATCAATTATTGCCAATCTATCAATAATTTGAAATCAACATAAACCTTAATTTCCTTCCTAAACTAATATATGCATGTCCAGATTTATGAATTCTACTTCTACATTGGCTGTAAAGTGACAACTAATCACCCCTAAGGTACTGTGTCTTACTTATACTTACGTTTAATAACTAGACATGCTGAAAATAAGTAAATTATTAACAATTAATAAATTGATTCATTTAAAATTTATAATTAGCGCCATCTAGTGATAATAGGATGAACCAAGTACTATTTAATTAGAGAATATAGTGTATCTTGACATTGATTTTTAAATGTAATTGTTAATTGCCAGCAGATGGCAGTTATAAATAATTTTTATCATATCAAAATGAGATTTATTCAATTAATAATGATATTTTTTAAAGGGGAATTAAAACAATCGAATCTTATTATTCTTTAATTTATGTTTCCAATTTGAAGGTCTTCTTCAAGAAGAATTAGCGTTGCAGACATAAATTTATCATACGGATCTACTCGTATGAGATCCGTTACACTTCCATCGTATTTACCACGGTGTGTTCTGAAGAGGTCTTTAACCTGATCCCACCCTCTCCGTTCCGATCCCGAACAACGCGTGCCGTGCAGAGATGTCACTCTCATACTGTGGAAACCATCTGTGTGGCCATGTGGCATGGAACGCCCTGCCTGCGCACGTGTTTCATCCTGCATTTAACCCTGGGTTGGTAGGGAAGCGTAAAGAGGCACATTACTAGGTCGTCTAGTTGAGGGCCACTTTCTATAGTATTTCTGTATACTATGAGAGTCGCCCACAATCGCCAGACGTCGCCGCAGGTTACCATCAGGCGGGCGGAGTCAATTTGTCGACCTAATTATTAAAAAAAATATCCTCTTTCACACATTCCATCCACCTTTTCTTGGTCCTACCTCTGCTTCTAAAGCCCTCTACATTCTCACTTTGCACAAACCTTCTAGAGTATTACCTGTTACGTATATTCATATTGGAGTACTTAATATAGGTACAGTACATAAATACTAAATATGAATAAAGTTAACATATAAAACGAACCTCAAGAACATAATACGAGAGCACACTTAAGCCAGGACATCAACGAACCCTCACACATAATTGAATATTGACTTAGAAAGACTTATAAAGGCGGTGCCAGATTTACGGGCACGACCTTGACCTTCTAAGGTATTATTTGAATGTGGAGCATCTCGATTCATGACCTCGGATACCGAACGGTTCATTTAATAAGGGCCTTTTACCTAATAACAGCTGTTCGATGTAGATTTATTCGAAAGCACTCATTATAAAATAAAGTATGTGTGTCTCGGACGTTATTATAGTGAAAGATAAGTTAATTGTCATAAAGAACGTCAGAGAAACACTTTTTAGGGTTCCGTAGTTCAAGTCTCGGAACCCTTATAGTTTCGTCATGACCGTCCTCGGCTTTTCTCCCAAACGGCTAGTGATAAAAATCTGATAAAAAAAAAATGATGGCTTTCGGCGGATAACGTTGTTAGTTCAGGATTTATAGAGGCTAATATGGTTAACTACGGAACCCTATTCTATGCGCGGCCCGACGCGGACTTGGCCAGTTTTTAGAGCTTAAAATAGCAAATTGACACCGGATTTTGTTTAATGAAGTATTGTAAAAATGAAGCTATAATACTTATCGTATAAAATGAACACGTTGACGGCTTAGGGGTGGCCCGACTTTACTCGACACTATAATGCTAGGGCTGGACTTGTTTCCTCATTTCGGACATCAGACTTTGCGACTGGTACACAATGCCGTAGACATTAAGTCCCGTCTTTGTATATTTTATTACTCATACAATAAGTGCGACACTCACACATACATAACATACAATCCCGCCAGTTTCTCGGACTGGATACAAGAATTTATCTGACACTTCGCCAGTTGAAAAATGATGTTATCCACCATCATTTTTATGTAACATGATTATTGTATGACATTCTGAACATCCATTACACTCCTTACAATTCAATATGACATATCAATGGGACCCTTTCAATATATTCTAACAATAAAGCTATTACATACAACATGTTCCCGCCAGCCCTATTGTGCGGAATGGCGCCAAGCTTACAGCAGGTTGTAGCGTCGGATTTGCATCTGAATGCGAGCGAATTCCACGGAATTGGATGCTATGCGTCTACAGATGTTAGGATGAAAGGAATACATATTATGTTCTGTATCGCTTTGAAGCAGCCTGAGCCAGTTGAAGTGATTGGATCTTGTGAATAAGGTAACTCAAGTGGGTTCGCACTACTATTACAGACATTTTTGCGCATGGTGTGTGCATGCTTAGTAGTCGTAGCGACGCATAAAATCCCACCTTATATCCCCGAGGGATTAGTCAAAGGTGCATTGTACACCCACCAGTAGTTTTGTTCAACGTAATATAGGGCAAACTTATACCCGTTATTAGACACTTAATACCGTAATAGGTTCAAACCCAATAAGTATTCTGTAATCCGAACTTAAGCTGCCACCTGGCGGCAGGACCGAAGTGACATAGGTAGGTACCTACAATCGCTGCAGACTGAACTCTTCTGGGCAGTTTACAGAAACAGGCTAGAAGGGCTGCGTGCTATGGGGCTTCACCCCTCACACGCCATCCTTCACTCACCGACGTGGGATAAAACCCGACAAACACGACAGAGGTCACATGGGTGGTCAAAGTCCGCCCGGTGCCACAGGGATTTCTCTCGAGTGCGTACCTGGAGCGCCCGGCAATGGACGCTGGGACGGTCGCGGAAAAAATAGAAAAAGTAGCAGATATCTATTATATTGCTGCTTACCTGTAGCAACAACAGAACATTCGGAGTTGGCTGACAGAGAGTAAATCGCGAAAAAGGTAAAATAAAAAGGGCAAATTGTAAACATCGTCAAACAGGGCCTAAGCAAAGAGTTTGAATGAAACAGGATATACTCAAATATGTATCTACCGAATTAGGTATAAGTAGATATTATAAAACATAACACTTTCTTGGCAGTAAAGTAAAATACATGAATAGAAGACCCACCAATTTCTGCATAAGATAACCTCACTTGGAAGTTAGGTTAGACATAGTGTCGATCTGCAGATGTGAGATGCATATCCTATAAGTACACCTACATTTTAGCAGTAAGTATTTTGTTGGTTCCCGGTAATAGAGGGATGCCTATTGCCGTCACCGGGCACTACTACCTATTATCACGGAATAGTACATACTGTTGTGTAATAGAAAACACGTCAAAAATGAAAACAAAAATCGACTTCAAATTACCGAAATGAGGGCAAATTGAAATAAAACCACTCGGAAAGCAGTAAGTAATACACACACACACATATCACGCCTACATCCCCGAAGGTGTAGGCAGAGGTGCATTACACACCCACAATTTCCTTCCACCCAGTGTTTTTTGTCCCACGGGGGCAAACCTATTGCCGTCACCGGGCACATTTATAAGGGTTATGTTCAAAATTGCCGAATAAATTTAATACAAAGTAGTAGCTATATAAGAAACCCGTTGCCTTGCGATGAAACGTTGATGAAAAGCAACACAAAATCTTATGTGCCAGCCGCTATAGTACAGCCAATTAAAGTCCTGGGCGTCTCGGACTATTATCAGTAAGTAATAAACAAAAACATACAGTCGAATTGAGAACCTCCTTTGCTTGAAGTCGGTTACAAATCAATAACCGTTCTGTAATCCAAATAAAATCTGTTATACCATAACAATAGATTTATTACTGTTTCATTTAATTAGATATGTTCTAAGTCAAAGGACTCTTACTTACATTAATATTCAGTTACCGTAACTAACTTCTCTTTATGATATCATCTCAAATTAGATACTTACGTATTTCGTTGTTGGGCACACCACCAAAGCGGATTAGTCCGAGGGAAAAAATAAGATTACCGAGACACAATACAATAAATAAAACACATGATAAAATACATTAAATTCTAACAAAATAATGTCTACTTGCGGACAAGCTGGTTAGGAAGGGCGCTATTCCATTATGTAAGTTTTGCATGCAAGTATGCAAGTTGCAAATGTGACGTCATACTTGCATAATGGAATAGCGCCTCTAGGGTCGACCTAGCCAGACGTAATTTGATCAAATCGGTGATATTTAGTCACAAGCGCAGGTCAAAAGTCTCCATAACCGGAGTGCTTTCATGAAAACATGTATAAAAGTTGAAGAAGCGAGAAAAGTATGCCAAGATGTCTCTGCCTACCCTACTGGTAAAGAGTCGTGACTGTATATATGTTGTTTTTTAAATTAACATTAAATATTAATTAAGCCGCCATATTTAATTTAATATACGCGCCAAAACAAAATACAAATAAAGCAATCGCACCGAAAAACCGAAAACTATGGATAAATACAGATAATAAATGTACAGAAACCGATGTATCTCTTTGAACATCGATTTTTCACGAATCTAGTCGCGACTCGGGATCGTTTACCGATTCCAAATGATTTACGATCGACCTCCAAGGAGTTTATAGAGGAGCGACTTTTCACTTATTTCGATTTACGTGACTTTGAATTTGAAGTAAAAGAAGTTGATAGTTTGTTTTTAAAATTTATAGTCCTCGCGGGTTCTGAATGAGAATGTCTGGACAACTAAAAGGTTTTGTAATTACTTTTAAACATTCTTATAGAATTACTCGTAAGTCGTAGTATTTACTATATATAATCACGTCTGCTTCCTCGAAAGGGTACGCAGAACACAGATAAAAGAATAGTAGAGGTAGGTACCTATAGAAGCCAGACTATAAATATGTATTTCGGCTACCGATTATTATTTACGTAAAATTACCAATAGATTTAGTGTAAATTATCGGTACTTCGATAATGTACGCGATACCTACGCACACTAAATGATATAATGCCAGTAATTTGTTTAGGTCCCACATAAGTCTAAACGTGAATATCTATGTGTCTAGAACCACATCCGTTCGTCGGTAGGTGCACCAATTGGATAGGAGGTTGGCTTGGACTCCTGATGATCCACTTATAATGACATTCAGTGAATAGATTTCATGCTCCCACTTTCCACGGGGAGTCATTGCCGGGATAAATTATTCAAGAAATTGTCAAACTATGTGCCAGTTTAGCCACAAAATCACAGAAGAGGGACTGCAGAAGGCAATAATTCTCATAATAGTCGCAAAAGGACTAATTCTCTATAAGCTTAATTCGCTAAAAGGCTTTGCTGGTGCTTTTGGAAGTATTTTACTGACATACTATTATACTACTATTAAACTTATTATAATATGTGCTAATTTTCATATAAAACTGTTTAATGATGTAGGCGTGATTCAGAAACAAACCTTTTTAGCACTGAAAGTAACATCAGTATAAGAAAATACACGTGCGTACTTAATAGTAAACTTTTTCACTCAACCTCTATAAAAGTGCGCGTAATAACGGACGTCCGAACCTTTAATCCCGGAGGTATATCGCCCTAACTAAAACGTCCGTCTACCATCCTAATGACTTACTTAGCACACTATTCGGACATTCCACCAAGAGCCTTAATGTGCTTTCTCCCTTTAATCATAGACACAACACATTTCGATTGTTTTTTTTTTGGATTCTATTATCGAACTGGCGTCATATTTTTTTTTTCTTTTTACTACTTTTACATAGCTCAATGGATTTCGATACCTGTACACACGACTGTAGATAATGTAAAGATGTATATTACAGGACGATAAATTAAAATATGTATATAAAATATATCATTACATCTTTCCACCGAAATCGTCAGAACAACCGCTGCTGTATAGTAGGTACGTAATGTATGTTTATTTACATCTTCGTAAATATACATTTGTATATATTTTGTTGATCCTAAAACATAGTCAATCGAGATATACACAATGCAAGATACAGACAGATTACCTCTTGTGTGTGATACTTTAAGGTAATTGAAAGCACACAGGATGTAATGTACAATAATATATATTATAGATGCGGTGTGTGAAGCACTTTACTCGAAGACGGTTGAGGTTAGTGTTACCAATATTAGTAGCAAAGACCGTCCGGGTTCTAACCACACATAGTCATTCAGATCTCCACTAAACTTAGCACAATTGTTTCTTAATTTAAAACTATTTTTTCGTCGTGAGCTTTACTTGAATGGGTGGGTGAAACGGTGCAGTGGTTTTTGAGTTTATTACGAATAGACAGACAGACCGTTGAAGAACTTCGTTTTATAATATGTAGTGATAATTATGCCGATAGCTCGCGTCTAGATGAAATCAATAAGGATTTCGCACATAAAAACAAAAGATATTGTCTATTAAGCCGATACGAAAAAAAAAACATTGTTATAGAAAGTAAACAATGTCTCGTGAAGCTTTATTAATGGTGGCCACTGGACACGATCATGTGTGTTTAGGATAGAGGAGTTACAGATATTGGGCTTGTAATTGTTCGTTGTCTTTTAATTAATTTTATTTCCATTCATTTTGTGTATGAAAGTGACAACAGATAGCTTTCTAAGTGGTAGTTAGAGCCACCTATTGTCCCGGCAATTTGTTCCCGTGGGTATTGGGAGCTGGTAAACTAATCCCAGCCAGTTAAAAATAAGAGCACACTTCGTAATGTATCAATAATTAAATTGAAAGATTCTTCTTTTCGTGTCGATGGACAACACTTATTTTTTATTAAATCGTCTTGGCCCAGTGCTCTGCGTCGCGAATCGCATTTGGCCTGGTCTCATATAGGTCCTCTAGAGTACAAGACTTTGGACTACACGATGGACCAAAACCCAATTGGAAGATGTCCGCCAGCAGCAATAATTTACATTAATCAATGGACTATTAATGGACGTAGTCATTAGCCTCTATAATAGCCGGTGGCAAGCTGATAGTTATAAGCTGCTATTATTATAGCAGCTAAGCGATCGCCTTATTAATAGAAGATAGTTAATATTGAAAATAACTAATATTATCTTTAAGAGCTTTTTCTCTTGATCTTTCGTAGTAAAGTAGCATAATTTTACTTTTTAGAGAAAAGGTATGTTGCGGTAGCAACACTATTGTCTATTATAAACTATATATGTTGTCTGTGGATGCACGACTCCACGATTGGTTTTCTTATAATGTCGGTCATACTTAAGTCATATCCCTGTAACGTTTGCCTTTATACATATATTAAATGTGGTTCATTAATATTAAAGTCGTTATCCTTATTTATCTAATAATAACAATCATCCGGGATCTAACACAACCCTTTGCACGAATAATGTCCAAAAAGAAAAATGTACAATCACATAACAATACCCAACTAGAGAAACGCCTAATCTGAAATATGTCCAAATATAAATACGTCAAACTGTAAAAACTACCTAATATAGAAAAGTCTAACTAGAAATTCGGCCAGATATAAAAATGTCCAACCGGAAAAATGCCAAACTAAGTTAATGTCCAATATAGCAAGTATCATAGGTGTGTATTTATCTTTTTAGATACTGGCCACTTGTGTTCAGATGCCTATTTATGTATAAACGTTGGGATTACATTATCTTTAAATATGTTTTTGTGGTTAAAATTTCTATCTAAATATAATATTTAAGATTCGAAGAAGCAAACGCATGGCTTTCAAAGGAAACTACACGGTTTCTCCGTTTAGGTATTTGATATTTTTAATTGGACATAATTATTATTTGACTTTTATTAATTGGACATTTTTATTACTAGAAATTTGTATTATTGGACATTTGTATTAATGGACATTTTTATTATTGGACATTTTTATTGTAGGACATTTTTATTATTGGACATTTTTATTGTAGGACATTTTTATTATTGGATATTTTTATTGTAGGACATTTTTATTATTGGACATTTTTATTGTAGGACATTTTTATTATTGGATATTTTTATTGTCATATTTGTGACATTTTTATTACTGGACATTGACCGTGTACATTTTTCTTTTTGGAAATAATTCGTGCAAAGGTACTTAACATCATCTTCTATATAAATAAAAATTAATTGCAATTCGTCTGTCCGCTAACCTCAAGAATGGCTAGACCCCGTTTGGCTAAAGCTAGTCAATTTATTAAACGTGTTAATCTCGTGGATAAAGTGGATTTGTACCGATTAGTATTGAATAATTTAGTTTAGGTCTTCATCATGAAGTATAAAATTAAAGAATAGGTAAGATAGTTGCGCAAAATATTAAAAAGGTAAACAGAACTTACCAATCGTATTTACTTTTTTAATGTAATTTGGTATGTCGCTCAAACCGTAACCACATTTGGCGCAAGGCTGTTGAAAGGTAAGGAAGCGGTAAGGTCATCATACATATTATCGTCATGATTTAGTGTCATTAATACGAGTATCAATTATAACGTCTTAATTAGATTTTAGAGATTTATGAGATTCTGTGGAACTGTTAGGTCATTCCCATTTCCCGTGGGGACATATAACCGGGACAAAAATAATCCTTTACGAGAAGAAGAACGGGCTGGTGCTGGTACGGATGCCTACGTCATGCCAAGAACACATCACATATATGAGAAAAATCGAAAATTTGGACTTTTACCTTGAATAACAAGCACAAGTTGGATTAATGGGGAATTTTGGGATTTATAATGGGTACACTATTAATCCTAAAAGTCATCAAGAAATCCATAAGACTTCCACCAATTTTCAGCCGTATATGCGAATTTTTGCAAACTGATTTGACTCTCTATTTTGACTGGGCTATTAACTTTTGATTACTAGCTTTTGCTCGCAAATAAATACGTTTCTAGCAAACGAATCAGAACTGTCAAAAGTTATAATTGAAACTTTTCAAAATAAACTCTTCGTTTAAATATAAAAAAACAACAATCTTTTCCACTTAAACGTGTTGAATGCAGACGTTGTAGAAACATTCTAATGGATGAACCGTGTACGCGGAGTCGATGGTCCGTGAGAGTTCTAACCAATGAACACGGAGATTTACTTTATATAAATCGGTACGTGTTGCGGACTTTTGGTTAAGGTGAGCTTTTGAGGCTTTTGTTAAGGTTCGGACTGGAGATATTTTATTTAGTGGTATGTAAAATCTGTCCTGGTAATGGTCAATTATTACGTAGGTGTTAACAAATTAGCGAAAAAAGAGCATTTTAGGGCCTCCGTCTACCCCTTCGGGGATAAAGGCGTGATGTGTATCTGCCTGTCTGTTAATATATTTTATAAGCAGTGAAGTATGCTAATTTTTTTTTTTACAATTTTACAATATGAATCACAAAAACTATAGCCTTGAGCTGGACTCGAACCAGCGACTGATCCCTTCCAAGAGGAACGTTCTACTAACTGACCAAGACACCACTTGCCCAAGACATCTAATTTTGTGATCACATTGTGTTAATATCGCGACTTGCGACGTCGCCAGAGCGCCATCTACCACTAGTTGAGGAACTAACTACTATGGTCTGTGTCCAACAAAACTAATGGCTTATTGTAAGTGTGTAATGAGTGTCTACTTACTCCCCTGGGATGTAGTCGGGTTTACATGTCGAAAATACTCCCAGGGACGAATGATTCCCAGCCGTCCTGAATCCTGAAATAAATAAGGTTGAACTAGTTGTACCTGCTGGTCCGAGTGACCCCAGGTGGATGTATTGATACGTTTGTCGCGGTTTAAAATTAGTACCACCTATTTCCAACACCTGCAATAGCACGCTATTGGCTTAATACCATAATGTATTCTTACCAATAAATCCCCAATACTAAAACTATAAGAATTTTGTTAGAGAAACCTCCACCTAATTCCCCAACCCAAAAGTTTGAAGTATCGACCGGTTTGGGCTAATGGTCGGTTTGACCCGTAGGCAACAGATCAACTATTTGTGAGTTGGGAACACAGTATCAAGAACAATATCCCTTAACAATATTATTTTACATTGTTGCTCATGATAAATAATTGATTACTTTAATTAAATTAACCAGTGTTTTGCAAAGAAATATTTCAATCTAGTGAGATTATAGAAATAACTGCCTATACAAAATATGTAAGTTCGTTGAAGTATGTAATCAATCACGTTCGAATATTTGAAAATCTATTCCAGAATATAATGACAATTTATTTGTCCGAACAGTCCATCTTTTGAATTTCGAACATCGAAAATAAACGGTATTTGGAATAGCAGCGATTTATGGAATTGCCTATTGGTGGATAATAAGTTTTGAGCTGCAATCTCGCATACCAAACGACTCCAAGACGAACTAACGTGGTAGTGCTGGGCACTAGTCGATAATCTGATAATCCATCGACAGCACGACTAAAACGAAATGACTGTATTTCTTTATATCACATCACGTAAGTCAATATCGACAAATTAAAAACAAAATACATTTATAAAGGTTATTTTGTTAGGATTCTTTTTTTTACCCAAAAGGGTAAAACGGGAACCCCATTATCGAGACGTTGCTGTCCGTCTGTTTTGGTCTGTATCTCATGAACTGTGATAGTTAGAAAGTTGAAATTTTCACAGATGATGTATTTATGTTGCCTCTATAACAACAAATACTAACAAAACAGAATATAATTAATATTTAAGTCCCATACAACAAACGTGATTTTTTTGCCGTTTTGTAACAGAACCCTTTGTCCGCGAGTGCACACCATTTCTAAGTAGGTAAACAAGAATTTTATTACATATAATACAAAATAATAAATTTTGCTACAATATTTGTATCACCCTTCACGGAGAATAAATTCAATATACCTAGTAAATCCTCTGATAAACAAACAATATAAACCACTTTTATCGATAAGTGTTCAACACTATTCCAAGAACAAATACGCGAGGGTAGGGACATTCCCCAAACTTTTCTATTCGAACGGTTCAAGATTTACTTCGTCACGTTTGTTCCACAGTTCAAGATCACTTGTTAAGTTGCATGTTTTGGGATGACATTTATGATGGGGGAATGTTATGGAGTGAAATAGAAAAAGTGATGATTAGATGGTACCATAGAAAATTAGAGTGGATGGATGAAAAAAGATTGACCAAATACATGAAACTAGTGTGGCTGGTCAAGCTGGTAAGGTTCAACCAGAGTAGACGTTCTTCTATCAATATCTATAACAACAGTATTCAATCATTTATGTATGCAATTTCAAAAAATATTGAATGTGTTGAATAGTCCTAAACGATCAGGACTTTAATTGGCTGTGCCATAGCGGCTGGCACGTAAGATGTGTTGCCTTTTTTCAACATTTCATCGTAAGGGGACGGTGTCAATTTTTTTCAAAATTATAACATAGCTCCTACTAGTCTAGTTGTAACGGATCTCTACTCACACGAGTAGATCCGTATGATAAATTTATGTCTGCAACGCTAATTCTTCTTGAAGAAGACCTTCAAATTGGAAACATAAAATAAAGAATAATAAGATTCGATTGTTTTAATTCCCCTTTAAAAAAAATATCATTCTAAATTGAATAAATCTCATTTTGATATGATAAAAATTATTTATAACTGCCATCTGCTGGCAATTAACAATTACATTTAAAAATCAATGTCGGATACACTATATTCTCTAAGCAAATAGTACTTAGTTCATCCTATTATCACTAGATGGCGCTAATTATAAATTTTAAATGAATCAATTTATTAAATTTTAATAATTTACTTATTTTCAGCATGTCTAGTTATTAAACGTAAGTATAAGTAAGACACAGTACCTTAGGGGTGATTGGTTCATTAGTTGTCACTTTATAGCCAATGTAGAAGTAGAATTCATAAATCTGGAAATGCATATATTAGTTTAGGAAGGGAATTAAGGTTTATGTTGGATTCCAAATTATTGATAGACTGGCAATAATTGATGTTAGAATATTGATTGTGCCAGTACCTACGACTACCATTCAAAATATAACATTAAAATTCCAATTAATAATAAAGTTATGGTCAAAAATATGAAAGTATTGAATAGAAAAGACAGTCAATTTAGTCAAACTTAGACCCTAGGTATAATTTTGAATACAAGTTATGATTGATGTATGTATCTATTAAATAAGCAAATACATATTATGTATTATGTAAATTCAATTAGAATGCCAAGTACAAATTAAGTAATGTAGTAGAAACATTTAATCCCAAACATTCAAAATTCAGGATAAGTAAGCTATAAAAATATCTTAAAATTTCACATTTAACCAAAAGAATATGCTAAAAATGAGATAAATTCTACTCCTATAAGTTCATGAGGTATCACTGTTAGTTATAAACATGAGTTTGCTTATGAATTGAGAAATTCACATTATACTTAAAAATATTGGTCCAGTAACTTAGTGAAAATTCAATCTGTTAAAACTATGCCAATGCCTGTAATTATTATGAAGTACTAACATATCTGAGGAATGTAGACTACATATAAACTAGAATATAGCAGGGAAGTAGGAAATATTAGGAGTTTAGTGGTAGAAAATAAAGATTAATTTACCAAAATTTTAACAATTCATTACAGTTGTTCCTTCAAATTTGAGGTGTCCCATGATGAAGAATGACAAGTTCTTATAAGTAGAAGCTATGTAGATATCAGAATAATAGGTAGAAGCCAGATAAAATTAATAACTTCAATACAGATTAAAATGTTACAATATTGTATTGTTAGAATACATCATAGAGCCTTATATTCTTAGAAGTGGTTGAAATACATATCAGTTAGGTTTATATCAAGTTATTATTGTTAGAAATAATATACATGTATGAATGAAGGGGCGGGGCCCCAAGAGATTAGACTACGTCCTCGCCGTCCGCCCTGGACCCCAACTTGACCACGGTAACGCAGTGGCAAGTTGGGTGACCGAACGTCGAAATCGAAACTTGAGTGGCCAACACAGAAGGAATTGTGCTTACTATGAAGCCTGAAGAGACCCCCGGTCCTGACACTGCCCTTCCCCGGGCAGTCTCAGCCGACGACATATTGCGCGAACAACGGACTTCGATGCCTTTTGATTTGGGGGCTCGCGTCGCGCCGCCTAGTTGCAGCGCGACGTCGACGCCCCAAGGAAATGTTGCTGCTGGGACTGACGATGGGTCAGCTCCCAGTAGTGTGAGGGGTAAGGGCCCTTCTTCTTCGCAGAAGAGGACCCTCGAGAAGGGGGGGCTGCCGCGCGACCGGAGCACTAGTTGCTCTGGGTGGGGGTCCCTCCTCTCCAGCGATTCGGAGGAGGAGGTGCCGGTGAAGACGGTGCGCACGCGTCTCGACGCCTACAGAAAGCGCCCGCCAACACCACCCCCGTCATCTGTGCCGTCCCTGCGCAGTCGCAGGGATATCGGTGTGCCGCCCGCGCGGGAGATAATGAGTATTTTCTCCCGCATGAACGCGGCCATGCGGGGGAGTAAAAATATGTCGGGGAGGAAGAAGATTGTGGCTTCACTGGTGGATGAAGCCCAATCCTCCCTCGACAAGCTCCTCGAGCGGAGCGTCACAGAGGAGGAGGCGAAGCTCCGCAAGCAGGTTGCGAGCCTGGAGGTGGAGCTCACTGCCTCCCGAAAGGAGATGGAAGATCTCCGTCGGGAGGTCGCTGAGCTGACCAAAGCGGTCAAGGCACCTCCAGGTCCCATGCCGCCTCCTCCTCTGACGGCTGGACCAGCGCCGAAGACGGCGCCTAGGACCGCGCCCACCATGGCGCCCGGCTCGCCGCCGAAGCCTGTACCGACTACGGTGCAGGTCCTGACGGCGATCGAGAGGCGCCTCGCGGTCCTGGAGGACCGGGCGTACCGCCCTCCGCTAGCGCGTCCCGCGTTTTCATACGCGGCGGCTGTCGGCGGTGCTCCCGCTCCGGGTCCAAGCGGCACACCCGCTGTCCGCCGCCCCGCTCCGCCCCCGTCCGCTTCAGCGAACCGGATGCCGGCCGAGACCGCGGCCCAGGCGCGGAAGGCCAAGGGGCGCGGTAAGAAGAGTGGCACCCCTGCCGCCTCGTCTTCCTCTAACGTCGCTCCCGTTGCTTCCTTACATCCCTCCAGACGGGAGGGATGGGAAGTAGTGGGAGCCAAGAAGAGGAAGACGAAGGCTGCCAAGAAAGCGGCTGCCAAGAAAACTGGTCCTGATCCTTACGGATCAGGACCAGTTTCCCCGTCCATCTTGGGGACTGGACCAGAACACGTGGTCTGGAGGTCCTCAACCGGGGGAATGTCGCCACCTTTTGGCGGCGGGGGGGGGGGGGGGGGGAATCGATCGTGGACGTAACGTTCGCATCCCCTGACCTCGCCCGCCGTATTACAGGCTGGCGCGTGGAGGAGGGTGAGGAGACGCACTCGGATCATCGGTACATCCGGTTCGATGTCGTCCCCCCACCTGACCTCCCACAGCCGGTGGCAAATCCCCCGGATCCGCGTTGGGCACTTCACCATCTGGATCGGGAGGCTCTCCTGGAGGCATCCATCGTGCAGGCCTGGATTCCAGCGCCGGACCGGCCTGCCGATGTGGATGCCGAGGCGGAGTGGTTCAGGAGAGCCATGTCGCAAATCTGTGATGCGGCGATGCCTAGGGTTACACCCAGACCGGCCAGGAAGCAGGTGTACTGGTGGTCGCCGGAGATTGCAGAGCTGCGCGCAGCATGCATCTCCGCCCGCCGCCGGTACACCAGGTTTCGCCGGAGGCATCGCCGCCCAGACGACGCGGCAGCCCGAGAGGCGGAGCTTTTTCAGGCATACAGGGAGGCTAAAGGTAATCTCCAGGAGACGATAAAGCGGGCCAAGACGGCGGCCCGCGAGGAGCTCCTGGAGACCCTGCAGCAGAACCCATGGGGGCGCCCGTACCTACAGGTCAGGGAGAAACTCCGACCTAGGGCGCCCCCACTGACCCAGAGTCTCCAGCCGCAGCAGCTGGAGCGGGTCATGGGCTCCCTGTTTCCGACGAGCGCGGAGGAGCACGTCCCTCCGCGCATGGCTCCGTCTCTGCCCGACGCGGATAGCACCAGCGAAGACGACGTACCCGAAGTCAGGGTGGGGGAGCTAGGTGCGGCAGTACTCCGGCTTAAACGCCGGAAAATCACTGCCCCCGGACCCGACGGCATTCCTGGCCGTGCATGGGTCCTGGCCGTCGAAGAACTCGGGCCTCGACTGATGGGGCTCTTTAGCGCATGCCTCGAAAGGGGCCAGTTTCCCAAGGTGTGGAGGACGGGGAAACTGGTCCTGATCCGTAAGGCGGGGCGGCCGGTGGACTCACCGTCCGGATACCGGCCGATCGTGTTGCTCGACGAGGTGTGTAAGCTCTTTGAGCGAAATATCGCGGAACGCCTCGTCGAGCATCTCACGAGTGTGGGGCCAGACCTGGCGGATAACCAGTTCGGTTTCCGTCGGGGACGCTCCACCGTGAGCGCGATCATGCGCGTGAAGAGCCTGACGGAGGAAGCAGTCTCGCAGGGCAAGGTGGTGGTGGCGGTGTCTCTTGACATCGCCAACGCGTTCAACACCTTGCCATGGAGCTGCGTTAGGAAGGCGCTCGTGTATCACGAAACGCCTCTCTACCTCCGTCGTATTGTCGGGGCCTATCTCTCGGAGAGGGCCATAGCTTTCCCCAGCTGGCTCGGGCCAGCTCGGCGAGATGTGTCGTGCGGTGTTCCGCAGGGGTCGGTCCTGGGGCCGCTTCTGTGGAACATCGGCTACGACTGGGTGCTGCGGGGTGCGTTGCCTAGGGGTGTCGGCGTAACGTGCTACGCCGACGATACCCTCGTCACGGCGCGGGGTGCAACGTACCAGGAGGCAGCACTCAAGGTCACGACGGGTGTTGCTCGAGTCGTGGGTCGGATACGGCAGCTGGGACTGGAGGTGGCCTTGCACAAGTCCGAGGTTCTGTGTTTTCACAGACCTCGGAACGGTCCACCAGAAGGTTCCAGCATAAATGTGGGAGGCGTTAGCATCGGCATCAAGCCCTCGATGAAGTACCTAGGGATCGTACTTGATAGCCGATGGAACTTCGGACCACATTTCCGAAGTTTGGTCCCCAAGGTGACGCAGGCATCGGTCGCGCTTTCGCAACTGATGCCCAACCTAAAGGGACCCAACGCCTCCTGCAGGAGACTGTACCTGGGGATCGTGCGGAGTATGGCCCTATACGGGGCTCCCGTATGGGCGGATAGGTTGGCGGTCAAGGGGAACGTGACTCTGTTAAACAGACCACTTAGAACCTTGGCCGTCAGAACCGTACGGGGGTACCGCACGATCTCCGGAGAGGCTGCATGTCTCCTAGCCGGGACCCCTCCATGGGACCTGGAAGCGAGAGCCCTTGCGTCATTGTTCCAATGGCGCAAGGAGGCGCTGGAGCGGGACCACAGGCCTGCGTCTCGAGAAATCGAGGACCAGCGGTCCCAACTCCGCCAGGATCTCATGGAGTCATGGAGGGTGCGACTTGAGCAACCCAAGGGGGGTGCCATCTTCATCGCGGCGGTGAGACCGATCATGGACGATTGGCTGCAGAGGCAGCATGGTGACCTCACGTACCGTGCGACGCAGATGGTTGCCGGGCATGGATGCTTCGGTAGCTATCTGTTTCGCATGCATCGTGAGGTCACACCCCGGTGTCAACACTGCGAGGTTTCCGACGACGACACCGCACTCCACACGTTGGTGGAGTGCTCAGCGTGGGCGAGTCAGCGCCGGGACCTCGTAGTGGGTCTGGGCGTGGATACCCTCTCGCTGGGGACCATGCTTCAAGCCATGGTATCCAGCGGGAGTAGGTGGAACGCGGCCGTGTCCTTCTGCGAGCAAGTCATGCTCGCGAAGGAGGCGGCCGGGAGGGAGAGGGAGCGTACCCTCCCCGCCGAGTTCCGTAGTCGGCGGCCAGGCCGCCCCAGACTACGCGACTACGCCCAAGACTATCGTCCTCCATGATCGGGGCCTGAGGACGGCGGGATCGCCACCCACCGTCCTTACAGAAGCAGGCTAGAAGGGTTGCGTGCTGCGGGGCCTTTGCCCCATAGCACGCAACCAGATTCACTCACTGAAGCGGGATAAAACCCGACCCCAATGACGCGGGATTCTCGTCCCGACCAAACACCCGCAGAGACCACAGGGGTGGTCAAAGTCCGCCGGGCGCCACTGGACATACCCTCTGCTAGTAACCAGGGACGCCCGGCAACGGACGTTAGAGCGGCCGCGGCCTTGGGCCGCGGAATTAAAAAAAAAAAAAAAATGTATGAATGAAATTTCTTGGCACTAAATTTAGATAAATAGTATATTAATTGATATAACGTTGGACTTTTCACAATTCTTTAGAGACCGTACTAGAATATTCCAAAAACACTTATTCATAAATATTAATTTTATTAGAGAAAGATAATGAGGTATTCTAAACCACTTATTTATATTTATTGATTTTATTTAGAATTTAGGTACATTTGAATGGGTTCTGTATGTTTAGATTATATAATTAAGATTTAAAGATAGTTAATGGTTATTGGAATTGTTGGAAGTGGGAAAGAGTGTAGATCGGTGTTGCTAGGTTATAGAATGGGTTTACGGGAAAAGAACGAATGATACGGATATGGGAGGTGGTTTAGGAAAAGGTTATAAAAACGGGTGTGCGGGATTCTCGTCCTCTTTGATCTCCTGGTTTTCAATAGTAACGTAACTCTGCTCCTTTCTTTCCTGATTTTCGACGTACAACAAGCTCGTTTGATTTTCGGAATTTCGTCGTAACGTAACTCTGCTCATTCTCTGTGTGGTCGGTATCACCTAGTGCGCGTTTCGACCGTCGACATGTGAGTATCTTAGGTACCTGCACAATACACCTACCCCTACAATTATTTATTATATATATATATTTATTTTATTATACGCCTTTGTCTAGAATCCTGGCCAGATTCTATTCAGAGGGATACACACACATTTTACTCAAGCATTTATCGCTTCTAAGACTTCTGGGGATAGAAATGAATAGATATTTTATATCTATTGCATTTGGGAAAGAGATTGAGTCTGGTCTCTTGGCGATAAGTGTACGACATTACATACTAGTCCGCGCTATGAGACTAGCACTAATTTAAGTGATTCAAGATGCAGCTGCAGAGCAACGAGGAGACGAGGAAGACGTCATTTTGAGGTCAGATCTTTTCATCTATTAAAATCTTGTGAATTGTTTTATCCAAATACCCTCCATGTATTTACCAATGTCATGAAGTTTTACCCACATATTTTTGATAATTTAGAAATTGGTCACACCGTATGGACAGCGAACTGACGAATGATTTCTAGAGTTTTAGCGTGTAAACTGATGAATATGGTAGAATTATGGTAAAATTTGTCTAAGGGCTCGGAATGCGTACATGAACGATAAAGTAAGGATAAATTCATGATTCAGTGTAATTGTCGTAAGATAAGTGTCCATTTTGTTCAGATTGAGGATGTGTAGGTGCGATAAATCCAGTGTAGTTTATAGACATCCAGCGTTATTTAAATGTTCTATATTGTCCTGGCGTACAACATTCTAGGCACATTCTAGTTCAATGATTGTGACAGCATAATCGAATCTCCAGTGTCCATTCTAATTAGTTCTGTTAGCGCGTGTAGTAATGACTAAATAATCACTACTTAGCCAATTTTAACGAGATAATCTTGATGAAATCGTCTTGAACCGAAGTAGGAAGCGTGGCAGGAACTACCCGTAAATAATGGTCATATTATCATACTTACTACCTACTACATGTCTACCTACCTACCTACCTACCTTCTTTTCTACCTACCTAATTAATGAATATTGTGAATTGGAAAGTTGTCCAAAATTGAACATAATTACAATACTGATTCTATTTCTATTGTATCTATCTTTATTGTATATTACCTACATACATATTATATTTCATACCGTTGCTTGACCACCCTGAACTAACCAGCGAATAACCTGAGGTGTATGAACAGAGTCATAAACCATTAGGAGGATTGATCTGAATTACATATACACTTTAGTGTACCACATTTCGCCATATCATTCCTGTAATGATTGGTAATCCTCGTCCGTAGTCAGAAGCGCCTAGGTTGAATATAACAAATTATATTTGTATACTTTAGTGTACCACATTTCGCCATATCATTCCTGTAATGATTGGTAATCCTCGTCCGTAGTCAGAAGCGCCTAGGTTGAATATAACAAATTATATTTGTATACTTTAGTGTACCACATTTCGCTATATCATTCCTGTAATGATTGGTAATCCTCGTCCGTAATCAGAAGCGCCTAGGTGAGGTTGAATATAACAAATTATATTTGTATACTTTAGTGTACCACATTTCGCTATATCATTCCTGCAATGATTGGTAATCCTCGTCCGTAGTCAGAAGCACCTAGGTGAGATTGACACAAATTATGTAAGCATACTTGAGTGTATCTATATTTCGCCAAATCATTCATGCAATGATTGGTAAAACCAGTCCATTGTCGGAGCTACGCCTAGGATGGCATAAACTAAATTAATTTATATTAGTAACCTTACTGTGTGATACCTAATTATATATTTGGTGAATCATGGTAATAGGTGAGGTAACTTGGTTCATAAGCCTGTGGAATTCCTTCTTGAATTCATCTCGCATACCTTTATTATTGAAACCGCTAATGGAATGATAGTATCAGAATAATACTACCCCCTATGTGTTTTATTATAGGAATTTCCAATTTTGTAAGATTTTGGATAGCGGATGGTTTGAGATGGAAGCATTTTAATCTTGGGTTAAATTGTTTCCTGGTATGCAGAACAAGCTTCAGTTGATATACATGAAGATGTAGCTGTATTTGCTCATCTCAGAAATCGATTAAATCTTGGTCTACTAAGCGTTTGGCGCTTGTATATTTTCAAGGTTCTAACATACCTGGGTATCCTCCAGTCTACTCGGAGCTATGTCTCACCAGAGGAGATTGGAATTTATAAGAGAAACCTAAGTAGTTCTAACAGCCTGGTTCGTTTAGAACTCCGATATCCAAGTCAGGCTAGCTTGATATTACTTGGCACAACAATGGAATATTGAGTGAACTCCTACCCAACTTACCCACTCCTTATAGTACTTATTCTGATCTATCTATAGAATGTAAATAACAGTTACATAATACATTTTCAAGAAGGCTATTCTGCATAGGTGAAGGTAATTATTCAATAAATACTCTACAATAAATATGGTTGTTTTATTATACCTACTTTTCCCATTGTGGTCAAGCAAATGTATAAACTATAATCATAAAACCCATACTTACTTATCCCTTCATCCTATATTAATCCTACTCGGGTTACCAGAAGCTAATTCTTAAAAACTTGTATCTATCTGCTAAAATAGTTCAGAATGGATTTATGTTACATTAATGATAACTATCTTGATGTATATCTGAGTGTTTGTGGTACGGACATTCATATGTTTACAACTTCAACCACTTTGCTGCCATGGTTGCAACTTGGCTTACCGATGGTCCGGACTCTATTGGCCCAAGGGCAAGACGAGATAGACTGTATAGTGTATTGCTGATTGTATTTCATGGGCAGCCCTTGTGAATTTGAGCACTGCTCCGGACTCACTGGATTTCCTTGACTGGACCAGATTGAGATAGAGTTGATGTATCATTGGATCAGGGTTTCTACGGTAGATGTATCCTCGGATCTTCTACAATTCGTCATTTTATAAATCATGAGACTGTTTGTATGAACATGATCTCAGATATACCAATAAGCTTTGGAGGTTCTTGCCAAGCATAACTCCTAGCTGAACTATTATGGCTATCACTGGGTATACTTACCTATTGATAATATTAACATCAATATTGTGGATCTGGAACTCGTTCTAATCCCTTCGTGATCAGCTGTTTAAGCTGCTTCGTCATCCAAAAATATCTTCACGAGAGAATATGGTGTATGGATTGATTCTCAGTCAGCCTCTGCGTGGCTGGGGCAGTGAAGGCTATTTCCAACCCCACATTGATACCTAATTACTTACAGTCCATTACCCCTCCTAATTATCATGACCATTCGGTAAACATTTAATTATTGCAACTAGTCTGTATGTTATATCCCTAAGTTCTATAATAACCACAATAAATTCACTATCTCATTATAAATAAATAGGTACTCCCTTGTTGATAAAGCTTTAATAATTTATTACAGTAATCTAGAATATTATTATCAATATTAATGTCACTTTTAGGTTATGTACACAATTGACACTAAAATACCTTTCATCTATTACTGATAGGACAATCTGAGTTACTAGAACAACTTGTCTAGGTTTAGGAAATTAAAAGCACTAGTTAGGTCTAACAAATAATTTAGAATCACTATAAGATATTAACTTCACTTATTTAGGGTTGAAATTAGAAGCACTATTTAGGTCTTACATTATAGTTCTGAGCGCATAATCACAAAAAAGAATCCGGTTTGCTATGACACAACGTAGAGTCCTACCACTAATCACTAGACGATCGATCACTTTGGCCAATCTTCAGTAAAAGTTCATATTAGAAGTACATTATAGGTATTCTAAATGGAACTATATAGTTGATATACTATCATCTTATCAGATAGAATAGTATAATCATTTTAGACTATTATAATGCAGCTTTCCATGTATTTCAGATTCTCCGTCCAGAATTCAAAAATGTATAATCCATGTTCAATTTATTCTAAATATAATTCCTTCCATATTCTATATTTTCCTTCTTCTTAGTCTTTCTTTCTTTCTTCTGTATATATATATATTTCCTTTCTTAGTTAGTTTAGATACTTAGATAGTTATACTTAGATAGATATATAGGAAGGTAGTTTATAGTTATGGTTAGATATATGATAAGGTAGGGGGGTTTTTACATAGTCAACAAGTTTAAAATCGTGTTGATTCTTGATAAAGGTCCTAAAAATATGTGCGATAGCTCATTGGATTCGGAATGACGTCTAGAAAAATGGTTCGGAAGGATTTTACTGCATGATAAAAATTGTAAAGTTATTAACATCGTTTTCTTCTTCTTTTTATGGGAGGAACACCAGAACAACTCGGTTCATTGATGTCGTGGACTACTCTACCTTCCTCTTGTACAAATTCACGTAACGTAGTCTTATTAAGTATATATATATATAAGAAGAGCTCCACGAAGCCAAAAATTTATAAGCCAATTATTTAAACTTTTATACTGTCTTTTGTAAAAATGAAAGCCCACGAATAATTACTTAGTTAACAATAGTATAACTTTTAATCAACAAAAAATAGTTTTCCAACCTGAATTTATTCTTTAAAGTGTTCTGATGACACCATAATATTTTTTAATTTTTCTATTGATATTTAGTTCTATAAAAAATATTTTATATAATAGACTCTGTTGAGCGGTAGCGCGGCCATGCTGTATTTTCAGCACTAAATTAAAATTATAGATAATGGAGGTACAGTTCCGGGAGGCAGGACCTTTTTTTCGAAATTTTCTCCTCTTTATGAATCTTTTTTTTAAATTTCTAAAATATTAATAGTTTTTAAGTTATTGCCAAAAAACGAAATACCATCTTAATTTGTTAATAACTTTTGCGATTTTTATCATGCAGTAAAATCCTTCCAAACCATTTTTCTAGACGTCATTCCGAATCCAATGAGCTATCGCACATATTTTTAGGACCTTTATCAAGAAAAAAAAACACGATTTTGAACTTGTTGACTAGACTACTCTTTAATAACAAACTCACGGCTGTTTTGGACATAAACCATTATTTAAAACCCATAAAAAATCAATTCTATAGTGCGCGGTTACGGCAATAGGCTTGCCCTCTATTACGTGGGACCAAAAAATTACTAGCAAAGAGTGGGTGTGTAATGCCATTCTGTAGGCAGAGGGGCATTACCCACCTACTCCTTAGGGGATATAGGCGTGTTATATGTATGTATGTAACATAGTCAATGTCTCGAGAAAGGCTAAAGAGTAAATACCATCACGCTACGTCCAATAGAAATGAAAAACGATGAAAAAAGAAAACCAAATGAACGAAGTCGCAAGCATCAGCATTTGATATGTGACAAGAGGTTTTGATTAATAAACAAATATACTCGTAACATTTGTTATGTTGTTGATACACACAAAAGTATTTTTGATCCTTTCTTTTGATACACATAAACTATGTTGATTATATATCTTATGAGAATAAGCTAGGGCACATTAGTGAAGGCAGTGTAAATAATTCAGAACTGTTACATAATAAACTTCTTTAGAGATGAATGGAATTCCCAACCAAACAATTTAAGTGCTCTTTGAAATTTGTGTCAATCAACCTTCAATGTATCATCAATCCCAATTTAAACACCAAGTCACTTGACATTTCAATGGAAGTTTGTAAAGTAAAATTACTACTTAGTAGTATTGTGGAAAGTTTCAGAACAGATCCGACCATTTACGAACAACTCAAGTATCAAAGTCTTACTGCAATTGACTTCAATTGATTCAACTTTTTATTCCTCAATTTAAAATAGCTTAACAGACCATTTGTCTTGAAGTACACACATAAATATAATTACTGACGCCTATCTATCTTTCCAAAGGTGTAGATGAAGGAGCATTTTGCAAGTGGGTCCCTCATATATATGGTATGAATGGGATAGGGCTTCCTTATCCTACATGGGGCACACTAAAAGTTATGCACTTCTAGCTAATCGGAACTTTTTGAATTTTACATGACGAATTTCGTGAAGGGCGGCCTTCAACTGTCGTCAACGAAAATAATGTGGCTACTGTTAAGCGGTTAATTGAAGAAAACCCGCGGATTACCTATGAGACAATTCGAGGACTATTGGGGATTGGTATGAGTCAAATCCAGAAAATTTTACACGAAGAATTGAAAGTTCGGAAACTTTGTTGTCGTTGGATCCCTCATGAACTGACAGCGGAGCAAAAGCGGGGTCGCGTGGAATGGTGCTCACCGATGCTACTTAAGTACGACCACGGATATTCTAATGCTGTTTATGACATTGTCACAGGAGACGAAACGTGGATTTATTGTTTTGAACCCGAAAAAAAACAGCAATCTTGTGAATGGGTGTTTGAAAATGAGAACAAGCCAACAAAAGTGAGGCTGGCGAGAAACGTTGGTAAAAAAGTGATCGCATTTTTTTCTCAGCTACGGGTCCCATCTGTTCAATTCCACTTGAAGATCAAAAGAGTGTTAATGCCGAGTGGTATTCTACCATTTGTTTACCCAGGGTGTTAGAAAAAGTTCGCGAAAGACGACCCAAAAGCCGCGTTCTCCTACATCATGATAACGCTTCTTCAAACACGGCCAACAAAACAAAGTCATTTTTAGCTTCCGAAAAAGTACAACTCGTCACCCACCCTGCGCGTAGCCCCGATCTAGCACCCTGTGATTTCTGTATTTTCCCCAAAATCAAAGATTTGATGAGAGGTTTCACTTTTACCAACTCCGAAGAGGCAGTGATAGCGTTCAATCAGCACGTAGAAAACATGCCTTCAGATCTCTGGTCTTCCTGTTTTAAAAAAAGATTCGATCGCATGAAAAAATGTTTAAAATGTACCTACGTATTACCGTTACCGGGCACCAATAACAACAAAAAATCAATAACCATCTAAATCCATTCCGACTGCCAGTATAGATGTTAGAAAAAATTACACAACAACCGACTTCAAATTACTGAAATGGGATCAAATTGAAATGACCACTTCGGAAGTAGTAGCTTTCATTAAAAAAAATTCTAAATCAGTTCACCCAGTCCAGAGATATGAGGTAACTAACATAAAAAAAAAACACATACGATCGAATTGAGAACCTCATACTTTTTTGGAAGTCGTTTGATAAGTACTCTATCTTTAAAGATAAAGTCCGGACAGTATCTTGAACTAGAATGAAATAAAATAAGAAAGTTTGAGACTGATACTTATTGAGTAGCAAATGTGTAACCTATAATACGAGTAGACAGCAGATATTTTTTTTGTCTCTGTTATATGCTATCGCACAATATAAACTAAGAGTCGTTATGATAATATATATATTCATAAATGAAATAGATTTAAAATTGAAACCATAGATAAACCAATATGGCGGCAAAGAAACGTCAAAAGTCACTCAACGACCATTTTATTTCGGCGGGAAATATCAGGCACAAAAATGTACAAATATCACGAATTAAATGTCTACAGGTTGTTTTATATGACGGCATTCGCACGGTAATATCATGCATATCTTACACGTCATAAACTCGAATGAAATGTGGCCGTCAAATACCTTTTTGTAGGGACATGTGGGTAGATTTAGATAATCCTAGACCGATGTTGTCGCATCTGATTAGGAAGCTAGGCGTGTGATGAGGGATTATAACTTTGTCCGGATTTGTTGACCTTAGATTGTCAGTTGTGGTTTTGTGAATGACTTATTTTTCACTGGATCACAGGGTTTATCTAGGTATAATCTAACTATTACCTACATTTTTAATTTATTTATTTTATCATGTAGGTAGGGTACACACAATGTAACAAAACAAAACAAGACATGTATACAAAAGCACACAATCTATAAGTTCATAGGAGGAAATCTATTGAGATACCTACGTCATGGATTTCCTCCGATATAGTTCATAGGAGGAAATTGAGATATTGAAATATTTAGATATTTTTAGATACATTGAGATATTTTTATTTTTCATTTGTTTTTTTTTTAATCTGAAAAAATATCGTTTTTTTTTCGTAGCTTTTTGGAGTCAGATAAAATAAAAATTGGATGAGTTAAAAAAAACTGGCCTAGGGCGAGTGGGACACGCGTACGAAAAGTTCCGTGGCATTATGTAAAAAAATTGCAAAAAAAATACTTTTATTGTATGGGAACCCCCTTAAATATTGATTTTATTCTGTTTTTTAGTATTTATTGTTATAGCGGCAACAGAAATACATGATCTGTGAAAATTTCAACTTTCTAACTATCACAGTTCATAAGATACAGCGTGGAGACAGACGGACAGATAACGAAGTCTCAGTAATAGGGTTCCCATTATACACTTTGGGTAAGGAACCCTAAAATCGACTTGATGAGATGATAGATAGATAGATATCGAACAGTAATTTAATAATATTAATAGAGAATGTACAACTTAAATAAACTCTTCAAGTAATATAATAAGTTTTAGCAAACTGAAACTGTTTGTGAATCCCAAGTTCTATTAATCAGTTCAACTTATGTTCTACAAAACTTACCAAGATACAAAACTTAATTTCAGATACATTAAACTAAGTATTATGAACAAGTTTAAGTAAGTACTTCATTAAACAAGTTATCTTGAAACGGTCGAGTAAGAAATAAGATTATCCTTTCCTTATGATTATAGATTTATATATTTCCATAGTTTTGGAGAAAAATGGGTATGCACAAAACAAACACATTATCTTATCCCAAAGCTTATAAAAATTATTAATTCACTACCCAAAAAACATTGATACCAATTCTAAAATCAACAGAAAGATAGTAATATCATCTACAAACAATAAACTCAATCATTTACAATTCACTATTACAGAGGACTGACAACCATTGTCCCTGCATCCCTTCGGTCCTAAATAACATCGCAGGTCATAAAAGCCAAATGATAAACGATCAAACTACACAGCCTCTGAATCAACGTTAACCATAATAAAGTTGAATACCCTTTAAGGTCCGGAATAGTTTGGATCCCGTGAGCCCAATACAATAACTTCTGTACAACTGTCGCGGAAACAATGCTTTGATGTAGAAAGTTATAATAAGAATTCCAATATACATAATTATATACTAAAAATATTTACATTACAAAATATCGTTTAAAAAATCCTCCGCGTCATTGCCGACTGGGAAGGTTCCCAGAATGCTGGCTGTGTTGCCACGTTGGATGGCGATACTTATTCTTTGGGTCAGAAAATAGCCAGCCTTCTGGTCCTGCAGAAATTCTGAAGCATCGATTAAGCGTTTAGCAATGTCTCTATAAAGACGGTAAGCACTCGGACCCCATGACCCCAGTGTCTCAACCCCAAACGGCACAAATATGTAATCACCTGCTAGGTTAGCATATTTACGCCGTTTGAGGCCTTCAGCCGATGTAGCAGCAGCGCCGGCACATCCGGATGTGCTTGGAAGGTGTGAAGGTGCTAAGGTGTCAACGCATGTAGCGTCCCACACCAAAGGCCTTCTCATCTTCCACGGTAGCAACGACATACCGTTCGGTCTCTTTTCATCGCTTCGTGCTAAACCATTTGTTTCACGTACGGCCGGAAGACATGCGGTGGAGAGAGCCCTACGAATTGAAGTGTCGTTTAGAATAGCGTGACGAGGTATACGACCTGCGCTTCAGCTACAAGAAAGGCCTTAGTTAAAGATGATAGTAAATGCTTTGATAACATATTGTGATACCATCTATGTTGCCTGTTTTTTTATTGAGTAAGTTATGGTTTTAGAATGCGATTTTATATGGAAGGAAGAAGGTTTTCTCGTTCGCAATTGCCACGAGAACACATGACCAGGATAAAAAGTCCGGAATTGACATTATACGATAAGTTAATTCAGGAAATAGTCCCATTATACACTCAAAGGTTTTCAACGGCTTACGCACTGTTGAGCAACGTAGCTAGCAAGGAGTATCCTGGGCACATCTTTTAAGAAAGAATGAAACAGGCAATACGAATATTATACAGTTGAGTCCTTACGAGATGCCCACCTCTCCGATAGCTCGCGAAAATATTAAAGTCTATGAAAAAATCCCAACTTGTGGGGGCAAAAATCGGGGTGCTATATAGAAAAATATGTGAATTTGTGTGTGTATTAAAAGGGACAACGATAGGGGCCCAGCTCGAACAGAATTTTCACTTATTACCTAAACAGAATTCTCCAAAGATGTTGGGACACCGCATCTGTCAGACTGCGGTCCAACGTTTGATGGTGGGCAATTTGAGAACTTATTTGTATTTGGTTAATGAAAACGTATTTATTGTATGAGAAGTCTAGGATCAATTGACTTGCAATATTTTGCTGATCTGTCAACTGATTAAAACCCGACTTACCAACACATGAATCTTCGAAATGGGATGTCATGAGCATTACTGATGCAGCATTGTTGTGCTTGTTTTCTGTGTCACTTACCTGAAAGATATAAAAAAAAATATGATTAGATGCTATTAGAATTTATACTGAGACTGATGGATTTCCTAAACCTGTTTGACCCAGTCGAAGCATATGATGTCTAGTGGAAACCCTTGCGATAGGAACTAATTAATTAATTATACTTTAAAGCCATCATAAATTAATTATAGCAATAAAATCATAACAAAATAGACAAACTTTACAGTTTGGTGAATACGGTTTTGTTGAAATGTAGGAAATTGAGTTTTTAGTACGATAATCAAATTTTACGATACCTAAGCCAAGTAGCAGCTACTATATAAATATGAAAATTCTGTCTCCGTCTCCCTTTCTGATATAACATTAGAGAAAGATAGCAAATATAGGAATGTTGCCAACTAACATTTACGACATGTCAACATTACGATCATGTAACTCGTAAATCTTTGCATTTTATGCTTGATCATTTGTAATTTAGTTAAAATTGAGATGTTATGTCTATAGCTGTATGGAGTTTAACCCTGAAGTACGTAAATGACCCTAATTCGTTTTTAAGTGGAGTTTTTCTTGAATGAGACGAGTTAGTCCTACGACTGTCAGCAAGTGAAGTTGATTGAGTCCGAAGAACTCGATAGTGTCGTTGAGCACTGCGAGGTTAACAAACAGTAAATATAGGTTACATGGAAAAAAGCAAACCTTCCCGGTCAGCAATGACGCGGACGAGTTTTTACGGGAATTTCTGTAAGTAGGTATTTAATTTGTGTAAATAACTGAGAGTATAAATTGTTTATCTTATAACAACCCTCGTTTTCGATCGTGGGTTAAAAAAACAGAACTTTTTTCTCAAATACTTTTCTCCTTTGCCACCACTGAAGATGTTTTCCACCAAATAATGTGTTTACGTACGATACTCATGAAATTTTATTTCCAAACTTTAATATTGGACCGAAACTCATTTAAAGTAAACGGGTGTCAACTGAAAACTTGAAGGCATCTGTTCGATTTATCTGTCACGATTTGGGTAAAGCGTTTGATACTGTGAAAAATTTTAAATCAGAAGCTGTCTTTGTCTATTTGTAACTTAAGAATTTTACCCAGTGGTATATCTCGCCGCCGGGCGCCACTGGACATACCCTCTGCTAGTAACCAGGGACGCCCGGCAACGGACGTTAGAGCGGCCGCGGCCTGGGGCCGCGGAATTAAAAAAAAAAAAAAAAAAAAAAAAAAAAAAAAAAAAAGGGTATATCTCGTCTAGAATAAGTAGAGGTGCATTCAACACCAATTCCAACATGTTGTCAGTAGTTTTCTTGATCTCACATAGCACGGGGTGTTGTCATTCTCTGAACCGAACCTAAATTACAACGTCATGTCCCAAAGTCGTCGTCGTCGTCGTCGTCGTCGTCGTCGTCGTCGTCGTCGTCGTCGTCGTCGTCGTCGTCGTCGTCGTCGTCCCCCCTTCTTTTCATGGGTGGGCAAAGTCCGCGGGCGCTCTATTGTTGTCCTAGGGCGAACCTGGGACGCCCGGCAATCGACGTTAGAACGAACATACCTTGTAATTATATCAATATCAACAAAGACAATTTGTAGAATCGGAATTATTCTGAATGAATATAGAATAGATGAATCACCAGTTTGCAGAGAATTCAAATTATTTTTTAATGTCTTCATAGAATGGGAACCGGTCATAAAAATGTCGTTACGAAAGAAAAGTTAAATTAACTGAGCTTTACGGAATTTTTAGACACTAGTTTTGGGAAATTAATGGCATTGTTGTCATACAGTTACGACATTTAATGGCTGGACTTTCTTGTATATTTTATTCTCTGTATTTTTTGAGGCTTCTGTCCTAAATAGTGTTAGCCTCAAAATAAAATATCACAATCATAAATTTAATATCATAATAAAAACTACTTACATGGATAAATTTGCACGTAAAACGTTACCCTCGTTTGCGCAGTCTGTTAAAGTTATGTAAAAGACAAATGATTAAAGTTTAGAAATTACAATACACAAAATTATGTAGCATTCTATTTTATAATCCTCTTAAGCTGTTGTTTGCCAAACGAGAGTTGTTAAATAGGCTTTATCACTTAGGCCGGAAGAATAGAGAAATAATTTTGAAAATAGAATAAATATGAGAGTTGTGTTATCGTGCAAAAAATAATAAAAAACCTCGACACGTGTTTCGCCCCCAACCAGGGGCATCATCAGGAGATGTCGATGGCTCGGCGCACGGCATTTCATTTGAGACTTGCGACATGACGTCACGTCATAATTCGTTTGCTATTGTCATTCCACACGTTTTTCATCTTCCTAGTAAGTTGATTCGTTAAGACCTTTAATATATATAAGTTAACATAGATCATATTAGTTGGCCCGATTAGTAAGAAAGTGTCTCGGAGAGTATCAAACGGATCAACTAGTTGATCCAATTAGTTGGTCGGAGTGGACACCGGGGTTCCATGACGTGGTTAATTACGTCTGCTAGTGATGGAACTGCCGATCAATGGACGAGATTCTGGTTCAAACGCAAAAGTTACCAGTTCGCGGCAATAGATTATTAAAATGTTTGGTAAAAAATGCAAGCAAATAGCTAAGAAGATGTAATACGCAATCGCAGTAACCACTTTATTGCGACACGAATGTTTATACACTTTATACTGAGACGGCTTAAACGACGTTATAAAGGTTAAGGGTCAAGATACACTGGTAACGCTGCTCCACACATGCTCGTAGCTCGAAGCTTTCCGTGAAATAAGCAGGTAGGATATATAAACTTAGAATAACATGTATATGTAAAGTACAAGGTATTTTTGAATCTTGACTGAACATTTTGGTTAATGATAAGATATTACACTGGGTATTAGACAGAGGTCTTTCTTACACCTGCTGATAGACGAAAGATGCTCTGGCAAATATGCCCTTAAACGGCAATGAGCTCGCCACTTATTACGAGGCCAACGCAAAGTGGCAAGCTCATTATCGTTATCTACCGCCCTGTACTCCTTCGGGAATAAACACACACATATCACGCCTATATCCCCAAGGGGTAGGCAGCGGTGCATTACACACCCACAATTTGCCAGTATTTTTTGTCCCACGTAATGGGGGGCAAGCCTATTGCCGTCACCGGGCACATTTATAATGGGTTATGTCCAAAATGACCGAATGAATTTAATAAAACGTAGCAGCTATATTGTAATTTGGAAAAAACAAATTGACACCCGTTGCCTTGCTACGAAAATGTTGATAACAAAATATTACGTGCCAGCCGCTATGGCACAGCCAATTACAGTCCTGGGCGTCTCGGAATAAAGACATGATTGTGTGTAAGCGGTATAAAAAAACTCAGATTCAGGACCCATATAAACTAGGTATGCAATACATTCTGCTGTTGCAATAATTGAGCTGAGTTTGTCGATCCGGGTCCAACCCCTAAACAACTGGACCTATCTTTATGAATTCAGATATCCCAGTGAACTTTGTATCGCCTCAAATATAAAAAAAAACAAAAAAAAAGAATATTTTAATATTTCATGCAAATGTATGTATTATTAATTATAATTGAAAAACGCGACGGATGGACAGACTAATTGTCGTATTAAATATATAGATGCACTCACAGTGATGGTCACTATGACCGTGCCAAATTTCAAAAAGATCGGTCCAGTCGTTTAGGAGTTCGATCACAAACGAAATACACGAGTCGCCTAAGAAAGAGCTTCGTAAACTCAGCTCAATAAAAAAACCGGCCAAGTGTGTGTCGGGCCACGTACCGTAGTCACGCCTCAATTGTAACTCCTGAACTAATCGAGTTATCTGATCCGTTATACCTGGTTTGGCTTCAAAGTTCTATACATAGACTACCCTCATGATTATTTTTGAGGAGGAATAGAAATGATAAAACTATAAGGGTCACGAGACTTGGCCTACAACTACGGAACCCTCAAAAGTCAACTCTCGGTGTCCCGACGTTTCTGTAAATAAAAGATCAAACACATTGCCGCCGCGGGTAGTCCACAATTCGGCGTCCATTACGAGGTGTCTATCCCTATTCACAAACCTTTTCTGCCTCATTACCCGAGATAAATATTGAAACAGTCACCCTCTGGGGGTTACTTTAAATTTCTGCAAATTCTAACCTAACCTAAATAATTGAAAACTTAACAGGGTCCAAAAACTGTATCGTCCTAATTACACCAACAAATATAGGTACGGCTTATCCACGTAATGTGTATTTCCGTGGGAATTGGAAATGAGAAAACAATGTGAATGATCATATACATGGGGCACACTAAAAGTTTTGCACTTCTAGCTAATCGGAACTATTTCAATTTCGAATGTTATATTTTTTTAAACGTTGCAACCTTCTTAGTAATAAAAAAAAACAATTGGCGGGAAATCATTTGTCAATTGATTTTTATCACACATCAAAGTTCTACGTATGCAACGAAAATGGAATTAAGTCGAAAAGATTTTAAAGCGATGATTTTTTATGATTTTAAAAGTTTTCTCTCTCCGCAAGACTGCCGCTCGTCTTCAAAATGCTTTTGGGAGAAAAGCACCTTGTTTGAGCACCGTGAGGAGATGGTTTGCTGAATTTGAGAGAGGTCGAGTTTCTTTACATGACGAATTTCGTGAAGGGCGGCCTGCAACTGCCGTCAACGAAAATAATGTGGCTACTGTTAAGCGGTTAATTGAAGAAAACCCGCGGATTACCTATGAGACAATTCGAGGACTATTGGGGATTGGTATGAGTCAAATCCAGAAAATTTTACACGAAGAATTGAAAGTTCGGAAACTTTGTTGTCGTTGGATCCCTCATTAACTGACAGCGGAGCAGAAGCGGGCTCGCGTGGAATGGTGCTCACAGATGCTACTGAAGTACGACCACGGACATTCTAATGCTGTTTATGACATTGTCACAGGAGACGAAACGTGGATTTATTGTTTTGAACCCGAAAAAAAACAGCAATCTTGTGAATGGGTGTTTGAAAATGAGAACAAGCCAAGAAAAGTGAGGCAGGCGAGAAACGTTGGTAAAAAAATGATTGCATTTTTTTTCTCAGCTACGGGTCCATCTGTACAATTCCACTTGAAGATCAAAAGAGTGTTAATGCCTAGTGGTATTCTACCATTTGTTTACCCAAGGTGTTAGAAAAAGTTCGCGAAATACGACCCAAAAGCCGCGTTCTCCTACATCATGACAACGCTTCTTCACACACGGCCAACAAAACAAAATCATTTTTAGCTTCCGAAAAAGTACACCTCATCACCCATCCTGCGCATAGTCCCGACCTAGCACCCTGTGATTTCTGTATTTTTCCCAAAATCAAAGATTTGATGAGAGATTTCACTTTTACCAACTCCGAAGAGACAGTGATAGCGTTTAATAAGCACTTAGAAAACATGCCCCCAGATCTGTGGTCCTCCTGTTTTAAAAAATGGTTCGATCGCATGGAAAAATGTTTAAAATCTAAAGGAGAGTATTTTGAAAAGCAATAATCATAATATTTTGGTTTTAACATGTTGTTTTTTTAAGTTACGCAAAACTTATAACCTACGTATTATTATTATAATCATAACATAGTTTAAAACTAAGTCGCTCCGTCCCTATGTATGCTTAGATCTTTAAAAGTACGCAACCGATTTTGATGCTGTTTTCACCAATGGATAGAGTGGTTCTCGAGGAAGGTTTTTATATATAATTTGTCAAGCGGGCGGAGCTGCGGGCGTCCGCTAGTAAGGTTTAAAGAATGCTGTATATGTATATTTGGAGGACATGGATTTATGTTGTAACTTGATGATAAAACCACTACATTTTTCACTATCACGGCTATACCCCTGACTGGAATTTCTAAGTGCCTGGTAAAGGCAATAGGCTTGCCCCCTATTACGTGGAAGTAACACAATTGCTGGCAAATGTGGGTGTTAATGCACGTCTGCCCACCCCTCCAGGGATAGAGGCGTGATGGAAGTCTGACTGTCTTCAAACATATTAAATTTTAATAATTAGTAGTAAAGTAAAAAGGTAGTAAATATATTCTTATTTATCTGACTAATTAAAAATCAGAGTAATTTATTTCGCATAGCATGTATGTGAAGTTGTGAATGTATTTTAATTAAGTAAATAATGCACATTGTTTCATGTTGGTTAATAGCTCGGCCATATAATAATGTAAATAAAGAACCTATCACATCGTATAAATAGGTGGGTGTTGCCGTACGCCTACCTCCCACCACGGTTGGTAAATTAATTACAAAATCGTTCGCCAGCTCCGTGTAATTGAATTGTATGTAAATGTGTGTTGGTGTTATACTATAATTACGGTTTTATATACATAAATGTATAAACTAGAATCTCTTCTATATGTATATGTTACGGCTAATACCCGAAGTGCGGCTGCACCTAGTTTAAGCCGGTTAGAACTAGGTGTAGCCACTTACTCTTGGTTAAACCTAGTATGGGTAGGTTAGGTTAGGTTAAAACTGTGACCACCTACGCCAGCGACTTGCATAAATTAAAAAAAGAGATTTCTCCCAGGTGAAAGTGACAACTGGACCTAGTTGTAGCCGGCATGATGAAGGCTAGACCTAGTTTTACCCGAAAACAATAGGCTCGTACTAGGTTTAACCAAGAGTAAGTGGCTACACCTAGTTCTAACCGGCTAAAACTAGGTGCAGCCGCACTTCGGGTATTAGCCGTAACATATATAACAGCAAGGTTTTATTTTCCAATTGCTACGGGAACACATTCCATGAATAACAAGTACCTAACGTAAGTTTCTCCATAACATCAGCTTCACAAAAAACGCATAAAATCGGCCCATCAATTCGGAAGTAACAATGCCCACAATATATTACAAAGTGATTTAACTTCAGATCTACCTGAACGGATTCAAATTAGCGTCGTGGGTGAGTGTGTGTATGTATATTTGTCCGAATATAAGATTGCAACAATCGCCCGGAGAAGCTAAAACGGTAATGAACTGAAGCGATTGCGTCGTGTATATGCTCCAATCCGTTCATGCTAAACTAAAGCAGATTTTTCTGATCCGATCGACCAAATTTTAACACACTTAACTAGTAGTTGTCAAGTTTCACATTCCTCACAACTTTGTTCTAATCATGTTTACTTAAGCCCTTGTGTCGTTAAGCTAAAGACAATTTAATCACTTGATTGTAACCAGGCGGTTCACCTATAAGACAACAAGTTTGCAACAACGCTGTAAGTACAGCGTCGGTAATTTGCGTTGTCTGTGGTATTAAAGACTTGTGTATTTCTTACTACGTGAGTTTGAATTACGACTGTAGTTCCAGATAAAGTCGTAAACAGGGTATGTTGACGGTAGTCTCAGATAAAGTCGTAACCACTGCCGTATGGTAACTGAGACCAACGCAACGGACAGTTTAAGATCGATTCACGCTTCACTTCCAACTCAGTACCGGCACAGTTCATTATCAAAGCAAAATAGGTGATTTTATTTACAATAAGAATTACAATATACATAATTATATACTAAAAATATTTACATTACAAAATATCGTTTAAACAATCCTCTGCGTCATTGCCGACTGGGAAGGTTCCCAGAATGCTGGCTGTGTTGCCACGTTGGATGGCGATACATATTCTTTGGGCCAGAAAATAGCCAGCCTTCTGGTCCTGAGAAACATCGATTAAGCGTTTAGCAATGTCTCTATAAAGGCGACGAGCACTCAGACCCCATGACCCCAGTGTCTCAGCCCCAAACGGCTCAAATATGTAATCACCTTCTAGGTTAGCATATTTACGCCGTTTGAGGCCTTCAGCCGATGCAGCAGCCGCGCCGGCACATCCGGATGTGCTTGGAAGGTGTGAAGGTGCTGAGGTGTCAACGCATGTAGCGTCTCACACCAAAGGCCTTCTCAAAGCAAAATATTCTTTCATACATTTTCTATTGTCATGTACATGTCATGTCATGTCATGTCCGTGATAACTGAATCGTAATTGACACTGACACTGAAATGTCGAGACTCGTTCCGTGTGAATAGACCTTTAATTCGATTTTTGCTGAGCGCGTGTCTGGTGGCTTTTTAGGTTACCTCTGGCAATCCGCAAAAATCGGGTTCCCAGGCGCTCAATTGCAATACCGAACAACATTTCTTGTCCCGCACCGTGAACTAGTTGAGTAATTAGTTCTTCGGAAATATCAAGCATTACCTTGACATTGGCGAAATCATCGATGAACATCACACGATGGACCACGTTTTTAAAAAAAGAAGAAGAAGACCTTTAAAGTACACGACTGACCTGGCTACGGACACTGGTTGCTTAAGCTATGTAATGTGTTAACTTATCGGTTACCACTTAGCCTAGCTATATTGTGTATTTACACAGTATAAAATTATCCCACAGTGTAGGGAATAGTCAATCTATGTGCTATGGTTTTCACCTACATTATTACTCAATTAGTTAATTTATTTATTTATTAGGTTAGCCAACAATCATCACACTGATAAAATTACAATTAAAAACAATAAACAACATAAGTAAACAATTACTTAAAGGCTAACACCACATGCGCAAATAATATCGGTTTAAAATAAATTAAGTATGCAAATTCAGATATATGCACTCACGGTGATGGTCACTATGACCGTGCCAAATTTCAAAAAGATCGGTCCAGTCGTTTAGGAGGAGTTCGATCACGAACGAAATACCCGAGTCGTCTAAGAAAGAGCTTCGTAAACTCCGCTCAATTAAAATTATAAAATCAAACCAAACATAAAAGAAAAACTAAAACAAAAAATTAAATCGTATCAAAGCAAACAAATTAAATTGAAATAAAATCAAACAAATTAAATTGAAATAAATTAAACAGTAGTAATAGTAGTAGTAATTAAAACAATAAATGAAATTAAACAAAAAAAATACTAAAAATAATCATTCAAAAATAATTCAAATTCAAATAAAATTACATCCAATTAAATCATTTTAAATTACATATAATTAATATAATTAAATTACTTACTATATAATTAACGGTGCGGGACAAGGAAACGTTGTTCGGTATTACAATTGAGCGCCTGGGAACCCGATTTTTGCGGAGTGCCAGAGGTAACCTAAAAAGCCACCAGACACGCGCTCAGCAAAAATCGAATTAAAGGTCTATTCACACGGAACGAGTCTCGACATGTCAGTGTCAATTACGATTCAGTTATCACTGACATGACATGACATTATTTTACGCGTGATTGAGTTTCTCCTTCAATTCTGGAAATCGCAAGTAACTACTCTATTATATGAGTTTGTTCTGGTCGAGTTCAATGCCCGCAAAACACAGGCGTGTGCATTTACTGCGAAGAAATCCCCTTTCCTTCCCCTACCCTCTCTTCAGAATGCATTATTACCAATGAAGGACAACCTTGATATCCTTGGCATAGACGTTCGTCGAGAGCTCAATAATAAAAACTACATCGAAAGATGTATAGGGCTAGCTTCGCGGAAACTAGGAATACTGAATAAGGTAAAGAGATTCTTTACACCGGACCAGAGGTGTCTGCTGTACAAGACGCAGATTAGACCCTGCGTCGAATACTGCTCTCACCTCTGGGACGGCTCCGCGAAGTATCTGCTGGACGCTCTCGACGCTATGCAGCGACGGGCTATCCGTATTATTGGTTGTCCGGAGGTAACGGGAAGCCTTGAGCCGCTAGCTCAGCGCCGAACAATAGCTTCCTTGGCCGCATTCTACCGTATTTACCACGGCGAGTGTTCTGAAGAGCTCTTCAATCTGATCCCACCCTCTTCCTTCCGATCCCGAACGACTCGTGCCGGGCAGAGATGCCACCCCCACACAGTGGATAGCATGTTCGCGAGAACCGAACGTTTTAAACGTTCGTTTCTCTGCCGAACGATAGTGGCCTGGAACGCCCTGCCTGTGCACGTGTTTCCTCCCACATATAATCCTGGGTTCTTTAAGCGGAGCGTGAAGAGGCACATCAGTAGGTCGTCAAGTTGAGGGCCACTCTCAATAGTAATGTGTGCTGTGAGAGTGGCTCACAATCGCTAGACGTCGTCACGACTTACCACCAGGCGGGCGGCGTCAATTTGGCGAACCAAATATAAAAAAAAAAAAAAAAAAAAAAAAAATGAACCTAATCTATTTCTGTTTAGGGGAAAATACACATATTTAGTTAGGTGTATTTTTACATTGTATGTTGATAAATAATAACCTTTTCTTTATAGTACGAGTAGGTACATACGACTATATGACATTTTGCGATATAAAACTGTCACGTGTGTTCGTTAGTACGTTCGCAAGCAACCATTAGCAATGCTGCACAGAAGGGGGAGTAAAACAGGCGTCCGGTCCGAGGGAGATATCTAGTTCAATGCCAAACGTATATCATTAATTATTAAATGCTTAGCCGTCTAGGCTGTAACTACTCGTAGTTTCAAAGTAAATGAAGCGATTTCTTAACTTGCATTTATTCATGCTATGTTCCGCGCATGCCGTCACTTATCTCGTTCCCAGTTCCCATGGGAAAACATCAGCGGGATTTAAAAAAGTAGTGGACTGACATACTGAGTCGAACGACATAATTATGTCAATACGCACTAGCAGTAACAAGCTCTTGAAAGGACTTGGGTTTTTGCGGAGCGCGTGGCTGGTTGCCTTTTAGGTGCGCTGGGCAAAAATCCAGGCCCAAACGCTTAATTGCAATACCGAACAACGTTTCCTTATCCCACACCGCGAACTAGTTCAGATTAAACTAGTTCTTCTGTGCGGGACTATCCACTAATCAAGCATTACCTTGACATTGGCGAAATCATCGATGAACATTGATGGAAACACGTCCTTAAAATTAGAAGAAGAAGCGGTTGAAAACGTAGGATATATGGGAGTTACAAAGTGTGGTGAAATATGTTCGTTATGAACGCCTTTGTCTACTCCTACGGGAAATAAGGCGCCGACGCCTACTCAATCTGGTATAAAAATATACAATAGCCAAAAAGTTACCTAAGTACTTGATAAACGCTGACATTTGAAAACATTTATTAACGAATATTAGTATTAGAAAAACAATTATACGAACTACGAGACTTGATTAATAACAATATTTCATACAATTTATACATCGAAGAAGGCATTACAGACAGACAGACAGTTATGAAAAATTGGCATTTAGAAATGTAAATATTTTGCCAACCACGTCGTAACAGCCTACATTACCAAATTTTTTATGTTGGTTTAGTAAATATTTTGTGAAATAAACCTGATGGATTGAACTGCGGAGGACGGGGCTCGGAAGCCCACAGCGATGTTGATCAAGAAAGGCATCCCTTTTGAAGGTAACTAAAGTGTTTTCGTATATGCCTTGTCTTGATGATGGATGACTTAGCTGATAGAGTAGCTTAAGTACTTGAATTTGAACTCGACATTTTGGAAGACAAAATAAAGTTTTAAGAAGGGTTATAAATAAAAATTTAATATCTGAAACCATTTAAATTATCTATAGTAATATCTTCATCATTTCAGCTGAGTGACGCCCACAGCTGGAAATAAAGAGCTAATATTCATTAGCTTATAATCATCGATAAGCTCTGAAACTGATTAACACATTTTAATATTTTACACCATTATAAAGATATCATATTCAGAAGTTAGTTTTTATACCAGTGCAGTGTGGTGTTACCGAGGGAATTGGTGTTACCGAGATATGAAAAGCAATTCCATAAATATGGAGCTTGTTGACTCTTGATTCAAAAATAAATTATACGAAATACGTTAAAAATATTCTCTCAAACACATCGTCTGTTTGTTATTGTTGGATTTCTCCACAAAATACCAAAACAGACGACACTTTTGAAATAATGGCGCATTCTGTTATTAATGTCGGATAATATTTCAAACAGACAACCAAAATTGATTCTGATAAGAATCTGGACCTGATATATTTTGAAACATTTTATATTTTATCCCGGGAGCGAAAAAGGCCCCATTAATTCACCCCCGGACATTTACAAGGAGCAAGCCTGAGATATTGATAACAGGTTTTAAAGTTGTTGGGAAAACAAAGCTTCGAAATTGATACTTTTATATAAATTAATGTTTCTTTAACGCTATATTTGCGATGGTGTAACTTTTGGATTGGAAGAAAATATGAGAATATATATGTTCCTTGTTTTCATAGTTACGACATCTATGCAATTAATAGGCTCCGAAACCACTGAATTGATTTTTAGGGTTCCGTACCTCAAAAGGAAAATCGGAACCTTATAAGATCAGTTTATTTTCCGTCTGTCTGAATGCCAAAACCCTTTTTCTCAGGAACGCGTGGAGGTATCAAGCTGAGATTCATAACAAATACTCATAATAATACTATATATAACAATACTCAGTTCTACTGTCCCTTAGTGCTGTTTTAAAACAGAATTATTAAGAAGGAAAGTCTGTTCACGTAGAATTCACAAACAATACAAGTCAATACCTGCCGGTTTTTATAAATAACAAGCCAATACCATATGCAAACACAGCCAAGTACCTTGGTATGACCCTTGATGCTAAGTTGCGCTGGAAGGCGCACGTTAAAAAGAAAAGAGAAGAGCTAAACACACGATACAAGAAAATGTACTGGTTACTAGAAAAATACTCCTCATTATCAGTGCACAATAAAGTCCTTCTTTATAAACAGGTTCTAATGCTTGTGTGGACTTATGGTTGTCAGCTCTGGGGATGTACCAGTAAGAGTAACAGACAAATAATCCAGCGATTCCAAAATATAGTACTAAGAAATGCAGTGAATGCACCATGGTAATCAAGAAACAACGACATCCACAGGGACCTAAACATGGATGACGTCGACACAGTTATTATAAATATGCTGAAGCTCACCAAAACAGACTTCACCATCACGTGAACGACGAGGCTATACAGCTGCTTGACGTCACACAATTATTTAGAAGACTTAAACGGACCAAACCGTTCGAGTTAATTTAGTGTTATCGTGACAAACTAAAGTCCAATAACACTTTACTTTAAGTAAAGTGTTATTGGACACGTTCTTAGTTATTGTTTACATAGCATATTAGGTCAAAATAAGTTACTCATTAGTCAATAAGCTAGATTGTAATATAATTAATGTATTGTTAGTATAATACATTAAGAATGAATAAAAAATAAAAAAAGCAGCTGTTTATACTGCAAATTATAGACACGCGCAAGGGAATCAAAACCTACCCGTGAACTCAGAATTTTAAAATTTGGTACAAAGCAACGTTAAAGACATAGATAAAAGAAAAATTCCAAAAAACACCTCGCCGAGCGAGTTCGTCGCACTTGTCCGGTGTTTGCTAAATTCTTTCACTAAATACCTACCTACATTATTCCTGAATGCTATAGTACGTTATACTGATTATGGTTTTTTGTTGCAATAACAATATACACAATAGATAATTCCAAATGAGTATGTACCAAATGCTATAATATTTCAAGATGACTCGACCCATCGAAACCCATCTCTCCACGTCCTTAGTTAAAGATATATTCATTCTGGTCACTCCAAACACGTACATTTTCTGCGGGTTCCCAATCGTAATGGGATCATTTGTTCCAAACCCTTATTGATTAAAGAGGTGCTTAATTACCACAACTAATTGTTAGTTGGGACCGGAATTTCTATACCAGGTATATTCATCCGATTTGGTGACAATAATTAACGCGGTAATTGAATCTCGAGTAACTATTAATTAAGTATCACATCATACTCGTTACATAGTATAAAACATCTTTAAAACCACGCAACGGATTTTGATGCGGTTTTCACCAATGGCTAGAGTGGTTCTCAAGGAACGTTTATATATACATACACATCTCACGCCTATATCCCCGAAGGGATAGGCAGAGGTGCATTACACACCCACAATGCACATATTTTTAGCCCCACGTAATAGGGGGCAAGCCTATTGCCATCACCGGGCACTCTAGAAAGTGGGTTGTGTCCAATATGGTCGAATTAATTTAATAAAATAAGCAGATTTATAATAATTTTGAAAACTAAATTTGAGACCCGTTGCCTTGCGATGAAATGTTGATGAAAGGCAACAAAATCTTACGTGGCAGCCGTTATGGCACAGCCAAAGTCCTGGGCGTCTCGAACTCAGGAACGTTTATGTGTATATAATTTGTAAAGCGGACGAAACCGCGAGCGTCCGTTAGTTAATTATAAAATTGAATTACTTCTTTGTCTTTGAAGCAAACCATTACATATAATCTTGTTATGAGATCCCCTTTTTGTAAAAAGGGGATCGTTAAAAAATAATGAACGAATACTTAGGTGTCGTTATTAAGTTTCTAATTTTCTCAAACAATTATAAAAGTTTCAAGCACAGGACCGACCTTTAGTTAAATATCCGAACCTCGTCTGAATCGATTTGGTTAAAAATAATTAATTATTCCTTATCTAGCTTTGAGTCTACTAGAACTCTGAACTTTTAGCATATTTTTTAATTACTTTAATATTCTTCGAAATAAAGATTAGACGCCCACATTTTCGCAGGCAAATGCGGTCTTAAAATGTTCGGGTGAATGGAATCTTCCGTAATACTTTAAAGGGACACAAACTTTCCTGAAGATGAACAAAACAGTCTCTGTCAAACATAACAGTTCCAAGTTTGTGGCAATATTAACACCTTATATTTGGGACCTACTAAGTTACAAGTAAAGGAAGCTTCAGCAATGCTTCAGGGTCCGAATTCACCTCATCTGCAAAAATAACAGTTCCCACATAGCGGCAATGGACTGGCGGCCTATAACCTTCGATCGGTCCGACAAGGTTACTGATGAACAGATGTATTTAACAAAGGGATAAATTTAAATGCGCAGTAAAAAACTTATCACGCCTCAATTTATAAGCATCAGATAAAAAAATTTAAAGCAAATATTAAAAAGAAAGTTAAGGTCGGCTTAGTATTTTTAAGTAAATAGCTATGCGTCAAGCACTTAAATTGCTGCTAAAATTAATAAATTTTGAGGTAATTATTTGCTGCGCAATCAGCATTTTTGCTCTGGAAAGGGATTTTTTAGTACAAAACGAAGGTTTTTTGATTAGCAGTTAAATACCCTTTAAGAAATACAATTATGTTTCTTTGCGGAAGCATTTTCTACCTCCCTTCGGGAAAACAGATTTATACATTTATTCTCCTCGAATCGCAAAAAAACAAGTCTTGAGCTGGATTTAACACCAGCGACAATTCACTTCACCATTTCACCATTCACCATTCACCATTTCACCATTTCAAGCTGAGAGGAGACCAAATTACACACAGATGTGGCGCGTACTATCATACAACCGACAGTTTTTAACTTTTACTTTCTCCTTGTGTATATTATTAGTTATCTAATATGCTTATAATCGCCATATCTGTGTTTGCAAATTAAACGTACTTTAATTCTTTCTTTTTCTTTCTTATCAGGAAGACCGTTCAATGCCAACTGAACCAAGACTCAAAGAACCAAAACTTCGAAATTTGCCATCATATCAAATTGCACTTAAGGCGTTACGTAATTATTTAATTTACATAGCAGACTATCTAAATTAGCGTAATTACACAAAGGACATTAATATTAGTCCCCGAAGCAAGCCCTAAGCTGGGTTTCGTGACTTTAACCAATTGAACCGAAAGTGGGTGTATGTATCAATCATGTATTTGAATAATTAAAGGGCGCATGTTAGCTGCAGCCTGCAGGTGGCGCCATCAATAACAAATCTATTATGTGGAGGGTAAAATAGGCAATTTTTAAAGTTTCGGATTTAAAACAGGAATTTCACGGGAACATACGTTTCGGACTTCTAATTTAAGATATCAGTTGTAACTAATCAAAGCTAAGGGTTACAATTTTAAAAATTTAATTAATTAGTTCAAAATTTTTAGTGTATATTCAAAGAAATGGTCTAGTAGTTTTCATTCATAGTTCGTGTGATGGAGTAACAACATTTAAAATATTAAGTAACGTACGACAGTTGTATTATGTTTAGTTTGTAAGTACTTGTTTAGTTTGTAAGTACTAAGTAGGTACCGATTAAAATCCATAAACAAAAGGCCTTGGTACAAATATTTTTATACTACATAATATTTTTAGCCAAAAAAAAAACAAATAGTTCATATAAATTGGTGCCAGACACACGCCTTGGTCTAGATTTCGTGGCTGAATCCAATTTAATACAGCCATATTCTAGGTAGTAACAAGCGGCAACAAGACGTAACATATAGGTAAGCGGGCGTCAGGCAAAGCCGATGTATCTAAGTGGATATACCGGGCTTCTGAAGCCCCTCGTGCCCTCGCATACCTTAATACCCCCATCCGTAGCCTAGCTACAATGTTTATAATTAATTATGCGGTGTTTAATCTCAAGAACACACTTGTACGACAACAACGTGCGTTAGTTTATATGTAGAATGTCATTCCGTGGAATAGTTTTCTCAGAATTCCCACTGGAAACACATATCGGGAAAAAAACAGCCACAAGGTGTAATTACACTTGGGACAGATTAGCCGGAACAAATAAAAGCAACCTATACAAAAATAAAAAGAATTAAAATTGATATAATTACATTTTATACGGTACCTACTTTTATAGCATATTGTTAACTTTAAAATTAAAAACAGACAGGAACCAGGAACTGTCTGTTATTTAATTTATTTCAATATTTTATAGAAAAGGGGTACCTGATAAATATCCAATTGAAATTCTCGCAATGTATACTTGTTGTTTTCATTCCATCAAAACTTGAAAACACTTTTGTTGACTGGCAAATTTTTTTATCATCACCTTGATAAATTATACCAATTAGCTGAATTATGAGTTTTGCGAAAAATATGCTTAAGTATTCAAAAATGGTCTCTTTATTTTATACGAGATATATAACTTATTTTTTTGTTTGATAAAAAGGTTTTACGCGGACTCGGCTCCATTAGACAGAAACGAGGCCTTATTTGATGGCACACTGCCTACGAACCTGAGCTGAAATTAAATTCTTACGAGGATCATTAATCAGGTGGATGTTTGTAATAATACTTGGCTTGACAAATGATGTATGCTGACATTAGGAAATAGTAGTTATTTGTTACATTTTTTATTAACAAAATGTATAAATTGTAAGATAAACTCGTTTACTTTGTGAACAATAAGTACAAAAAATTGAATTGGCTGAATTCAATAGGTCTATTTTTTAAAAGAAAAAAATATAGGTACAATTATTTTTAAGTGTACTCGTAGAATATCCAACTAGCTAAAAGTGCTTGTGTTAGGAGGGGTAGTGCAGTGGCCGGGAATCAAATTCAAATCCTAGAAACGAAAGGCCAAGCAAACCAGGCCACGGTTACTTCACTTATGATATTATTATGCGAGTGTATCCCAGCCTAAAGTAGGTACATTCAGACTCAAAAGTCTATGTGCGTTCACACAAAGCAATAGCTTGAAGTTTAGTTGTGTTCATAGTAATGATAAAAAAAAACCGGCGGCACCGAAACGCCAAAAAAATCACATTTGTTGTATGAGAGCCGTCTCTAATATTTATTATATTCTGTTTTTTTTTTAGTATTTGTTGTTATAGTGGCAACAGAAAACCATCTGTGAAAATTTCCCGTTCTACCCTTTGAGTACGGAACCCTAAAAATGGGTTATATTTTTAACCGAGTTCAAAATATGAGGAGGAGGTTCTACATTCTACCGTAAATATTTGTTAGGTACCTCTGAACTTTCGACTGGGTGAACAGATTTTGATTGTTTCAATTGGGTCCAGTTCTGATAATTTGAAGTAGTTTTTTTGCTTAAATTATCTTGTAAACTAATAGTTGTAAATCAAACTGAACCTCAAGATATTTGATTGTAATAACGGCATAACGTACTCCCGAGCCTTGACTGTATCCTTCCAAATAAAAATGCTAAGCTAAAATTTGAATAGATACTCCATTTATCCAACAAAAAGAATTGCACCTGCGAGGCGTAATTCATCTTCACCTTGCGTAGAACATTTGTCTGACTGTAAGGCCGATACCTCACCGAGACGCCATGGCGACGTGGCCAGCGACGTCGCCAACTAGTTCTCATTGAGATATATGACGGCTAACTCACTTGGCGACCGACTGGCAACGTCGCCAGTCGGTCGCCAAGTGTCATATATCTCAATGAGAACTAGTTGGCGACGTCGCTGGCCACGTCGCCATGGCGTCTCGGTGAGGTATCGGCCTAATGCACGGATATCAGCATTTTATACTAAACATTTACATTTTAAACTACCTAAGCTATTAATTTGTGTTAAGTACTTACGTAATTAACATTAATAATTCTTTAAATTCCCACAGCCGCACTACCTATGTTACGACGTCGCTGGCCACGTCGCCATGGCGTCTCGGTGAGGTATCGGCCTAAGGCATCAAATACCCGGTGCTGGTACGTGACGTGAACGGAGGCGCCTATTGAAAATGAAATAGTCATTGAACTAAGGTATTCACTCACTCAATACTCACGGCTTTTATTCATGCCCTCTATTCCAATGACGTTTATTATATATGAGTATGTGCAAATTGGGTATTGCGTAGTACTTGTACGAGTGAGATATTGATGTGGTATCTGAATTGAGTATTAATTTGGGGATTTTTTTCCATCACAAGCGTACGCCTGTGACTTAATTCAAGTGTCTTACTTGCCAAAATATCTACTCTTATGAAATACTTTAAGGTTTTCACGATGAAACCATTTGGTTTTCGCAACCATCATTTGTCAAAATTGACAGGCCAATATCCCATTTTTGATGGTTGTCGAAACATTTTGAATTTCCAAATAGATTGAGATCCACAGATAACTATACTATGTAGTTGAGATATATTTTGAAATGCACAGATAATTTTGTAAATTAATTTAATGCATTTCGGATATAAGTCCGAGACGCCGAGACTTTTTAAAATTCATTCGGCCGTTTTTGACATAACCTATTATATGTGTGCCCGGTGACGGCAATAGACTTGTGCCCTATTACGTGGGACTAAAAATACTGGCAAGTTGTGGGTGTGTAATGCACCTCTGCCTACCCCTGCGGGATATAGGCATGAAATGTATTTCATTCGGAGTTTAAAGTGAAAGAAATTTCGGGGAACTATTATTTTTACTCTATGGTGAAGCTATTATGCACAATGTGTATTATCTATGGCCATGTGTTCCAAACGGTTGCACCGTCAATGGTACCATGTTTGGATGCATTACCATTCGGTTGAGGTGTAACCATCATTTCTGACAAATGATGGTTGCGAAAACCAAATGGTTTCATCGTCAGTGCCCACCTTCTGTTAGAGAATTATTGCATAACGTATATGTTTGCGACCTCACAAAAGAAATACACTTACGCTGAATTTGATTGTGTATTTTTAAGCAAATGGGAAGCTTGCTCACTTATCTTTAAATTATAGTAAAATAATAAATAAAATAATAAACACCTGGCAACTCTCGACATCTGTTAACACGTCATTTTTATCCGTAAAATATTTTAAATTTTTTATCAACATATCTTACCGAAATTTATACAATTACTTACAGATTTTTAAATAATAGAACCAATAAGTTTATAAATAAAATACTACAACAGTTATTACAACAATAAACCAATTTTATAAAAATGAAACAGCGATCTGACATGTGTCAATCGGCAAAAACAACAAAAATAATATTACAACAAATGAAATTGGATATAAATGATGAATAACGATGCAAACAAGAGCCAGGAGCAAACAACATGCGCAACTACCACCCCCGGACTCATCACATAGCTCCGTCTCGCAAGCGCCGGACCGCACACCTGCGACACAAGTGCTTGCTGAGGCGTCGAGCTCATCATCAAGTGATGAGTATTTTCTCCGCCGACGTCGCCAACACCCGTACGTCGACGAGGAAGAGGCCGGCCGCCGACCAGTTTGGGTCCCCGAAGTGTACCAGCTTCGAGTAGGGTCCCCACTACCGGCGGTATTGTGCACCGCATGCGATGAACCTCATCCATCAATGTAAATGTCATGCGGGCATATTATGAGGCTACAGATGGGGAAACCAACCTGACTGCGTACCGTTCAAGGATGCTTCCTTTGTTTCAGGCTCTTGAACCAGCAATGACCGTTGCCGTCCAACGACTATCGGATCAAGTGCGGGCCATCCAACGATGTAAGTTGCTGGATCAATCTGTTCTTGATCGACTACGCCTGGAAATATTATCTACTCGTACAGCTCCAGTGTCAACGAGAGCACCGTCACCTGAGATACAGACGGTTGCAACAAGTGCAATCTTAGCCGAGCCCGCACCCGACACGGGAGATGACACGAGTGATATATCTATCCAGGTAAGCGAGCAAATAAGGAGTACTTTGGAGGATGCGATCTCGCAGTATAGGTTTGCACCTAACTCTAGTCACGGCTACCACGCTTGCCCATGCATAAGCGAAATCTGGCGTTGATGGGAGCCCTGAATGCATTGCTAGCTCCGTATTTACGGACTAGTAATGATTTGCTCGATAATCACTCGATTCTTTACTGTGGAGCTATTGCCGCTTGTCGTGTTGCACGCGTTAAGTTCCCCGAAGTTAACCGTGCACCACGACCGGATGGTGTTCCCGTATGGCAGGCAAGAATCGAGCGACGTATCGGCACATTTAGGACTCTCATTGCAAAGCTTATCTGTTTCAGTCGGGGAAATAACCGTCCCCGGGTCATGCGTTTCGTGACTCAGGCATTTGCTGGAACTGGTATTGGCCCCCAGCAATACGTAGCCAATGTCACGGAACGTATTGAATTTCTGAAACAGAAAGTGTATGCATGGGCGGGCCGTATCCGGCGTTACAGAGAGCGTGTGGACAGATACTGGCAGAATCGTATCTTCCAAAGTGATCAAAGGAAGGTGTATCGAGAGTGGGAGGGCAGACAACGTTTGAGTGACGGGCAGCTGCCAGATTCTCACACCATGAATAAATTTTGGCGTGACATATGGTCGGTGCCCGTCGATCATTCGGAGGGCGATTGGATCCGTGTCATCGAGCGTGAATGCAATACTATTGAACCCATGGAGTCTATCACCATAGACTCCGAAGATGTTAGTTGTGCAATTCGTACGGCCCCGAACTGGAAAAGTCCTGGGCCGGATGGGTTGCACAACTTTTGGATAAAGTGGGTCCAGAGCTCGCATGAACGCTTGGCTACACAGTATCAAGAAACCCTCGAGTTTGGTCCCTTACCCGCTTTTATGACCACTGAACCTAAAGACTATAGACCTATCACTTGCTTACCTACCATCTACAAGCTCCTTACATCTATTCTGAGAAGTAAATTAAATTCACATATAATATCGAACAACATTTTAGATAGCGCTCAGAATGGATGTAGGGCTGGGTCACGTGGTACTAAGGAGCTACTCCTTATAGACATGGCCATTAGCCAACAGGTCAAGCGTAGTAGGGGCACCCTCTCTACTGCCTGGATTGACTACAAGAAGGCCTATGATTCGGTGCCTCATTCATGGCTGAGGAGGATTTTAGAGTTGTATAAAATTAATCCGACTCTTAAATCCTTCTTAGTCTCGTGCATGGGGCAGTGGGCCACAGTCCTTCGTCAACCAGGTAGTGGTGAGTGCGCTTCTGGTCCGCATGACTTGATAAGGATTGAGCGTGGTATATTCCAGGGCGACAGTTTGAGTCCATTGTGGTTTTGTCTAGCACTGAATCCACTTAGCACATTGCTGAAGGATTCAGGGCTAGGCTATCGGTTTCGTAGAGGGGGTGAGGTTATTTCTCACCAGATGTATATGGATGACCTCAAACTCTTCACACTAAAGCACCAAGATTTAGTGACATTATTAAAAACTACGGAAGTTTTTAGTAATGCCATTAAGATGGAGTTCGGTGTTGAAAAGTGTGCGGTTATGCATGTACAGCGGGGGAAGGTTGTAAATTCACCGAATTTACAACTTTCTGAGATAATAACTCTCAGATCTCTCACTGAGACCGAAACATACAGATACCTAGGTATGTCAGAGTTATTGGGTATAGCGGTAGAGGATATTAAGAAATCGGTGAAAGAACGTTTTTTTGGCCGCCTGACAAAAGTTCTTAACAGCTCTTTGTCCGGTGGTAACAAAATGCGGGCTTTCAATGGTTGGGTGATACCTTTATTGTTATACTCCTTTGGCATACTTAGGTGGACTCAAACGGAACTAGATGCCCTGGATAGGCGAGTCCGTCAACAACTGACATTGCATCGAATGTTACACCCACGATCATCTGTCATGAGACTGTACATTCCGCGGAAGTGTGGGGGTCGAGGCTTTTTAAATGCCAAGAACCTCCACAACCGTGAAGTGTGCAGTCTGAGAGATTACTTTCTACAGAACGGGTGTGACATTCATTGCGATGTCGTGAAGGTTGACAAGGGCCTGACACCTCTTTCCTTGGCTAACGAGAACTGGCGTAAACCAAAGGTGTTAAGTACCGAAGACCGTAAGGACGTATGGAAGAGCAAGGAGCTACACGGACGGTTCTACCGAGTCTTAACAGGACCCGATGTAGACCTGCTCGCATCGGTGAACTGGCTGCGTTTTGGGGACCTCTTTGGGGAAACTGAAGGTTTTGCCTGTGCAATTGCAGATGAGGTTATCAAGACGAACAACTATCGGAAATACATTATGAAGGACGGTACGGTCGACATTTGTCGTGCATTCCACCGTCCTGGTGAATCACTTCGCCATATTATTTCCGGTTGTTCGTATCTTGCTAACACCGAGTACTTGCATAGGCACAATCAAGTAGCCAGGATCATCCACCAGCAACTTGCTCTTCAATATGGCCTTATTGAGTTTGAAGTACCGTACTATAAATACACACCAGTGCCAGTTATTGAGAATGGTCGTGCATTGCTCTACTGGGACCGATCAATCATCACGGACAGGACTATTGTTGCCAATAGGCCCGATATCGTGTTGGTTGATCGGACCCAGCGTCGGGCAGTGCTCGTCGATATCGCCGTCCCCCATGACGAAAATCTCGTGAAGGCAGAGAAGGACAAACTTAGTAAGTATCTTGATCTGTTCTTCGAGATAACCGCCATGTGGGACGTAGACTCGACGATCATTGTCCCGGTGGTCGTTTCGGCAAACGGATTAATAGCGAAGAGTCTCGATCAACATCTCAAGAGACTCTCGTTAGATTGTTGGATCAAGAGTCAGATTCAGAAGGCTGTTATCCTCGACACGTGCCGTATTGTTAGGAGGTTTCTCACTCTGTAGCCTCCACCGCCGGTAGTTTGGGTCCTACTCCGCTACTGGTGGGTCACTATTTTTTATATTTTTAAATGTATTTGTGTTTTTTATAAAATTATTTAAAAATGTATAAAATAAGAATGTAAGTGAATAAACGAAATAATAAAATACTATATTATTGGGGGGTGGACTTGGACCACCGGCTATTACCTTTCCAGCAGGAAAGCTCATGCCAACGGTGCCTAGACACTATCTGTTTCGCTTTCGCTGTATTCAAAACATTTTTATTGTTGAATTTTATTTTATAAGCAATGAAGTATGCTAACTTTTTCTAAAATAATTTACAATATGAATCACAAAAACTGTAGTCCTGGGCTGGACTCGAACCAGGGACTGGTCCCTTTCCAAGAGGAACGTTCTACCAACTGACCAAGACACCATTAGCCCAAGACATCTAATTTTGTGATCACATTGTGTTTATATCGCGACTTACGGCGTCATCAGAGCGCCATTTACCAGTAATTGAGGAAATTAATATGGTATTTACTATGATTTTCATTGTTGCTCCGCCCTGCTTGTGTGTAGCGCATGGTAACATAAACTTACCTTTCTCAGATAGTAAAGTTCCTGAGATTTAAAGGAGCACTTTAATTTGTTCCAAGTCCTCCTTTAAAACCAATCCAACGGCCAAAATGACTGAGAAGTCTTCTCGTAACTATACGTCTCTTTACTATATCCCATCTCATACACGCCAGTATTCCACATAATACTCGTTTCTATTAATATTAAAACGTGATTGAAATTCAAATTGGAGTGCTAAAAGGGTACATGTATGAATGACGTCACGTATTATTTATAGCATAAGTATGAGCCGCTTTGAACTGAGCTACTGAAGCGGCATGCACCCCGTTATCCGAGCGAGAATATACATACGTGAACTTGGAACCAGTCTCGTACAGATATGCTATTGGGAATGTCGCATTGAAATATGAGATTAGAAATTGGAGTTTCAACTTTTATGGTCACTTACATGACAAGTTTTCGGGATCTGTCTCTGTCCGTAGGTATGTCTGTCTGTCTGTACATACTAAACCCTGAAGGTACTGAACTGTATGTAACAGACAGGCTTTGTTTTATTAAAATCGTACTACTACAAGGGCCGCGCTGCGGTCTTCAGTTATTAATTAAATAATACGCATTGTACTGGTTTAATTAGGGAATAATATTGTTACGTCATGTCCATGTCCTCTCCAAACTAATCCAATAACATTAATAAATCACATTGATTCCAAATCGGACGGGTTCGATTGTTTCACGAGCTCGTAAGCGGATTAGTAGTTACGATAAAGTTGTGATAGAAATCTGTAGAATAATGGGTATCGGTGAGTTTAAATCCGTATTAATATGTATTACAAATGTTAAAGTTTATGCAGATAATATATTTGCAACAAATATTTGAACACATTCAGATAACAAATGGTATATCTCGCGTCACATAAAAAGAACGCCTAAATTTATAGATCTATATGGCGGTAACAGCGAGTAAGAGCGAGAGTACCGATGCGCAAACACGCCCCTCCACTCTCGCCCAGCGTTCTTTTTACGTGAACACAATCCAGGAAATGGTAAAAATTTAAGTATACTGATACTTAAATTTTCCATTTCCTGAATTATGAATACTTTTATCCCTACAAGGGACCATTCCCACAAGCGATAGAACCGCGACGGATTCGCGTTTCTATCGTCGGCGACATCTAACCGAATGAGCGATTATTCCTCCAACTAATCGTCGCGACTCGTTGCGAAATTGCCATGTTTCCTCCATAAAATAGTATTCTTTAGGGAATTGGGAACGAGGCGACTTTTGAAGACGTTTAGAAAGTTTTGTGATGCTAACGTTCTATTGATTGAATATAATACATATAATAACGCCTATTACCCCGAAGGGGTAGGTAGAGGCACATGATACGCCCACTTTTAGCCAATAACTATTAAGTCCTTCTTAATTGGGAGTGAACCTATTGCCGCTATTCCGGCACTTGTATGGTTGCTAGAGCCTCGTGCGTAGAGACTGGTACACTATTTGCAGGGAAAGTTAGCTTGGGCCTGTAAGATCTTGTTAAGACCCCTTTGCACCCACGACTACAACATGATATCATCAAAAATCAAATGGTATTTTTATATCCTTGGTATAAATAATGTAGAGCTTTCTGAATGTGTTCAGATATTTGTTGCAAATATATTAGCTGCACAAACTTTAACATTTATAATACATATTAATAGGGATTTAAGCTCACCGATACCCATTAAGTATTCTACAGATTTCTACCACAACTTTATCGTAACTACTAATCCGTTTATGAGCTCGTGAAACAATCCAACCCGTCCGATTTAGAATCGATGTGATTTATTAATATTTATTTATTTTATTACTCACTGAACTCTTTCACGATCTACTCTCTTCGTATATTTTATCAATTTATTATATTATTAATACATTGTACACAACCCCTATCATCCATCCTAAGGTTGCCTGGAAGAGATTGCTCTTTAGCAATAAGGCCGCCTATTGTACATTATTCTTAAGGCACGTGTAACATATCTGTCTCTTTTTGTGTGCAATAAAGTGTATTTATCTTATCTTAAACCAGATTTCTACTAAGTGTCCGGAAAGGCAGAAGGTACATCCTCCATTAAGTGAAACAAACAGGGTTTGGTAAAAAGTGTGATGTCCTATGTCTACTTTTTCTGGGATGTATGGTTCTATCTATTCGATTGTCTCAACTACTAAAACTTTGAAATGTCAGAATCTATATGGCTAAATTTAATCGTGAAATTAAAGTTAAATTCAGGGGAAGGTTTTCTTTCTAACTTAAGGTGGTACGAAGTTCTGATGAAGAGTGTCTGATGTGTGTTCTACAATAGGCATAGAACATTTATACATGATACAGAAATAAGAATATTCCACAACAGAACAACCGTGGAAGCTAGTTTCCAGTAATCTCTTTAGAGATTAATTAAAACTCAAAATAAATTTCCTCATAATCTCTTCAGATATTATATTTATATTTATATATATTAAACAGACGGAAATTGAAACAAGATGAGAAAAATCTTTACTTTTAGAGCCTCAGGCCAATGCCGCCGACGAAAAATAAATCCAAGTGCTGAACATAACATTAATCAAACCACCAGGGGGAAAGCGGCGGTAGATCGCCACAATTCTGTTCTGTCATAAAACGTCGAACAATAGTGCTGCCAATAAAACTGTTGTCCCGAGATACAATCACAAAAAAACTCGTTAGGATTTGAACATAGCATTAACGGTACTGTTAATATTGATATTGTCAAACACTTCCTGAAGAAACTTTGACCACGAAGCGTCCGTAAACCAGTGCTTGGGGTGGGACTTGCGTTTTGCCGAGGTGAGATCGATCTCTAGTTCACATTACGCACTCACGTGTATAACACCAGTACTTTTATTTTAGCTTGAAGGGTTTAAGGAAATGTTAGCAATGTTCTGGTCATCGATAATAAACGAAACAACGAGTGATTCATTCGATACAATTGTGACGTGGCCATCTAGTAGTGTACCTTATAAGTCAATAACTTTTTTCTGTAATAATTCCATTCTATAACTTGATATTGACAGATGCGTAAATAGAATAGTAGAAAGCCAACTGTAGCGAAATATAAAGTCTTTATCTTAAAATAATAATATAAGTTTCAGACATGACTTACTTTGAAGAGGGTCGATGCCTTGGGATACCGTCAAAATTAAATCGTCCGGAGAAATGGGGTCCGTTGAAAAGTGTACCTATCGACCCGAAATCAGAGAGCAACATCACTAAACTGATACCATACAAGTACAGATGCTCCACCCCATACACAGAATGGCGGTTGTTCTTCCGCTTATTCATCATCATCGTCCACGGAGTCCAGTTGGGGTTAGCTTTCCAGTCTAACTGCGATGCGGCTGACCTTCGATATTTTCCGTGAAGCGACTGCCATCCGATGGGTGATATCAAAGTTCTGTAGTTAGACCAGTCGGATCGAACCCGGGACATCAGGACGACATTCGCATACTCAGAGTATTGCGCCACCGAGGCTTACGCTTATTCATATTACCGTTATTTCCTTCGCGACTACTATATACCTATTTTCGTAAAATTCCCAATAGATGTATTGTAGATTAACGGTATTTCAACACAGCGTCTGTGTACATTGGGGTACCTAATAGTTCTTTAATTTAAGAGCCTCTTGTGGAGTAACCGCCGCTGCTTTCTTCCCTCAGAAAAAAAAAATCACCTCTTGATACGACCCAACTTGTATTTTTCCTTTTACTTGGTCTACGAGTATAAACACGTTTTCCTTGGCCTGCCCCTTCCTCGATTTCCTTCAACTTTCCCTTCTATGATGTTTTTCTTGAACAAGCAGTGTCGTATATCAGGTGGCCGATCAGATCATCATTCTTCCGGTTCTCTATAACTCTATCTTCTTTCTTCGAGTCATTCCAGTCGTACCCTACTATAGTACATCTAATATGGTGTAATTATTTGGTAGACATGATAATTTACTGTTCCCGATGGCCTCCCAGGGGCCGGTGCAAATTGCATCTATTGTTCGCGACTACACAAATGTGAGCTAAATAGTTATCACATTGAAACGTTGTGGATCGCGTGTGGACCTGTGTGGTGCAAATGACAAATATTCAGAGAATATATTTATATGGGTAGATAGTCTATTATCTAGTGTTCAGCTCTTTTACTGTGGAAGCCGCACGTTTGTGGAATGCACTGCCACTGCAGGTGAGACGCGCACAGTCACTGTCGTTCTTCAAAACCTGGTTGAAAGACCATTACTTATCGCTTGTCGTATGATATTATGTTGTTATGTTAATATTATGTTCCTCTTTATTGCACCTAGTGCTCTTAGTGCAATGGTGATTCTCCTTTTCCATCCTAAGGTTGCCTGGAAGAAATCACTTTCAGCGATAAGGCCGCCCTTTGTACATGAAGCTGTAATTTGTTTCAATGTTGTTTTGTAATATGGTGTAGAATAAAGAATTTTTATGTTATGTTATTTCGATTATTAGCAATATTCAGACTACAGGGATTGTAGGTACCTATGTAACATCACTCTGGCTGCTGAAATTTTAGTTCAGTTTACACTATAGTTACACCAATAGAGCGGCCGCGGCCTTGGTCGCGGAACTAAAAAAAAAAAAAAAAAAAAAAAAAATAGTTACACCAAGTGCCGGCTTCGAAAGAGTAAACTTATAAACTAAAACTTTATTTGTCCTACTATAACTTTTCAGCAAATTACGACTTACGAACGACACGTAATTTGTAACAACGCAACAATCCGAAATGAACGACGATTTTTTTTCAAAGTTTTATGACATAAAATAATACTCATCGAGTAATATTCAACCTGTATTCATTTCAGGATTCAGTTAAATTGTCAAAAAGAACAGGATTTGTTTCTTTTTACGTGGTCGGAGATACATTTACGTACTTCGCCTCCTCGTTGCGGGGGCAGCAGGACGGCTTCGAGTGGGACTCCTGGTCCTTGGATGGAAAACGGACCGGACTACCCACTAAAACCTTTCCACGGTGTTTTTCCTTCACCTTAGCCGGGCCCCAGGACAGACAGAAACTATTAAGCGACGGCGTCCCGGCATTGGGACGCCCGCTATGCCCCCTAAATGATGCATTAGCGACGAGCCCGAAACACAAGGGGTATCGCCCTCCTCAGGGCCTATAGTGTGCGGCGGGTTTCCCCGACCTAACCCTCCCACGGCCAGTCTCAGCGTACGCCACTCTCAAGCGCGTGTGGCGCTGGCCCCGGCGAGGCAGGAGCATGCGCGTGCTCGCATCCCCGTTTCCGCCAAGTCACCTCTCCCAGTCGCCATCACCTCACGGTCGGCGTCTTGTCTTCACCAACGAAGCTACGGCGGGCGGCCCAACACTCCCCGCCGTCGGCCATGGCATAGACCACGAATGCTCCAACCCATGACCGAGCGGGTCACCTCCACTCTCCATCTGCTGGACAGAGGAACCCGTGGATGCTGTTGGGATGCTTCCACTTGCTCACTCTTTGGAGTAAGCAAGACGCGAGCCTAGAAGGCCCACCATCCCACGACCCCTTTGTGCAATGGAGTCAACTGTGTCAGGTATTGGCCGCAACAGTACATCTTTTCTGGTTACATATCTCTCTCGTGGGAGCATGGGAGATGTACTGCACCGTTGCCTAGGGTACACCGACCTAGGGCTACCGTCTAAGCCAAGGAGCACAATAGGAAGTTCCCGACTGTAGCACCCCCAAATAGAACTGTTATTCCAGATAATAGCTAGCACAATTGAGTTAACATCAAAAACTAATAAATACATAGCCAATTCCGAGCAAAGGTTTCGCTCCAATGACTTGGAATCGTCTCACTAATGCGACCGTCCGACCACCATCCGACCATATACTCAATATACTGGCCTGGTTTTCAATGATTTTTTTTTTAATAATCAAATTTTTACGGTACATTGATCTCATTTTTATAAATAATTCCATTTTATTTTCAGAAATTTTGAGTTAATAATTCTCTCTTTGCGCTGTTCGTTGAAATTGCTTTTATTTTTGTTATTATTTACATAATGTAAATATTAAAGTGTTATAGTAGAAATTAAATTACTTTTACTGTATTTTAATACAATTTTTATCCGTCCCTCCCTTGTAACAAGATTATATTATTTTTTTTACCCCAATTCCCACGGAAAAATAACAGGATAAATAGTGTATAAACACATAATCACACTTATATTCTTGAAGGTGTGGACAGGGTACACATTGACGTTATGCCAGTAATGTAAATCCATCAATAACAAACGCATAAATCGGACTCAGAGCATATTTTATCTAATGTTATGAACAGTTAACAGGTAAGTCAGAATCATACCAATTTCTCTCGAATCAGCGGTTTTATGGATATCATGATCCTGGAACCCCGAGCGGTTACAAGTATCTACTTAAGTAAAGCGATCCATCATAACCTCTGGTGATTGATGAAAAATAATTGGGACTTCGCCAAGTATTCAGGTCAGGATATGCACAATGGAGTGAGTACACATAATAGTATGAGTTACTACTGTTATACAGATTTTCAGTGAGGTTGGCTTAGGATATTAATGTGTATAGGACCCAAAACCACCCCTGCCCCATCTCTTGATGTTTTTTTTTTTGGTCAAGTCTGAAAATATTTTATTAAATGAAAAAATGTTTACGTCACTCAAGTTGCATATTAATTAAAAATTAAAAAAACTATACAGATTTCATTGTAATTTCATTTAGAGCCTTAAATACAATACACTGTAAAGTGTTCTAGATGAACGGGCTCAGCGTAATTGAAAAAATAAAACAACATAAAAAAAAAACAATTTTCCTGTTTGTGAAGTTCGTGAAAGTCATTTTGAAGCGCGTTGTAAATTTGTTTTAAATGTAAATTAAAAAATAATAGGACGAGTAAGTACTATTGGTTAACATTAAAAAATAATATAAGTTTCAAAATATTTTTTTGCACAAAAACAACATTACAATCTAAAATGAATTTTGTCTTTATTCAAAGTAATATTCAACACAGGGTACCTATCTACTGTATTAATTTCAGAACTAAAGATTTTTGTTTTAATTTCGTTATAGTATTTTAGGTTTTCTTTCACAACAACAGACACTTCAATTTTAATTCTGTTTATCAATCAATAAATCAAAATATTTTTATTCAAAATAGCAGCAGTTAATACACACTTTTTGAAGGTTAAGAGAAATATATGCCAAAAATAGATACTTGAAGAAGAAAAAAACTAAATCAACACGCATTAAATTCACGGTTTATATATATATTCCATCTTAAAAGTTCCAATCCTTTTTCACAATAAAGAAATGTAAATGTTCACGTTGCCGACTCACTTGGTCTCTAATATGTACAATATTACCATACTTTCAAACACACTTCCCGATATTAAACTTGCCACTCAGCAATTTGAAAGAATTTTGCGAGCTCGAAATTAAATATAATATGGTCGGGAAAAGGTATTTTGTTCTCTTTGACCGAACCGAGATAAATAATGGACTGAACTTTATATTCTACCGCATTCTGATTTGTGTTTGTGTTCATCTTATTATTTAGTTGGTAAAGAATACACTAATCGCATTTTAGAGATACTTTACGGACAAATTAAATTCATCAAATCGCACATCGGCAAGTATAGCGTCATCATTCACCGAGCCTTTTCCCAACTAAAGTTGGGGTCGGCTTTCCAGTCTAACTGCGATTCGGCTGAACATCGATATTTTCCGTGAAGCGACTGCCATCTGACCTCCACAACCCATGGGCGACATCGAAGTTCTGTAGTTAGACCGGTCGGATTTTTGATTTAGGGCTACTACCCCTAACGACTGCCATAGATGTTTGTATGACAACCGGGACCGACGGCTTAACGTGCTCTCCGAGGCACGGAGGGGTCTCAGTGTCTTAAGAAATGGTCACCCATCCTAAAACCGGCCTGACTCGATGTTGCTTAACCTTTGCAATGTGTTAACATTGTCAGTTACCACTAGACCACGAGCCCCTCCTTATAGCGTCATACTTATAACACAAAGATATTTATTTTTTATTTTTTTATTTATTCATTTATTCATTTAATCAACTATAACATTTTTACAGCATTTGCCAATTTAATGCTATAAGGAAAACGTACTTAGAGAAATAAATTCTTAATAATTTATATATATTATACACCAAATACAAATCGAATCGTTCAATTCAAATGTTTTGAAACCAAAAAGGCTGTTTAATTTCTACAAAATGATTTGTACGACGTCCGGTTAGTATGACATGTTCTTAATTTCCCTTGGATGTCATTATAAACGGATTCCACTGTATATATGAATCCATTAAATAACGTAGGTACAATTGACGGGCTTATTACTTACTAAACAGCGATCTCGTACAGGCACCTCTTGGATGGTCATAAATTGTCAGAAATATGATAATAATACACTTGTAAATAAAATAAATATACTTCAATAAGTATATATACTTGTGTTGCAAACGGGATTTACAACCTACATATTTAGATTACTATGGAAATGGATAAACAGTTCAGTATTTAAACCCTAATTAAAAATCTACCTTCAATTTTATTTTCTGCTTTTTGTATCTCGTTTAATTTTTACCCACGACGGAACGGAGCCCGGTATATGCGTTTGGGGTGAGAGGATGTGTTTGTCCAAATACATGTTGCCATTTTTTTCCAAAACTACTGGTTCGATTTTGATACAGTTTCAGTAATGGGTTCAACTAGTGCATGCTCTTAGATAGGTGTTACGGTGACAACTCACCAGGGGGCACTGCAGTAAACATTTGTTTGTACAAATCCAATACTACTAGTACGGTTTGATGCAGTTTAACCCACTAGAGGGCGCTGCAGTATATTACATCTAAGCTCTCTAAAAATTAAAAAAAAATACAAAATTCAAAATTTTGAAAAATACCACGACGTGTTAAAAAGGGTTACCTATCTTAATCTCGAATTTTAATATTCCGAATATCATAATCCCGAAAACGTTTGGACATTTTTTCATAATCCCGTTTTTAAAAATTCCGAAGTTTTGTTTGCCATATAATCGCAACTCCGAATTTCATTTGCCCATTTATTCATTTGTACGACGTTTTAGAATCCAGACGAATGAGTTCCAGACACACGAAATCTAAATGCACAAAATCCAGATGACCGTAATCCATATGCACGAAAGCCCAATTTTTAAAACACAAATTTTTGAAATACACTTAATTGATATCCAGAAAAACAATATCCAGATTTTTAAAATCAAGATTTTTTATATGAAAATGTCATATTACACAGTTGTCACTTTCACCTGGGACAAATCTCTTTTTTCTATTAATGCAAGTCATTTCTGGCACCCTCCATTTTTTTTCAGGAGATAGTAAAGATATATCAAATGGTTCGACGATAACTATATAGAGGTTTAGATAGATAAATAATATCATTTAGACCTACAAAATAATTGAGTCTTATTAAATTTTGTTAATAGTGTAGGTTAGTTTAGTAATAATTTTGGAAATTGTTAGCATGGGAAACAAAAAATAATATTATTTATTGCAATAGTTTAGCTGGAACACGATTGTATGGGAACCAAATAAAGAGATTATGAAAATCTAGCAATAGTTTATTTGGAAAATGGTACAATGGGAAACAAAAAAAAGTATTCTGAGAATCTGGTATAACTATATCTGGATTATGAGAAAACGGGAAACAAAAAAAAACTTTTTGAAAATTTGGTTTTAGTGCACCTGGAAACTGATTCATCTGAGAAATTAAAAAGGGAATTTTAAAAAGTTGTCATTCATTACATCTGTCTTTTAAAAGTTCTACCAACCGTTTTCAGGGTTTTAAGATTCGGGTAACAGAAATTCGAGATATCAATAGGTTACCGTTAAAAAGTTATTGAAAAAGGATAAAATAATTTAAAAAAATTGTTTTATACGTAGGTCACACTATAAGTTTTGCGTAACTTAAAAAAAACAACATGTTAAAACCAAAATATTATGTTTATTGCTTTTCAAAATACTCTCCTTTACATTTTAAACATTTTTTCATGCGATCGAACAATTTTTTAAAACAGGAGGACCACAGATCTGAAGGCATGTTTTCTACGTGCTGATTGAACGCTATCACTGCCTCTTCGGAGTTGGTAAAAGTGAAACCTCTCATCAAATCTTTGATTTTGTGGAAAATACAGAAATCACAGGGTGCTAGGTCGGGGCTATGCGCAGGATGGGTGACGAGTTGTACTTTTTCGGAAGCTAAAAATGACTTTGTTTTGTTGGCCGTGTGTGAAGAAGCGTTGTCATGATGATGTAGGAGAACGCGGCTTTTGGCCTCACTTTTGTTGACTTGTTCTCATTTTCAAACACCCATTCACTAGATTGCTGTTTTTTTTCGGGTTCAAAACAATAAATCCACGTTTCGTCTCCTGTGACAATGTCATAAACAGCATTAGAATGTCCGTACTTCAGTAGCATATGTGAGCACCATTCCACGCGAGCCCGCTTCTGCTCCGCTGTCAGTTCATGAGGGATCCAACGACAACAAAGTTTCCGAACTTTCAATTCTTCCTGTAAAATTGTCTGGATTTGACTCATACCAATCCCCAATAGTCCTCGAATTGTCTCATAGTCCCACATTATTTCCGTGGACGGCAGTTGAAGGCCACGAAATTCGTCATGTAAAGAAACTCGACCTCTCTCAAATTTAGCAAACCATCGCCTCGCTGTGCTCAAACAAGGTGCTTCTCTCCCAAAAGTATTTTGAAGACGAGCGGCACAGTCTTGCGGAGAGAGAGAACTTTTAAAATCATAAAAAATCATCGCTCTAAAATCTTTTCGACTTAATCCCATTTTCGTTGCATACGTAGAACTTTGATGTGTGATAAAAAACAATTGACAAATGATTTACCGCCAATTGTTTTTTTTTTTATTACTAAGAAGGTTGCAATGTTTAAAAAAAAATAACATTCGAAATTCAAATAGTTCCGATTAGCTAGAAGTGCAAAACTTTTAGTGTGCCCCATGTAATAACCACGCTCAGTTTTTATGTTAGTAGAAAACAATTTAAAAATAAATAATTTGATATTTTGAAGGAACATCAAAGTAATAACCGCTCTAGACGCTTATAATTATAACAGCTTGAAGTGATCCGGGGCTTTGCTGTCGGAAATTAAAAGGAACAACATCTCGTTGAGCGTGAAGCGTGACGTCAGAATATGGAAGCGTGCTTCTCGCATCTACCTGAGCAACTTCTATACATCTATGCTATAATAAAACAGTTAAATAGTGTGTCTGTACATTTAATAAAGTTAACAAATTAAGAATGTATAAAACAGTAGATGTAAAGCCACGGCTCATTTTCCGTCAGGAGTTCCAAATTCACATATTCATGTTACCTTCAAAAAATAACTTTTTTTAACACCGTTAGTTTGTTTGAACGCGCTAATCTCAGGAAGTACTGGATCGATTTTAATTTTTTTTTGTTCAGAAGTGCATTTATCGGGAATGCTATTTTATAGGCTATATAACATCCCGCTAATATCAATAGGAGCGGAGCAGCAGTATGATGTTTCAAAAAATTATTTCTTTTAAGAACTTCCGTTGCGTGCGCTGGCCAAACGGTTAATGTTATGTTAAAATGATGTACTCGTACTAAAAAATTGTTCCTCTTTAAAGTTCTAAAAAAAGTCCGCGGTAGCATATTATTATCATCTAACTTTTAAGGTTAACTCACTGTAACATATTTTATGGAAATGAAATTCGTTTTAAAATAATTGTTTGGGAAGCTAGATGTTATTACGAATGACGCGATGGGAACAATAATTACAAGCGACGGGAACGGGAAAAATTCCCAAATGACCACACAGACGTAGTTGCGAGCGACCGGTAGTTATTTAATAAATACGAAAATCATTATAAAAATTTACAGATCCTTTTATAAATATCCAAGGCGTCATTTATTTATTTTTTAAGTTCCGACAATCGCAAGTATAAACTAGGTCACCGCAGTCGCGAAACGTACCGTTACGCTGCAGCATATATTTGAGCGAAGCGAGTTTAAATTCAAAATTCTGGCATCGTAATAACCTGGGTAATTCTGTAAGCTATTGATGAGTGCAAGAAAATCCGAAATCGACCGAGTCTTCGCCGAGAAACAATTTAACATAAATCGTTTGAAAAATAATTTGAGTCACCCGTTGAGAGCTCCGCTCAATTAAATGTTACTCGAGTTGAAACTAGACAAAATCGCGACGGTATTTACATAAACACACTGCACACACTTTGATGCTGTACCATAACACTTGATGTATAGGGATCGATAAAACATGTTATTATTCTTCCATGCTTCAAGCCCACGAGGAGGTTAGACTTGGAGTCGTATATCATAATATATATGAACTTTTGCTACAGACATTTACAACTTCAAAATCTTGTAATAAGAGTTTTAGAGTCAGTTTGAAATCATCATTTCTTTAAACTATAATAAAACGTGGACATCTCGATATATAAAAATGAATCCCTATTTTCTTTGGTCACGCCATCACGCGTGAACGGCTGGACCGATTTCGCTTATTCTTTTTCTTGTGTTCGTAATTATCAGGAGAAGGATCTTATGGAAGAAAAAAAAAGTTATACGGAACATTAGAAAAATGAATGCGGTACGAAGTTCGCCGGGACAGCTTGTATGTTAATAAAATACAATTTTTGAAGATTCGCGTTTCCAAGCAGATTAAAGATAAATAATTAAAAATCTTTCTGTTGGTTATTCTAAATTAACACCAACACGAAATGCATATGGAAGTAACGGTTTTTTTTATGTAAATAGGTAACTTAAATAAAAAAACTACTGATTTAATGTAATTACATAAAAGAAATCAATTTTCAAATTTTTTATCTGTCTCTCTTAACCGGACTTTTATTGGCAGATAGCTGATGTGTTCCCGTGGGAATTCGGATCTTGCAAACTAGTTCAGGCAGGCGAAGCCCTGGTTATCATTTAGTACACTGGTAATTGTTTTATATAGATTACGGATAGATTAAGAAGCTCCCGCTCAGGGTTCAAATACGTATATGCTTTATTTCATCTAAATTGGATGATAATACAAAAGTTGTCGTTGTTTAAGCATCAGCTAAACACAGACAGATAGACATACATCACGCCCATATCCCAAAAGGAGTAGGCAGAGGTGCATTACTCATCCACACATTGCGAGTATTTTTTTGAACCTACGTGTTAGGGAGCAATCCTAATGCTTTTACCGGGCACTATAAAAAAACTAATATCGACTCTGTAATTCAATAGCCAGGACAGATGTTACATTCCACTAAATAGAATCTCTGCAGTCCAAGCGGGCAGAGATCAGCTAGCATTTAAATAAATTAAAGTCTGCTCAAAGCATTTTCTAAATAGCCTATAGACATACCTCTACGCGCTGTCAAGAGCTGAACTGACTGAACACCATCGTAATTGAAAGCCTAACCGGATTATTTCGTACGACATTTATTTGAAGAGATATTAGTCGCCGACCAGCTAATACGATCAAAAGCAAATTGATTGCGATACTTGATTTCGCTGCAATCTCAAAGATTTAATTTAAGCTTCCAAATCCTATGAGTCTGTGATTGGATGGTGCAGGTATCTCTAATCGGATTTGCAGTGCAGTGGTAAAGCTCAAGTCACATTAAAGACATTTTTTTTATTTAGTTAATCTATTTTTGATTACTTGCTTACATTCTCTGCTTATTAAAAAATATTTACTTATTTTATTATTTATTTATTCTCTGTTGAAACTGTTATTTATTTCTTTCACTAGATAGCGCTGTTCGTATTCTGAACAGTTTTCTCTAAAACTACTAGTCCGATATTGATGATATTATGCAGGTATCAGTTATAGGTTCCGTTAGGGTTTGATTGAAGTATGTTCTTAGATACGTGTTACGATGACAACTCAATATTAATCATCGGCGTTGTCATCGTGGGTATTTAAAAAAACTTTTATTTTTGTATTTATTGTGCTGTTGACTAATATACTATGATAAGTGAAGCACTCAAAACAAGAACTACTACATTATTAAGCTTAAATAAGCATAAAAAGAATCGCGTACATTATGGATTCCAGTTGGAGATCTTATAGCAGCCATTCCTTTTACTGTGGATATAAGTGTCTGATAAGTCAATATTATCTTGGGCCTTACGTGTTACGAGGTACGGCTTTGTGTAGGAGCAATGGGCAATAGATTTTGATGACTTGTGAGAAAATAGGGCGAATTGAAATAGGTTCAGTTGAATGTGAAACTCGGAAACGACTGAAAAATAATAACTAGGAGCTGCGGTCGCTGCCGTGGTACTGCGCTGCAGCATGCAATTGAGCGAAGCGACTATTTCTATTAAGGCATTTATCAATCTATAAGGAGCAGGTTTTGTTTGAGACCGAATTTTGATTTAGGACCCTCAAAAAAGTTATTGACATATTTTTGGTCAATAACTTTTTTTTAGTGTCATAAATCAAAATTCGGTCTCGAACAAAACGTGCTCCTGAGAATGAGAATGCTTGACTTTTGAGTGAAAAATTCATGAAAATCAGTTGGGTAGTTGTCGATAAACAATTTCACATCGAGTTGCATTGGAGTCACCTGATAAGGAGCTACGCTCGCTTCGCTCAATAAGGAGTTCCGCTTGCTACGCTCGCTTCGCTCAATAATAAATGTTATAAATAACTTGTCTTCCTCCACTAAAAATTTTGGATCCAATTTTGTTTCAACGAATGGATTAGGTATTCAATTTTAAAATTGACATAAATACGAATGAAGGCAACTTTAACTACCTGTTACTTACTGATCATTCTTGACATTGGGGACATGCTTTACGAAATTATGAGCTTTTATAAAATAGCGAAGGTCTGTTCATCGAGGGCTTTTGATCTACATCGTCCATATGAGGGTCAATAGTTTATGATACTGAGTTTTAAATTCATTGATGTAAAATATTTTACATATTGAGTTAGTATTGGAGGCAATATAATATAATTGAAATGCAATCAATATCTTCGAGTTAGTTCGCCGTTCTAATTAATTTGGTAATGAATGTCAGAAGCACCATTGTATAGCTTCAATTGCGCTGATCTCGAAGTTCGGAAAATTTAATTAAATAACTTGTTTTCGTGAACAGATATTTTCTGGTATTGAGTAACTTAAAGAGAGAGAAAAATGACTTTTATTATCTACTAATATTATAAAACTGAAGAGTTTGTTTGGTTGAACGCGTATATCTCAGGAACTGCTGGTTCGAATTAAATAAAATCTTTTTATGTTGAATAGTCAATTTATCGTGGAAAAATATATATGTTACATTACCTCTCGCTACTCCCCTAGGAGTATTAATAACTGATACAAGATACTTATATAGTTGTGAATATAAAACACCCAAGAATGAGTGAACTATTCCGTTCGGGCGGTGTCGAGGGCATCAGGTAGCTATTTAATACTCTCCAATATAGCACGTACAGTTCATAGATTCGAATAGATATTCGGAGAGGATGTACTATTCATCATAGCTAAATGGAACTAAGCAATTAACCGTTCCAATGAAATGGATCTGATTGGTACTACATTCAATTCTGATGGGTCGTTTATAATAGCACTCAATAAAGCTCAAATTTGATTGGCAGTTCGTGTTGTCGACATGGACTTTATTATAACTGGCGGCGTAATAGGCAAGTCTGTGCCATTTGAAATCTGAAGACATTGTCTCGATTTATATGTCGATAATTGTGTTTTGTACCTACAACTTTTGCATTTACACTTTTTTCACATAACCTTAAAATTTATGTGAAAAATTCAAATAATCAAGTTTTTGGTTTTTTGTATTTTTATCTTAAGCAAAACAAATTTTTTTTCACGAAATTTGGTGAAAACTTACCTTTTTATGTCCCAAAGACTCTGTAATTTTTTTGATTGGAAATATTTAATTGTATACCTTGTTTTGACTTAAAATCGAAAAAAAATACACCCTAATTTTCAATCGAAAATTCTCACGGCAAAATATCAGCTTTTTAAAAAAAGTCGGGGAGTTTTTTGTTCGTTGAAATCTCTTCTTTCTACTAATGTTAAAAAAATATATACATTATGGTAAATGTTCTCAGAAAATGCAAAGAAAAGAAAAAAACTCGAATCCGAAATTTTTTTTTAATCACTATGAATTGTACATAGAAATCGAGTCAATGTCTTCAGATTTCAAATAGCACAGACTTGCCTATTACGCCGCCAGTTATAATAAAGTCCATGTCGACAACACGAACTGCCAATCAAATTTGAGCTTTATTGAGTGAATCAGATCCATTTCATTGGAACGGTTAATTGCTTAGTTCCATTTAGCTATGATGAATAGTACATCCTCTCCGAATATCTATTCGAATCTATGAACTGTACGTGCTATATTGGAGAGTATTAAATAACTACCTGATGCCCTCGACACCGCCCGAACGGAATAGTTCACTCATTCTTGGGTGTTTTATATTCACAACTATATAAGTATCTTGTATCAGTTATTAATACTCCTAGGGGAGTAGCGAGAGGTAATGTAACATTTATATTTTTCCACGATAAATTGACTATTCAACATAAAAAGATTTTATTTAATTCGAACCAGCAGTTCCTGAGATATGCGCGTTCAACCAAACAAACTCTTCAGTTTTATAATATTAGTAGATAATAAAAGTAAATTTTCTCTCTCTCTTTAAGTTACTCAATACCAGAAAATATCTGTTCACGAAAACAAGTTATTTAATTAAATTTTCCGAACTTCGAGATCAGCGCAATTGAAGCTATACAATGGTGCTTCTGAGATTCATTACCAAATTAATTAGAACGGCGAACCAACTAGAAGATATTGATTGCATTTCAATTATATTATATTGCCTCCAATACTAACTCAATATGTAAAATATTTTACATCAATGTATTTAAAACTCAGTATTATAACCTAGTGGCCCTCATATGGACGATGTATGCACGACGACGCTATTTTATAAAAGCTCATAATTTCTTAAAGCATGTCCCCAATGTCAAGAATGATCAGTAAGTAACAGGTAGTTAGAGTGTATAAAAAGGCTACTAGGTATGCAATGCATGCTGCTAATTGCAAATGATGAGCGGAGCAAATGTTTTTATTACATATCAGAATCAGAATCGAACACTTTAATCAATTAATCGAATGAAAAAAAAACTATTTTCATTGTTGACACACGTTTAATCACCATTTAACCATCTGGTTTTTCGGTGATGTCCAGGACATTATCGGTGATTATTCCTCCGTGATCTGCTCTATTTTCATGATTTCAGATGTATGCACCCCCGGGTATGATGTCGACCATCAGCATGCCAAATTTGGTCAAAATCGGTCGAGCTGTTTCGGAGGAGTAGACACACAAACGATTTACACTTGTCGCCTAAGATTGAGGTCCGCTACGCTCCGATCAATTAGAGCGGCAGTTTTTAAAAAAAAATCCTTGCTGTTTTATTTACAAACAAGAACCAAATAAACATATTTACGAAAATTCAGCGTTCTCAAGTTATGGCAAGTTTCGCGAAACTTCAGAAGTGTGTATTTCTGTTTGTTAGTTTAGCAAACATAAAAAGATTAGTTTTCAGTTCACAACAAACTTAAGCAGAGTACAGAGTCAAAAACTTGCGAGCAGGATTGTGTAAATATCAAAACACGAAAATACCACAGTAAGTTCTAGGAACATATCGATTAATGCCCTATACAATGAATTACACAAACCTGAACTATTATACATTATCATAAAACAGTAGAAATTGTGTGTCTGTAATGTACTTGTAACAAAACCGGTAAAGTACGTGTCGGGCCACGCATACAATAGGAGGTTCCGCAGTCACGCACAGCGTCTATAACTCCTAAACTAAAGGTATCTGATTCGTTATAGTTTACTACATGGACCAACGCTGACTGGCTCAAATAATCTAAAAAAATCATTATTTTAGATTTTTCGAGCCAGCCATTTAGCTTTTAGAGTGAGGGGGAACGCCTTGCTTTTACAAAAAGAAGGTTTTTAAGTTTAATATCTCGCCAACGGATTCTTAAATCAACCTGTTAGCAATCTTTCAATGTTTTAAAATAGACCTATCTTAATACCCCACACGATGGGGTAGACGCGAGAAAAAAAACATTCCCACTTTACATATAGAGGTGAAAATATTTACTTTTTCATTATTTAATGTCTGTCGGTATGTACACGCTAATCTTTGAAATTAATGGACGGATTTGCGTGCGGTTTTCTATGGCATCAAAATCAGCAGGAAAAAAGTTATTTAATCATTTCAAGAAAGCGAAACTACGGGCCATAAATGTACATTATTTGCAAAGATATCACGAAAAAATTATCCGCATTATCGCCGACTAGAATGCAATGCTTATCTAATCCAGAAATTCACCGGCCTTCGGGTCCTAAAAAGATCAGGCACTTGGCTATATCTGTAAATAGACAGAGACGCTATGACTATAACCACACGTCTCAAATACGTAACGCGAATTGAATTCAGATTGGTTTATCAAAATATGTCATAAATCATAGAGCGTCTTACAAGGATATCCGGTTTACATCTTAAGTACACGTGGAGTATGACCCTCAACCCGGTCTAATATGTTCGCTACAAAGAATACAAAATCAGTTTGTTTGTATATATAACTAGGTCGCCGCCGTCGCGAAACGTACCGTTACGCTGCAGCATATATTTGAGCGAAGCGAGTTTTGATTCAAAGCGATATAACTCTGTCAAAGTATTTTTTGTCATTACGCTATGGGAATTTTTACCATCAATTATATTATTTTTATTTGATCTAAATCCAAAATTCTGGCTTCGTAAGAACCTGGGTAATTCTGTAAGCTTTTGATGAGAGCAAGAAAATCCGAAATCTGCCGAGTATTCGCCGAGAAACAATTTAACACAATTTAACATAAATCGTAATTTGAGTCATCCGTTGAGAGCTCCGCTCGCCTTCGGCTCGCTTCGCTCAACAAGTCAAAATTAAATCAAAAAAAACCCCCGACTCACCAAAAAAAAGTGATGTATAAGTTATGACCTTTCAGTTGATACTCAACACGGGTATATTTGAACACATCAATTTTTCATCACCACGTTCACCCCTCATATCTTTGAAATGGCTAACCGATTTTTATAAAACATAGCTAAGAACACTCTAGGGGAGAGTGTTCTTAGCTATGTCCCACCTTTCCCATATATGTACCCATCTTTCAAACAAAAGAAACAGAATCAAAATAAGTTCATCCGTTTGGGAGCTACGATGCCACAGACAGACTTACAAACACACACACACACACACACACACACACACACACACCCACACACACGTCAAACTTAAACTCGTAACACCCCGTTCGGGTTTCTGTCGGGGGTTAAAAAGGTTTTAAGTTATACGAGACTTTCGATTAAAAAACATATCAAAGCCACTAGAGCGTCACATGTTATCAGATTACCAATCAAAGGCAATAATAGTGTGGGTCTTCAATAACAAGCTATATGATCTAAGAGCTGTTGAAGATCGACTTTCACCTATCTGGTAACCAAATAGGACACTCCTTTTATCAAATACAACTCATCAACAAACATGCTATCGAAAAGTATTCATTGCTTTTTTTACATTTAGGTTTTTTTTGCAGGCAAGCCTATACGATTAGTTTGATTAAATATATTTCATATAATCAATTTGGATTAATTATCAGATATGTGTAGTTACTTATATTGACTTACCTATTCATATACTTGCCAGGCAGATGAACAGAAATAAATATAGTAAGACTACTCATATTCTGTGTGTTAAAAACTATCACTACTCGGACTACCTCGGTGGCACAATGGTACTATGTACGGACTGCCACACTCGAGGTCTCGGGTTCGATTCCCGGGTCTGGTGGATAATGTATAATTCTCTTTAGAATTTTATCCAGATAATTATCCCAGAGTCTGGAATTTGTGCCCGGTAGATGGCAATAGGCTCGCCCCCTATTACATGGGACCTAACATAGCTGGCGAGATGTGGGTGTCTTTGCACACCTCTGCCTACCCCTTCGGGGAAAAAGGCGTGATGCTATGTAAAAACTATCAGTTGAGATGATATTCATTCGGTTGTCAAAAGAAGTACCGGTGATGAAAGAAAAATGATTCTTAAAAATAGCCAGTAACACTTTTTGATAGGTAAGTTATCATAGGCATGTTTGCCACGTGGGCGAGTCAGCGCCGGGACCTCGTAGTGGGTCTGGGCGTGGATACCCTCTCGCTGGAGACCATGCTTCAAGCCATGGTCTCCAGCGGGAGTAGGTGGAACGCGGCCGTGTCCTTCTGCGAGCAAGTCGTGCTCGCGAAGGAGGCGGCCGAGAGGGAGAGGGAGCGTGCCCTCCCCGCCGAGTTCCGTAGTCAGCGGCGAGGCCGCCGCAGACTCATCTACGCCCAAGACCATCGACCTCCATGATCGGGGCCTGAGGACGGCGGGATCGCCACCCGTCGTCCTTACAGAAGCAGGCTAGAAGGGTTGCGTGCTGCGGGGCCTTTGCCCCATAGCACGCAACCAGATTCACTCATTGACGCGGGATAAAACCCTACCCCAACGACGCGGGATTCTCATCCCGACCCAACCCCCCGCAGAGACCACAGAGGTGGTCAAAGTCCGCCGGGCGCCACTGGAAATACGTTCTGCTTGTAACCAGAGACGCCCGGCAACGGACGTTAAAGCGGCCGCGGCCTTGGTCGCGGAACTAAAAAAAAAAAAAAAAAAAAAGGCATGTTTACCAATGCATAACATTTGATCAGAAACGTCTCCTATCCGGTTACCAGATGGGTAAAGGTCATTCTTCTACGGCTCTTGTACTAATAGTTAATCTATTTTCCCGCGATCGTATATATCTGTAAAACATAAACGCTACTTGGCTATTGCACAATGATTTCGATTCTATCTCTGTACGATTAAAATATATGACTTGCTCCACTGATATTTCACCAGTCCTAAATGAAATTTAGTCATTAAAAATAAAAAATAAAATTTTATCTTCAATGTTTTCCTCTGATTTCAAAATTCGAGGTTAAAAAATCCCCAAAGAGTTTTAGCAAACCATCAAAAGCAAAATCCTGATCTGAAATTTGTCGGTATGTCGTATGTATCGCAAATTTAATGTACTCCAAGCAAGTATATATAGCTAGTTGATATACTCACAAAGAAAGGAAAAACGTTTGTATAAGGGCCAATCATGTGAATGACATCGGTTAAGCCACTTTGGGTTTACCAAGGAGGTAATAAAAAAGAAATACAGTTGACATTCCCACGCAAAATCCATCAAACGAAAAAAGGTATTCAATATTGACTGAACACGTACATAGTAATGGTAAATTCTTGGGAAATCGTAGTAGTTATTGAGAAGAGAGTTTACTTCTCGGTATTTTTCGGTTGGGTTCATAAATTGTTTTTATTGAGATTTATTTATTTATTCATCCATTCATACGGAGATCTACAGCCTCAACTGTTCGACCGATTTCGCACAAATTAAGCTTTAACGTATATTGAAATAGTGGGACAGCTGATGGGGAAGTTCATTGACATAACTTTTCCAGGGCCAGATTAAGGAATAGAAATTGTGCGGTCGGGGGACCCCCGTCAGGAAGGAATTGCTTTACGCAACTGTAACGTGTTAGGTTTTACTGATTCCTATTATTTGAATATATTTAATTCATTGTCCTAGCAACACCGAAGCGAGAAATAATGTGATGAGGGTAAAGATGGGAGGGCAGAAAAATATAAAAACGCACTGTCAATGTCTGCCGACTCCCACCATTGGGATTTTGGATAAAAGGGTGTGTTGTAGCAAGATCGGGGCAGTTCCTGTTCAGTTTAGACTACGAATTTACAAGTGTATAGCTTTATGTTATTCACAAATTATTACCATAAGTATGTAATGGGTATATAAGATATAAGACAGTTTGGCTACTTGATGTGACGGATCGACAAACAGTCGAACCGTGAGGATTGCTTCTGTACTATGTAAGTTAATTATATTGTAACATTGTTACTATGGTTAAATGCTTGTAAGATATAATAATATGACCCTACCGAGTTTCTTGCCCTTCTCGGAATGTGGTAATCGAACGGGTGGATTACGAATAAATATAAAGTACAACCTTACTGAGAGAGTTTTTCTTACAAACGCAACCCGGTTTGGGTTGCGTTACAGTTGCACGCCGACGCTAAATTAAAAAATAAAAGCGTACGATATTTTGGCTTCTGCGGAGGACCAGTTGGGAACCACTGAATAAGCGTAATGTAATGATTTCTACTAAATTACACTACCCGCAAGCCGCGTTAGAAAACTTTGTCCAATCTCTCTCTTCTCTCTGTGCGTCAATTTCTACAACTTGCTGTACGAGGGTACGTGTGAATTGATTTATTTAGGCCAATTTAGGCAATTAATGTAAACAATTATAAATAATATGTTGTATAAACGCGGCACGTGCTTGACACGTATTTCCTGCCACACACACGTCACTCATAAGTGTCAAACCAAACCACACTGTCAGTTATTGTGGCCTTATCTGTAGCCGTCGTGACCACAGATAAGTTATATTATTCTTTGTGTAACGTTGAGTGTAAAGTTGTGATGCAACAATAAAAAAAAAATTCTTTATTTCTCTTTCTTTTCTCTCTGTTTTCACAAAAACGGCTACAACGATTTTCTTTAGCTTTTTATCAATTTGTAGTTAAAGGGTCCCCTATTATCGAGCATAAGCAGCATTTTACATGCAATTTAACAAGTGAAAGTACTACCGTTCTATGAAGATCAATTCATTTTAATAGTCGTTCTAATGGGTATAAACCATGGACGTTACGTATACCCAGTAACTGCAATAGGCTCGTCGTGTAGATATGAAATACACCTCTTAGCACCTTATTCATATGTAAAGAAGTTTTTCAATCGATTTCAGAACCTATTTAATACATTTCTTCCTTTCCCCTTCCCTTTCCTTCCCCTACCCTCTCTTCAGAATGCATTATTACCAATGAAGGACAACCTTGACATCCTTGGCATAGACGTTCGTCGAGAGCTCAATAATAAAAACTACATCGAAAGATGTATAGGGCTAGCTTCGCGGAAACTAGGAATACTGAATAAGGTAAAGCGATTATTTACACCGCACCAGAGGTGTCTGCTGTACAAGACGCAGATTAGACCCTGCGTCGAATACTGTTCTCACCTCTGGGACGGCTCCGCGAAGTATTTGCTGGACGCTCTCGACGCTATGCAGCGACGGGCTATCCGTATTATAGATTGTCCGAAGGTAACGGGAAGCATTGAGCCCCTAGCTCAGCGCCGAACTATAGCTTCCTTGGCCGCATTCTACCGTATTTACCACGGCGAGTGTTCTGAAGAGCTCTTCAATCTGATCCCACCCTCTTCCTTCCGATCCCGAACAACGCGTGCCGGGCAGAGATGCCACTCCCACACAGTGGATAGCATGTTCGCGAGAACCGAACGTTTTAAACGTTCGTTTCTCTGCCGAACGATAGTGGCCTGGAACGCCCTGCCTGTGCACGTGTTTCCTCCCACATATAACCCTGGGTTCTTTAAGCGGAGCGTGATGAGGCACATCAGTAGGTCGTCAAGTTGAGGGCCACTCTCTATAGTATTGTGCGCTGTGAGAGTGGCCCACAATCGCTAGACGTCGTCACGACTTACCACCAGGCGGGCGGTGTCAATTTGGCGAACTTAATATAAAAAAATAAAAAAATAAAAATACATCATCATCATCATTCACCGAGCCTTTTCCCAACTCAGTCGGGGTCGGCTTTCCAGTCTGACTGCGATTTGGCTGAACTTCGATATTTTCCGTGAAGCGACTACCATCTGACTTCCACAACCCATGGGCGATATCGAAGTTCTGTAGTTACACCGGTCGGATTTTTGATTTAGGGCTCCAACTACCCCTAACGACTGCCATAGATGTTGGTATGACAACCGGGACCGACGGCTTAACGTGCTCTCCGAGGCACGGAGGGGTCTCAGTGTCCTAAGAAATGGTAACCCATCCTAAGACCGGCCTGACTAGATGTTGCTTCAATCAAACAAATAATCAAATCTTTCCTCTTTATAATACCTATTAGTATAGATCACCGTTTCCCAAAGTGGGCGATAACGCCCCTTGTGGGCGCTGCAGGCCAAAAGGGTAAGAGAATGGGGGCGTTGTTTAGATAGATAATAGAGGAACTGATGTAAATACTGTCGATTGACGGCACTTGGTGGAATCTGCTAAACAATATGTCATGTATATAGCGCAAGTAACAATAGCGACAAGTTTTCCCCAAATTTGCCGAACCGTCTTACTTTTTAAGGGTTTCCGTTAAACATATATTATGTTTGTAATGCCCAATATATCTCCGGAGGTTAAGCTGGCCATCAATATTGATGGTGGAGCCGCTAGCGTAAGATATGTCGTAAATATTTAACACGATAAGGTTAGCCATGAAAATTTAAGACTATGACGGCACTATATTCGACACTGGCGACGTAGGTCGGTATGGGAAAGTCTGAAACTAAAAGACTTACGACCGAATAATGAAACGTCACTCAAATATTTAAGTTTAAATGCTTGAGCAGCACTTACATAAACTTCACTTTGAGTATCTGCTTATTTAAACATAAAAAAATGCCATACTGACACATTTGAATGTTACACCTTGTATAGACAATGTTACTCGCTAACAATAGCTTTAGCGCCCTCCGAATTTAGGCTACGGCTACTTTGTAGCCGATGTGCTACGAAGATGTAACTCGTGCTACGTACGTAGCGTATAAATGCTACGAGTTTCGGACGTGCGTAGGTTGAGTTTCATAAGATATGAAACTCAAGGTTAAGTCAACAACTTAAGGTGAGGTTATGAATCATAACCTCATGTTACTCCTCATAACCATAATTTATTTGGTAGTGAAAGTTCCGTTAAAATCGGTCCAGGCGTTTCAGAGACTAGTCGCAATAAACAAACAGAGATAATAATATGAATATGAAAACTGATGTTTTTTTAACGTGTACCGTATGCATTTAGGGAAAAACTGTTAATTTGGATGTATATCCTTAAGGAGAAGGGAATTTTAATCCGATTGTCGTTTAAAAATTCGTCCTGACGTCTCAACAGGCCATTACTCAGAATTATTTTAGCGCAACCACTTTATTAAATTATTTAAATTAATTCAAACTAAGTGAACCCCAAACTTGTTAGAATTTATGAAGCGAAACATTTTCCTCGTTTATAACTTTAGAGAAAAGTAAAAAAGGTTGTATGGAAAGAGTTACGAGAAGACTCGGCTTGCAACATCGGGAAATGTATAAATTGAATAAATTCCGACGTTGCACGTGTCGATTTGAAATATTCAATATCGATGATCCCAATTTTTGTATTCAAATGCGATATTGCATGAATTGATATTCGTTTGGTATCACGAATATCAGATTGGTAAGTTCGGATAGAGAAATCTAGACGGTAATATTATAACCATAATATTACCGGACAAACAAATGGAAAGTATATAAAGTAATAATGTACGGAGACGTCTGTTTTTTATCAGTAAAATAAATTATAAAATATATCATACTTACTGTATTATTTTTGTTAAAAAATAACTTCAATAAATGCTAAAAACTTAGACACCTGTGCCAAGTTTCGTGGTGATAAATTGACCGCCATGGGACGGTAGTACATATGCTCGACGATAGGGGACACTTTTAAGTATAATTAACGAAAATTAAAAGAAAAAAAAAAAACAATTTTGAGAAAAAAAATTAAAAACCTGTACCACACTTACATACCTTTTTCAGAAGATTTTGCACACGATCACAATACTTCCACTAGAATATAAGTGGAAGTAAAAATGTGGCCGTTAGTCTAGAACACACAGACGACATGTCTGTGTGACAGACAGACAAAAGCAATGTTTTCCAGTATAGAATCGAAATGTAGACACTACGCTCGCTCGATCAATAAGCAAATTAGCAAGTTTATTTGGTAAAAATTCCATGCCAGTGAAGTCGCAGACATACGCTAGAGTAAGAAAGAAAGAACAAAGAAAGAAAGAAAGAAAAAATATTTATTATTCCACGAATTAGAGAACATATAAAAACAAAAATACATAACATAAGAACAGAAATTAAACTAAAGCTAGAAACAGTAAAATGTGGAATAAATGGCAGTCTCTCAGCTTAATGCTGTCTGCGATTAAACTAAAGCTAGAAACAGTAAAATGTGGAATAAATGGCAGTCTCTCAGCTTAATGCTGTCTGCGCAGTGGTGCAGGCAGACATCACTGGATTTTAAGAGACGGCCATTGTTTCACGGTACAACACACTAAACGGTGACACACGGTAAACGGTCATTGTTTCATTAATTATTAGTTATGTGGAAGACAACTGTTGGGTTCGGTGAAACAATTACGTCAAGGTACTCGCAGTCCCACGCCTAACAATCAACTAAGTTACGATAAAATACGTCCCGAAGAGGCCACACCAGTGGCCAAAGTCCGCCGGGCGCCACTGGAAATGCCTTCAGTGTCACCAGAGAGGCCTGTCACCGAGAGTTTTATTGCCAGGTTCTTTCTCTCGGTTCTACTTATTGCTTTGCGAATCTGGCAGTACATGTAAATATAGAAGCCATGACATTTTTTATTTTAAGTACTTACTGACGTTTGTAAGAGCCATTTAGTGACCTATACAAATAAATAAATCATTTCATTTCATTTCCTGCAGCAATGGACATGGGAGCGGTAGTGGTCTCGCGGAATAAAAAAAAAAACGATAATATACGTAGGTACTACAAGTCGCACGGAAAACTATTAACTGAACAAAATAAGAGTAATAATGACTTAACACATTTTTGACTATTAAGTAAGGGAGTTTCTCAATTCGTCTGGATTTTTTGTTATTTTTTTTTGTTTGTTTCCTTTTACATTTCGGCTAAATAAATAAAAAATAAATAAAAACTAGGTGAACCGATTTTGAAAAATGAAAGCCAAGATTTAATCTTCCTTTCGGTCCCAGTCTGGTAATTGGAATTCAGTTTTGTGTCAATTTTTGAAGTGTTCTTTTCTTCTTTTTTTTTCTCTTTCTCTACTTTATTATAAACTCACCGGAAGACTTTTTCAAGGTTCTATCCAGATGTTGGAAATTCGGTTTGAATTACAGAGTGGTTTAGAACTTTCTATATAATTCCGCGGCCGCTCTAAAGTCCTTTGCCGGGCGTCCCTGGTTACTAGCAGAGGGTATATCCAGTGGCGCCCGGCGGACTTTGACCACCTCTGTGGTCTCTGCGGGTGTTTGGTCGGGACGAGAATCCCGCGTCATTGGGGTCGGGTTTTATCCCGCGTCAGTGAGTGAATCTGGTTGCGTGCTATGGGGCAAAGGCCCCGCAGCACGCAACCCTTCTAGCCTGCTTCTGTAAGGACGGTGGGTGGCGATCCCGCCGTCCTCAGGCCCCGATCATGGAGGACGATAGTCTTGGGCGTAGTCGCGTAGTCTGGGGCGGCCTGGCCGCCGACTACGGAACTCGGCGGGGAGGGTACGCTCCCTCTCCCTCCCGGCCGCCTCCTTCGCGAGCATGACTTGCTCGCAGAAGGACACGGCCGCGTTCCACCTACTCCCGCTGGATACCATGGCTTGAAGCATGGTCCCCAGCGAGAGGGTATCCACGCCCAGACCCACTACGAGGTCCCGGCGCTAACTCGCCCACGCTGAGCACTCCACCAACGTGTGGAGTGCGGTGTCGTCGTCGGAAACCTCGCAGTGTTGACACCGGGGTGTGACCTCAAGATGCATGCGAAACAGATAGCTACCGAAGCATCCATGCCCGGCAACCATCTGCGTCGCACGGTACGTGAGGTCACCATGCTGCCTCTGCAGCCAATCGTCCATGATCGGTCTCACCGCCGCGATGAAGATGGCACCCCCCTTGGGTTGCTCAAGTCGCACCCTCCATGACTCCATGAGATCCTGGCGGAGTTGGGACCGCTGGTCCTCGATTTCTCGAGACGCAGGCCTGTGGTCCCGCTCCAGCGCCTCCTTGCGCCATTGGAACAATGACGCAAAGGCTCTCGCTTCCAGGTCCCATGGAGGGGTCCCGGCTAGGAGACATGCAGCCTCTCCGGAGATCGTGCGGTACCCCCGTACGGTTCTGACGGCCAAGGTTCTAAGTGGTCTGTTTAACAGAGTCACGTTCCCCTTGACCGCCAACCTATCCGCCCATACGGGAGCCCCGTATAGGGCCATACTCCGCACGATCCCCAGGTACAGTCTCCTGCAGGAGGCGTTGGGTCCCTTTGGGTTGGGCATCAGTCGCGGAAGCGCGACCGATGCCTGCGTCACCTTGGGGACCAAACTTCGGAAATGTTCGGTAACGGGCTTGCCCTTAATGCGTGGGACTAAAAAAAAACAAAAAAAAAAAAAAAAAAAAAAAATACTGGTAAAGAGTGGGTGTGTAATGCACCTCTGCCTACCTCTACGGTGATATAGGCATGTTTCATGTCTGGTACCGCACCGCAAACCATGCATTTAAATAAAAATAATTAAATAAATATTTTTTCAGTTCACACTCAAAAGTTCTCACGATCTTTTTTACTTGTAAGCCGTAATAATTAATCTAGGTGTCTGTTTCACTAGCCCTCCAAGCCCCAGAAGAGTGTTATCTGGGATGCCATGATTACCACAGAGCAACAAATTTGGTCCCTGCGGGTAGTTGAGTATCATTTGTGTCCCTAAGTTATTGTTGGAGTACCCCAAGCAAAACTAGATGATGAACGACTCCACCCGCGTGGAACTATTTACTCATACCCAATCCCACGGGGGGATAAAAATATCCCATTTTATATCTCTATTCATCCAAATCAGAGTTTTACGCGTGAGTGACTAACAAATATCTCAACTTCTTAATTCGATTCGATTCTCAATTCGAATATATTTTTTGACCGGGCGAGTGAAGAGTCTACATTTCGAGATAGAACAATTTTGCTTTCGTCTATTTGTCTGACTGTTTGTGTGGCTAGCAGCCACAGTTTTTATCCGATCTTTACGAAACTTGGCACAAGTGTACCTTGATTTAGTACATTTTTTATGATTGGATTGGGGGAAAATCATTCAGGGCTAGCGGCCCCATTTATTATACGATCTTCACGAAACTTGACACAAGTATTCCTTTACTAGAAACAATATTTTAGTGTGAGTCTTTATACTGGGGGGGGGATGGGGGGCAAATCTCAAAAAATGTTTTTAATGTTCGCGAGGACTACTGTTCGACCATAGGGCGACCACTAGTTTAAGTTTGTTACCTTTTTTAACTTGCGACTACTATGAGAAGGGAAACTTACTTGCTACTGGGGCTGAGGAGATGGGGTGCTCGTTGAAGATACCGCAAGATTGATGTGATGTCTTCTTCTTTTTTTAAAATCGTGGCTCCATCGATGTTCGTCGATGATTTCGCCAATGTCAAGGTAATGCTTGATTTTTTCGCACAGAAGAAGAAGTTACTCTGAACTAGTTCGCGGTGCGTGACAAGGAAACGTTGTTCGGAATTGCAATTGAGCGTTTGGGTCTGGATTTTTGCCTAGCGTCAGAGGTAACCTAACAGGCAACCAGCCACGCGTTCCGCAAAAAAACCAAAGTCCCATATTAAATTAGAGTACAAGTGAGAATGAATTGAATATGAATGACACACAATGACACATTTGACAAGTGACATTGACGGATGATTTTCGTCGCACCACAAGGCAAATTAAGTGGTGTGAAAGCTCTATTTCAATTTGGTCCCATTCCAACAATTATTTAGTCCCGTGCCGGTAAATTGAAGTCTTTTTCTTTTTGGTTAAAATTATTTAGGATTAAAGCGTTTAAAGACTATTCTTAAACACCTCGATTGTCTTTAATCGAGGTGTTGTCGTGTTCGAAGAAAAAGTTGTTGTTATAAAAAAAAGTACTTTCGCGATCATTATGCTAATGGCGTAGTACATAGCTTGTTCATCGAACAAAGTCTTCGCGGTACACTAGCTGCTGTATTTCAATGGATTTTGTGTTCTCCTTTTATCCATCTATCAGTTTTTGAAAACTTTTAAGGCTTGCTGTTACCAACATTCTTTTGATGTAAGATAAATGCTTGGTCTGTAGATTGCACTAGGCAGGTATACTATGCAACATAAGTCCTGGCTGTTAATTTTTTTAGAATCGAATTTATATTGTACTAGCTGATCGCAGCGGGTTCGTGTGATATTATTGTCCCGTTCCCGATACCCGTGGTGACCGGGAAAAAAAGTAGCCTATGTTCCTCAGGGATAATTTAGGTACATATCGTTCACGTACCTTGTAGTTATCGAATATATCTTGCAGCTTGACAACAGACACGAAAATAATGATTTTCATGAAAATGACGCTTACCTGAAAGATAATTACTACAATTAGATATGTACTAAATTAAAACTTTCAGAAGTGAATTTTTCATTAAAAAAATTTAATTGACCTAATGTTATTTGTAAAATATCATATGTAACGTGTAAATTCAAGAAATATACTCATTAAAACCACACTACTAAGAAAATACACAACAGGGACGTAGTGAGTTCTGCAAATACTTCGTCTGCTACATAAACAGGTCTACGCTCGTAGCAGTTGTAGCACTAGTAATCATTCGTGTTGTATATATATATTTCGTAGCACTCTGCGATGTAAACAAAACAAGTTCAAACAACTAACATAACAACTGGCGTAACGTAGTTTTGGCTTGAGCTTTTGAAAAAGCTTTCGAATTTTTAATTAAACAAGAAACTTTTGCTCCGTAAATAAAATAATTAATTTATTAATGACGAGTAAATATTTCCAATTTCTTCTGTTTTTTAATTTGATCTGTTTTTTAATTATCACTCCCAAAAATTATTTTTTTCTCTTTTAAAGTATACCAGCAATAAGGAAATTACCACTAAGCTAAGCAGGTATTTGTAGGAGCGGGAACCTTAGCCATCAGACTACGGACATTTTATTTTCATCGTGTCTATAAACCATAACAATCAAACAAAACGATATTCTGTAAAGTCAATGGATATACAAACTGGTTTTCCCATCTTATCTCAGAAATGTGATGACACAAACGGACATAATAGTCGGTTGCATTAACAAAACTAATGGCGGGGAGACACCCTTTGTGCGAACCGACTACGGTGGAACAATGATATGAAGATGTCAACGTATGGCTCAAGTCACAAGATACGTTTTACATTACTTTTTGCATTTTCTGCTTTGGTGGCGTGGTCGTTAGTGCATCGGCTTTCGACTCCGGATTCTCGTGTTCGATTCCCCGGGTCGAAACAAATGTTTTTTTGCTGATTTTGGGATATATAAAGTATGTTTATCAGTTGTCTAGATCCCATAGCACAAGCTTATAGCTTAGTTTGCTCTTGAAGACGTTGTGTGTGTCCAAAATATTTACAAAAAAGAAAAAAAATATTATTTATGATTTCGGGACTTCAACGCGTAATTTACTTTGAATGTAACATTTAGACCGAATAACATCGGGCCGACAGCTGGAACTACAGATTTATATTTTGTGGTGGTGACATTGTCTGTCCGAATCGGAATTTTGGTATAAATCCGAGTGGTTTTGAATACTCTGTAGTGCCAGGTAAAGGCACTAGGCTTGCCCCCTGTTACTTGGGACCAATTACTTTTACTGTCAATTGATGGCATTTGGTAGAACTTGCTACACATATTTACATACAGTTTAACATTTTGGATGATCCCGTGACGCAGTCCCTGGTCAGTGTAGGTAAACTAGTGGAAAAGTATGTTTGTTTGTTCAATATGATTGATAGCTCTTTCTGACTAGGAAAAGGTATTTTTTTTATATCGCAGATATCACCGAGAAAGATTCCAGTGCTGAACCTAACACCGCTGTACAGTTTAGCTGGTGCCAGTAGAGGAACCTGATTTTCCATCGCCAAAAAATTGTGTATGATAAAATTAACAAAGGAGTTTTTTCTTTATAATGCAATAGCTAAAATAAGCATGTCAAAAGTTGACATAAAAACCCGCTAGTTTCTTTCAACTCATCGCACAACAAACGTCGTACAGATAGTGCCTTCGTCCTCCAGATAAGTTTGCCGACACATTCCGCGATGGCACATACATGTTGGCATAGTATCGCGCGACGGTTTTACAAATAGGCATAGATTAAATAATGTTGTCTTTGAGTACGGGTCGTTGCTTTTAATAGTTTATATAGAACATTGTTTAAAAAGGTTTAGGGTTAGGTACAAAATTATGGGAATAAACGCGTGAAATTCGTGGTTGTAGAGAACAGTTCTTGGACCTCACATGTAAATATAGTAGGAATAATAAATACTAGTTATCCCCGCGAACTTTGTATCGCCTCAAATAAAAAAATAAAAAAATATAATATTTCATGCAAATGTAATAAATTGAAAAACGCGACATACGGACAGACAGACAGACAAATTGTCGTATTAAATACATCGATAGGCAAATTTCATCTAGATCGGTTCAGTCGATTTTACGTGATACAATAAACTTAAAAATTTTATAATATACTCGCTGAACGCCGCGATTCCGCCCACGTGATATAGTTGTCTCGTTCCCTTGGGAACAGATTACCAGGGATAAAAATTTGACTATGTCACTCGGGGATAACGTGGCTAGAATATAAGTATGAATGAATTTTTCAAAATAGGTTCAATAGTTTCGGAGCTTATTCAAATCAAACAAACATAGGTACAAATAAACAAATATTTCCTCTTTATAACAGTATAGTATATATACTAGCTGAATACCACGGCTGTGCCCGCGTGGAATAGTTTTCTACAGAGTCTTCAAATTCCTCTTGAATTTATTTCAAAATGTATAACAAATTCCCATTATAAAAAGTAGCCTATAGCACTCAAGGACTCACTACATATTAGAAAGAAAGAATAGAAAGAATATTTTTCTATTGTTGCATCACAACTTAACACTCAACGTTACACAAAGAAAAAATATAACTTATCTGTGGTCATGATGGCCACAGACGTAATATTGACGTAAGTGACACGGTCGTGTCACAAACTGTCAACACAAGTGTGGTTTGGTTTGACACTTATGAGTGATGTATGTGTGGCAGGAAATACGAATTAGTGAAAAAAAATTTTAAATCGTAGTAGTTACAGAGATTAAGACGAACAGATAGATATTTTGCATAACTCAGAAATTCCAAGTTGGTAACGAAGCGTGAAGAGCCTGACGGAGGAAGCAGTCTCGCAGGGCAAGGTGGTGGTGGCGGTGTCTCTTGACATCGCCAACGCGTTCAACACCTTGCCATGGAGCTGCGTTAGGGAGGCGCTCGTGTATCACGAAACGCCTCTCTACCTCCGTCGTATTGTCGGGGCCTATCTCTCGGAGAGGGCCATAGCTTTCCCCAGCTGGCTCGGGCCAGCTCGGCGAGATGTGTCGTGCGGTGGTCGGTCCTGGGGCCGCTTCTGTGGAACATCGGCTACGACTGGGTGCTGCGGGGTGCGTTGCCTAGGGGTGTCGGCGTAACGTGCTACGCCGACGATACCCTCGTCACGGCGCGGGGTGCAACGTACCAGGAGGCAGCACTCAAGGTCACGACGGGTGTTGCTCGAGTCGTGGGTCGGATACGGCAGCTGGGACTGGAGGTGGCCTTGCACAAGTCCGAGGTTCTGTGTTTTCACAGACCTCGGAACGGTCCACCAGAAGGTTCCAGCATAAATGTGGGAGGCGTTAGCATCGGCATCAAGCCCTCGATGAAGTACCTAGGGATCGTACTTGATAGCCGATGGAACTTCGGACCACATTTCCGAAGTTTGGTCCCCAAGGTGACGCAGGCATCGGTCGCGCTTTCGCGACTGATGCCCAACCTAAAGGGACCCAACGCCTCCTGCAGGAGACTGTACCTGGGGATCGTGCGGAGTATGGCCCTATACGGGGCTCCCGTATGGGCGGATAGGTTGGCGGTCAAGGGGAACGTGACTCTGTTAAACAGACCACTTAGAACCTTGGCCGTCAGAACCATACGGGGGTACCGCACGATCTCCGAAGAGGCTGCATGTCTCCTAGCCGGGACCCCTCCATGGGCCCTGGAAGCGAGAGCCCTTGCGTCATTGTTCCAATGGCGCAAGGAGGCGCTGGAGCGGGACCACAGGCCTGCGTCTCGAGAAATCGAGGACCAGCGGTCCCAACTCCGCCAGGATCTCATGGAGTCATGGAGGGTGCGACTTGAGCAACCCAAGGGGGGTGCCATCTTCATCGCGGCGGTGAGACCGATCATGGACGATTGGCTGCAGAGGCAGCATGGTGACCTCACGTACCGTGCGACGCAGATGGTTTCCGGGCATGGATGCTTCGGTAGCTATCTGTTTCGCATGCATCGTGAGGTCACACCCCGGTGTCAACACTGCGAGGTTTCCGACGACGACACCGCACTCCACACGTTGGTGGAGTGCTCAGCGTGGGCGAGTCAGCGCCGGGACCTCGTAGTGGGTCTGGGCGTGGATACCCTCTCGCTGGGGACCATGCTTCAAGCCATGGTATCCAGCGGGAGTAGGTGGAACGCGGCCGTGTCCTTCTGCGAGCAAGTCATGCTCGCGAAGGAGGCGGCCGGGAGGGAGAGGGAGCGTACCCTCCCCGCCGAGTTCCGTAGTCGGCGGCCAGGCCGCCCCAGACTACGCGACTACGCTCAAGACTATCGTCCTCCATGATCGGGGCCTGAGGACGGCGGGATCGCCACCCACCGTCCTTACAGAAGCAGGCTAGAAGGGTTGCGTGCTGCGGGGCCTTTGCCCCATAGCACGCAACCAGATTCACTCACTGACGCGGGATAAAACCCGACCCCAATGACGCGGGATTCTCGTCCCGACCAAACACCCGCAGAGACCACAGAGGTGGTCAAAGTCCGCCGGGCGCCACTGGATATACCCTCTGCTAGTAACCAGAGACGCCCGGCAACGGACGTTAGAGCGGCCGCGGCCTTGGGCCGCGGAATTAAAAAAAAAAAAAAAAAAAAAGTTGGTAACGAACCGAGTTCTTGTTTTATGGATAGTTAATTCTTTTCAAGTATGAAACGAAAGTTTCGTTATTAATTTTTGCTAAACTTTAGAACAGCTAAGAACTGAGAATGTTGTGAAGTTTTTAATATTGTACAAAATGTATCTTCAGTTCAGTTCCTCTTGGGTTTATAACAGTTTCATAATAATAATTTAATTTTGAACTACCTATAGATACACTGCCCGGACTGTACCGATTGTGTGATGTAAGTGATG